>CM034535.1:3483689-3606125 GCA_020002185.1 Paraescarpia echinospica
GTGTGTGTGTGTGTGTGTGTGTGTGTGTGTGTGTGTGTGTGTACTAACTACTCCATCGTCGACACACTTCCGAGAATGTTAGAACTGTAGAGTCAGCCATTACAGTTACATGACTTGAGGTGTGACGGAACTTCTAGCATAGCGCTTCATGTCTATAAATACGCGGGCACCATCTAACGGGTAACCAATTCACTAGTCGGAACTTATACTTAGACTGACGAGTTCCAAGAGTCATTCCGTTCTTTACATTTGAACCGTAAACACCTACATCATGAGCTTATTGCCTATTCTACCAGCTGTCAACAAGTCCACACCATCATCGTTCCAGTGCCCAGATTGCAAGAGATATTTCTCACGTCGGGACAGCTGGAAACGCCACAGTGTCCGCAGTTGCTGTGGACCGCCAACAAATTCACTTCTCTCTGTGCCACCTGTGTCTCTGACCCCAGCGACAAGCTCGACATTCCCGTCTCCATCTCAGGTGACCATAGAGTATACAAAGAAGATGGCCCTGGTCGATCCCCGTATTTTGGAAAACATTCAACCGCAACGTCCTTCGACTGCTAACCCTATAGGGAGTGTCTTGCAACAAATCGACAACGAAATGCAAGGCATATTGGAACGAAGTGATATACACGAGAGGGAAAAAGTTGTGTTGTATAACCAGGTATTGAGTCGGTACAACGATCTTTCTGACAAACGTATCCAAGAACCGCTGCGTGTAACAATCGAAAAAATTCCCAGCAAAGTCGAAAACAAAGTACAACCTGCTAACGAAAATGAAATCGTCGAAAAGGAGAGCATCGAAAACGAAATCATCGACAGCGTTCCAAAAACTATGAAGCAGAAAGCACGAAGACTCCTCGATAAAATGAAAGGTGTCGTAAGCTGGAACGATCGTGGCAAGATGATGTACAGAAACAAGGCGGTTCCCGGAAGTAATATCGTGGACCTTGTGAATGACGTGTTGAGAAAACGGAAGTCGTTTGAACCGGTGGGATGGGAAACCTTCGCTCGTGGTCTCAAGGACGTCAACATGCCAATGGATTTAGTTGGGAACTCAGATCGTTGCAGACAGCGTCAGTGGACGACGATATGTCAAAGGAAAAAAGCATTCCATTCGACAGCGATCGTCATCGGAATCGTAGAAGACCTGCATCATCGCGGCGCGCAGCTCATTCGGTGACACCTTTGCAAATCACACGTTGAGAACCTTATTAGCATTACCGATTTGAAATATACAGGAACAGTGTGCAACAGACATCATGTCGGGAATATTCTGTCCATTATTTTTCAGAAATATATGAAATGACAAATAAAATTGTGTTGATGCTATGGACGAGTGTGTTTGTTTTTAGTTTTCATAGTCATCAAGATACACCTCACTTTTACCTGTTTCAGTGACAACAATTCTTTTGTGAACGTATCAATGTGGGTGGTGTTCAATATACCTAAGTGAATTTTGACTTAAGAGTGGTATGTAATGTCAAACGCTACATTGCTTAAATCACTTGTCCTGAAGCTCACTACGACATCTGTGTAACACCAAACACTTATACTAAAGAATTTTCGCGAAATTAACCCCCACTATTTTTTCTCTAACTAACCTAATTAGATATTTTTACCCGCTAGATGGCACGTGATTTGCAATTTCGCGAAAATGTTAACATTAATTTTCTGAAAATTTTGTTTTTGTCCCAAAGGGACAAAAACCTAAAATTTTCGCGAGATTAACCCCCAGTATTTTTTCTCTAACGAACCTCATTATATATTTTTACCCGCTAGATGGCGCTGTCATGTGACGTAGTACTCCGATTATCCACTAGGGAACGCTACGCCGGAAGTGACCTCGTACCGGAAGTCACTTGACTGTCATGGCGGCCTCTACTAGGGACGGTACGTCGGAGGTGACGTCGCACCATAAGTTACTTGACTGTCATGGCGGCCTCTATGCTTCCGGTATTCCCGGAAGTGTGTCGACGAATAGAGATCTATCATGGCCGGTAGATGGCAGTACTCTGACTAATTACATTGGTGTCCGTTGAATGGCGTCGGGAACCATGATGGTCACCTCTTTGAATGAAGTCCTGTCAGGTGATTGTCCTTACATGATGTTGACATAGTCGTTTTCGATCATAGCAGTTTTCAAATTCGCTTGCTATGGCAGCCTCTACTTGGAACGCTAGGTCGGAAGTGCCGTCGCACCGGAAGTTACTTGACTGTCATGGCGGTCTCAATGCTTCCGGTATTCCCGGAAGTATGTCAACGAATATATATCTATCATGGTCGGTAGATGGCAATACTCTGACTAATTACATTGGTGTCCGTTGAGTGGCATCGGATGTCGCCTCTCTCGTGAACGTGTACAGTTTTTGTGTTAAGGGGAGTCACGTGATGTACGTTCGGTCTGATTGGTTATGCAAATGAGATGACGCCGAAAACTAGTGTATATACCATACTTCCGACGATTCTGGTCTTTCCTTTTTCGACTCTCGAGAAGGTCGTATCATGTCTGATCGCTCGCACTATTTGTAAATATGGAATTGTTACGTTGTAAAGACGGATGTTTCATATACATATGTTTTCCGTTAAAAGAAGCGATACCTCATACGAGTCCTATGGTCGCCTCGTTTGACGTGAATCCGAACAGATGATTGTCTCTTGACATGAAGGTATGTGATGTTTGATTCTTGTCGCTCGTTGATCTAAGTGTTTGGTGTTTCGTTTGTTTGTCAAGTTTGGTTCTTGTCACTCTTTGGTATAAGTGTTTGGTGTTACACAGATGTCGTAGTGAGCTTCAGGACAAGTGATTTAAGCAATGTAGCGTTTTACATGACATACCACTCTTAAGTCAAAATTCACTTAGGTATATTGAACACCACCCATATTGATACGTTCACAAAAGAATTGTTGTCACTGAAACAGTAAAAGTGAAGTGTATCTTGATGACTATGAAAACTAAAAACAAACACACTCGTCCATAGCATCAACACAATTTTATTTGTCATTTCATATATTTCTGATAAATAATGGACAGAATATTCCCGACATGATGTCTGTTGCACACTGTTCCTGTATATTTCAAATCGGTAATGCTAATAAGATTCCCAACGTGTGATTTGCAAAGGTGTCACCGAATGAGCTGCGCGCCGCGATGATGCAGGTCGTCTACGATTCCGATGACGATCGCTGTCGAATGGAATGCTTTTTCCTTTGACATATCGTCGTCCACTGACGCTGTCTGCAACGATCTGAGTTCCCAACTAAATCCATTGGCATGTTGACGTCCTTGAGACCACGAGCGAAGGTTTCCCATCCCACCGGTTCAAACGACTTCCGTTTTCTCAACACGTCATTCACAAGGTCCACGATATTACTTCCGGGAACCGCCTTGTTTCTGTACATCATCTTGCCACGATCGTTCCAGCTTACGACACCTTTCATTTTATCGAGGAGTCTTCGTGCTTTCTGTTTCATAGTTTTTGGAACGCTGTCGATGATTTCGTTTTCGATGCTCTCCTTTTCGACGATTTCATTTTCATTAGCAGGTTGTACTTTGTTTTCGACTTTGCTGGGAATTTTTTCGATTGTTACACGCAGCGGTTCTTGGATACGTTTGTCGGAAAGATCGTTGTACCGACTCAATACCTGGTTATACAACACAACTTTTTCCCTCTCGTGTATATCACTTCGTTCCAATATGCCTTGCATTTCGTTGTCGAGTCGTTGCAAGACACTCTCTATAGGGTTAGCAGTCGAAGGACGTTGCGGTTGAATGTTTTCCAAAATACGGGGATCGACCAGGACCACCTTCTTTGTATACTCTATGGTCACCTGAGATGGAGACGGGAATGTCGAGCTTGTCGCTGGGGTCAGAGACACAGGTGGCACAGAGACAAGTGAATTTGGCAACGTAACATTTGTTGGCGGTCCACAGCAACTGCGGACACTGTGGCGTTTCCAGCTGTCCCGACGTGAGAAATATCTCTTGCAATCTGGGCACTGGAACGATGATGGTGTGGACTTGTTGACAGCTGGTAGAATAGGCAATAAGCTCATGATGTAGGTGTTTACGGTTCAAATGTAAAGAATGGAATGACTCTTGGAACTCGTCAGTCTAAGTATAAGTTCCGACTAGTGAATTGGTTACCCGTTAGATGGTGCCCGCGTATTTATAGACATGAAGCGCTACGCTAGAAGTTCCGTCACACCTCAGGTCATGTAACTGTAATGGCTGACTCTACAGTTCTAACATTCTCGGAAGTGTGTCGACGATGGAGTAGTTAGTACACACACACACACACACACACACACACACACACACACACACACACACACACACACACACACACACACACACACACACACACACACACACACACACACACACACACACACACACACACACACACACACCTGTGTATTCGATGGACTGAAGAGAATCGTAGAAGATTGGTTCTTGCAACTCGTTGATCTAAGTGTTTGATGTTTCGTTTGTCCGATAAGTTTGTTTCTTGTCACTCGTTGATCTAAGTGTATCGTTTGTCAGACAAGTTTGTTTGAATGATTGGTTCGTGCATCTTGTTAGTCAAAGTTTGATTCGTGGAAGTCGTTGGTCTTAGTTTGGTTAAGTAAAGACACGAGATATAGTTTGCTCCTTTTATTCATGTACAACACAAACGTATTTACATGTCACGCTCCATAACTGCAAGAACCAGAAACTGAACATTAATACAGAGTTTAATCATGTACAAGACGATACCGCACCTCACTACTTCAGTCTTGCCTGCCATACGGCGAGGAGCCCTTGTGGGTCCAACAAAGTCGGTTCGGATACTTGGTTGCGGTATTGTTCCAGACAGTCAACCAGTCTTTAATCACTACAGTTGAATTAATGTCACCAAAGGTCTCATAAAACCACAAGACAGATTTACAGATCATCCTCCATTACTGCCAGAACAATTTGCTTTAATTTGTTTCGCCACTCCTCTGAAAACGGTTCTTGCAACCAACTCCCGATAGCACACAAGTGATCGGACGTCAGGTCGGATAACTTCAAACCCGCGTCTAACAAAACACTCAACCAGTCTTTCATCACTGCAGTCGAATTAATGGCCTCCACAGCCTCGTCAAAGTGCATATAAATTAGAATGTCATCGGGTAACATACAATCGTGATGAAATTGACTAGGATCGTCTATCTCGCAAGCGAGACACTGTCGTCTCGAGTGTTCAACGACGGCACAAGCTATGTGACGTGCAATCGTCTTCTTCATTTCGATCGCAGGAAACTCAAGCGTAAAATTCGGACCGATGGCGACAGGAGCGGCAGTTGTAACATTGGTTGCGTGAGTAGAAATTGTGATAGCGTCAGGAGCGGAAGTTGTCACATCGGCCGTGTCGGCGGAAGTTGTCACATCGGCAGGAATGGCAGCAGAGAGAGGCTGAAACAGGGGAGGAGACCTCTGATCTTGATAACGGCGTCGGCGCTTACCGTTGCTTCTAGAGCCGAAATGTCCACGACGTCTGGTTCCGATGGCCTGGCAGGGCGGTTGATCACCGACATGATGGGTCGGCTCGTCGGCTCGTCCTCGTCGCTCGAGTCTGCCGCATTGCGAGGTCGGTAGTAAGGTGTCTTCAACATGATGATGTTAGCCGTGCTGTCGTCGTGATACGAATGACGGTCCGATTGGCAAAACACCGCGCTTATATAGTTAGTAAATGTGCCGAAAAGTCACGTGGGCGTGCCGAAAGATCACCGACTGCAGAATAGAAAATTCAAAAGCACGGACCTCAGAGTAGAAAGTACAAAAGCGCGGACTGCAGAGTAGTTATTTAGTTCACCACTTATCTAACAGGAGTGCTTTCAGTTGATGATGATGTATCCACCAGGAGTAAGCACTTGACAAAAAAACAAGAGACACGAACTTAAGCAGTATCGATATTTGGTTCACTGATATCCGTCAGGGATGATGTTTGTAGTTCATGATCTATCCGTCAGGGGGCTTCATTCCTCTTCCTCCAATCCGAATCCAACCGTCCCAGGTAAACCGTCCCAGGTAGACCACCGCTACATACAAGTTCATACCAGCTTGCATCCGGGTAATCAACTGTGATAAGTGCAAATGTCCTATGTAAAACTGTAGCGTTGTTTAAAAACTATAGCACTGATGAATGTTGAAGCATTGCGAGACCTCGATTTTGTTGATAAAGATGTCTCAAAGAATGTTACATGTTCAGGAATCACTTCACGTCTGCCACTAATAACATACATAGGTATGCAATATGCAAGTAATAAGAGACATTGATAGGCAAAAATTTACAAACAGGGTGAGGGGAAGATCGTAGATCTGTATGGTGATCAGTTATGCCATAATTTTACTTATTTTATTAGATCTCTCTATCTATTCGTCAGGTTTGGACCTATGTTAAAGTTGTAAATGTATAGGCTAGGAGAGGCCTACACCTAAACAAATGGTCGACAACCTAAGGGGCATAAGAAAAGACACCATTGCGCATGCGCAATGGCCTATTTAACAACGTCACTGACCTATTTAATGACGTCTTTGACCTATTTTTATAGTAAAAAGAGAAAAAAAGAAACAAGAGACACTAACTTAAGCAGTATCGATATTTGGTTCACTGAAATCCGTCAGGGGGAGTTATTTGTACTTCTCTTTCAGTTCGTAACCTATCTGCCAGGGGCGCCTATTTTCATAAATAAGACGCACCAAATTAAGCAGTACTCCTACATTTAGTCCAAACCTTGTCCGTAAGGTGGCACCACTTGCAGTCCACGACACATCCACCATTGGAGTAGTTCCGAGAAAATCCGCTAGGGGCGCTACTTGTATTCTTCTAGTTCCCAAAAAAATCGCCAGGGGGCATAACTTGTACTGTTTTAGTTCCGAAGATATCCGCTATGGGCGCTACTTGTATTATTTTAGTTCCGAAAAAAAAATAGCCAGGGGGCCCACTTGACCTACTTCCGGGTATTTGACCTTGACCTTTGACCTTGACCTACATCCGGGTACTTTTCCACTTCCACCAATCCGAATCCAACGTCCCGGCTGGACCACCTATATTACTACTCACCACACTTTTCTGCAATAACCCGGGATACGACTGCACGGTGTGGAGTCCAACAATAGAAAACATTCAAGGCATTTAATTGGAACTACCTACTAAGCTAGGCCTACTATTGAATTCGTAAGTTGATACGTTATTAGAGTTTTACTTACGACGCAGCAAATATATATATATATATATATGTGTGTGTATATATGCATCGGCAGGATCTATATCTCCTATGGCATAGCCCTATGTTAATATATGGCAATAACCACGAGGGACCGTGTGTGTGACTGTGTGTGTGCGTGCGTGCGTGCGTGCGTGCGTGTGTGCATGTGTCCGTGCGTGTGCAAATTATCATGCTCAGAGAAAATGCAGTTGACATATGAGTGAAATGACGCAATTCATCTCACGAAAACAACAGAAAACCCAGCCAGCCTTGCAAACGCATGAAAGCGAAACTAAGAAACAATAGTGTTCTAATCAAAACCTGATTCTTATAAATGATGTGGATTACTGTACACGGCAAACATGACATCTTTGCTTTCACGTTTTTGTATCAGTAACAACAGTAGAACCTCACTTTACTGCTCATAGGAACCATATCCAAACACAACAGCTTGAACAGTTTGTATAATTATGTTTTACGTACACTATAAGATACGTCATACACTTTGAAGCTTTTCCATGGTGGATTTCTAACGCATACCACTACAAAAGTCAATCAAACAAAAAGTGGGAAAATTCCAACCTAGATGGTCCTTGTGATATGAGCACTAAATGAAATGTTCACTTGCTCCCAGGTGTCAGCTTTGCCCGATCTCCCCAAATAGTCGTGAATAATAGGTCCTATACGCAGTCCGTCTTGTCAAACGCATCAGCAAAATCAGATATGTCGGCAATAGTCGTAGTGTCGCACATTGTACAACAATCCAATATCGTCGTCGACGAATCGTCTTAAAAACATGTTCAATTTCTTCTATGCTACGAAAAACACGTCGACGACAGCCGTGGAGCACATCACACGAAGGTCGCGTGGTGTGCGGAGTGTACAGCGCAGATATATGACAGAAAAGCCTCTGCCTAAAACAGTGTTCGCCGTGTCGAGTCGAGGGAGGAGGGTTAGAGATTTTCCCGGTCGATAGGGGATAGTGCTGGAGATTTTTAAAAATGCTAAAATGTTGAGGCTTGGTGATCTTGCTGTAGGCAGTTAAGTTTCGCTGATCCCACTCTCCCTCGCTTTTGTGAGCCGTCCACAAGATTTGGGAGCGTGTTAAACGGTGGCGCCACCTCACAGCGCCTGGATAATTGTGTGGCGCCATCTCCTGATTAAAATGAAATTAGCTTTGATTATCCATTCTCCGTGGAGTGGCGTCACCACTTTCTACCTTTCGTTCTCACGAGAAGGAAACGATGTTTGTCCGGAATGTGGGTAATCAAACACTATTATTCACAATAAAGCAGCAGTTATGAGTAAAATTATGTCCGTGTCTGCAACACCATTTAAACGTCGCTTACACCAAGATGGCCTTCAAAGATGCAGTTGAGGTCTGGGTGAAAAATGCCAGCAAGACCAACGTACCCTCGTAAAAAACAAAAACAACCACAATATTGGTTTATCCACCTTCTTTTAAATCGAATCCATGCATGTGCGTACGCTTGGCATATTCTTATGTATAGAAGTCACCACATTAATGTGAAGAAGAACAAATCGCATACAATGTTAATGGAAGAGCCCCCATATAATGGAATCGTTCAGTGTTTGCTTGTTTTCCATCAACAATATAACTATTAACACATTTTCTTAATGTAAATATGCTGTTAGCAAAATTACTAACTATACAATGTTAATAAACACGTTATGCAGTTAATTAACAGTAACATTAATCATATGTATTGCATATAATAATTAACTCCAGAAATGTCTATGAACATAATATAAATGTGAGCCTTGCTACCACGAAAACTGGTTAGTCTTGGATTTGGGCCAATTTTTTGTAGTTTTCATAGCGTATTTTCAAACTTAGCGCTATTATGAATTATTTCTCCTCCATGCTAGCATGCACAGCACCTCGAAGAACGCTAGGAAAATAAGTGAAACTATTAACATGATCAGATCTGATATGATTTTCTCCCCTTTTAAGCGGTTTGGGCTCGTCTGAGAAGTATGCAGCAAATTAAGTGCAGAGATAGGGGCCTACTGACGCCATTAGCCGTATTCGAACAAAAGGTAGTGATGCTAGCGGTTAGTTTTCAATGGGTAAATCCCCCTACAATATTTTTTTGTATTAATTGTGAACTAACATGGATACCCATAGATTTCCAGGAAGTGGTCCCCGGGGAGTATGAATGGTTTTGTCAACAAAATGTTTTAGAATATTTGATTATCATCTATAGTTGCATTCTTCTTGCAGCTTTTAGAAATCTATAAACCTGTACGTGTGGATCACAAAATTATGATTACAATCGTTGACAAAACAACTCAAAACCATTTTTTAAACCAGCTAATTGCACCTCCGCTTGAGCCTCACCAAAAACGCCAACTTAATTACCGCTCCCTGATTTCTCAGCCTGAAATAGATTTTGTTCCATATTTCAAGATATTATGAAATCTTTCGATTTTTAAAATTCTGCACAACAATTGTACGATGTTGACAGGTTCTCCTTCCGCATTTTGTGATACAAGTAGCGTGATTCACAACAAAACATACTATGTTGCACCGCGATCGATTTTGTCACTGACACTGCGTCTGCGATCAAGTACTACTACTTGTAGTTGCGTTAAAAATATTATAAAATACGTTCCAGAATACATAAAATACCTAATGTGTTTCACCCATATATGCTTCTCACTTTCCACTTATGGGAACCATAAAGAACTACAAGTATGGCTTTCAGAATAATGATTACAGTTTGGAACAAAACATAACACCATGCTAACAGATACGACGGGAGAAATTTGTTTGGAACCATCGCTGCAGCGTGACGTCACACTTCCGTGCTCTATAGCCCCTTTGACACGTGTCTGGTCATTTACTTTTCGCCAAAGTTCTGATGAAAAATCAGGAATTGTTTTCATATGGCCTAACATCCACAACAGCTTCTGTTTGTTGTGGTCTATGTAACCATGTGGAGACTTGGTTATTCAAACTGACAAATTTTTGTCATGGGTTCAAATAATTTTATCATAAAAAATCTAAAATGTGTACGTCGTACTCGGTTAAGAAATGTCACTGTTTTGTACAACACAATTTACCCTGAACAGTATAGGCATAGTACTTAAAATACCCCATTGCCTTCAATATTCAACCCCATTATAATGCAAGTAACAACATAACTGTAAATGCAAAACATTAACATTTCATGTAAATGACTTGAATGTGGAAAAGCCATGTTCACATGAATTATTGTTCGCAAGAGCATAGATTTAACTGCAACACTTCCAGAAGCCTTTACACCTGTCTTCACAACAGTGGGTAAACTGAAACATTCACTAAATGAAACAACCAAACAACCACTCTGCCAATGTCATATATTTATTTAATATGAAAACATTTCATAGACGCTTTCTTAAAGCACATACAAACACATTTCGAAAGTGCCACATACTGTACTATTATAAAAACTTAGGAAGTGCATAGATAATTTGAACATGACACTAGTAGATAAAAAGCGATATAATACAAAGCATGATATGCAGTATATCATTAATGCAGACCTAGTATCGGTTTTATGTACAGGTAACACTATAGCAATAAATAAAACTTTATTAAAATATTCTATAAACACTGAAGCTTGTATTTACAGTTGGGTCTCCGGTGTCAAAACATGCCAAACTGCCTAATAGAAAATAAACCCAATAATTTTGGTAATCCCCATACAATCCTGTCAAACGTAACTGAGCAAACTGTGTATGTACCCATTCGGACATTACTAATACAATCCCACTTTCACACTTGTCTGCATGACGTTTACACATGCAGAAAGCATCCTGGACAATTCTGGGAGAAAAATATCTTTCCACACTTCTCTTTCATTTGACCCAATCCATAAAACAAAACTAGAGTTCTCCATTCCAATCACACGGAGTACTGATCACATGAGCCAAAATACATATAATACACTAGACAGCAAGGTGGCCTGTTGTAACTCCGGTGACCTATATATGTCACATGACGTTTATTATAAGTCATGCCCATTGACCAATTTATAATAGTGGGTTCAAGCAACCGAATCGCACATATTTCACACTTCGCCAACGGTCGTGAACGCTAAATTCGTTTGTCAGTCAATGTCTATCAATATTTACAAAATGTTTCCTCCACAAATGGTGCGTTGGCCTTGATCACAATCACCCTGTTACATCTATGAGGTAGCATCTACATTCTACAAGTATAAATACACGAACTGCGTCTGTCTCAAATCTCAGCTGCTGTCTGCCAGAATGCCCTAATACTAATCAGGTTATTCAAGAGCATTGATGGGTCAGTCTAACATCTAATATGTGGGCAACTTGTGAAGATTGGCTGTTGTTGTTCCATTAGTTTCCATCACACACAATCAGTTCTCAAAAGAGCATTGTTATGAACAATCGGGAGGTGTCCAGTGATGTGTTGACTTGAAATGAGAGTTGCTGCTATCTGTCAATATCGTTCTTGATGACATCTAGGCATCAGTTTTGAAAACACAACAGCTACAGAATGATGAAAAACTCAACTGACTGTACAAGGCATAACTCCAATTGTCATAACTAAGTTACCCAGCTAGTAATGGATTGTCTTTGCTATACCTGCTACATTAATGGCCTTCAATTCTAAACTGACCTCACAACTTCTGATACAAGAACAGAAATACTGGTCCACTTGGTAACAAGTTCTAAGCTGGCCAAGTGTACTTTCTGCGGAGGCAATAAAGCAGTCAAGTCTTCGATGAGCATTAACAGTTTCATTATTTCATGCAATAGGACCAGGCGACACCACAAGTCCACCTCTCGGCTGTACACATAGACTTTCAATAGAAATATAACTCATTATTTCGATAGCTTAACAATAATTATGCCACCTCACTTGGCCTGGAACCATGTTCCATCTGGCCTTGAGTATTTGCCACTGTGCATGCTCCGTATATTTTCTACGGAGCTGACTGTCACTCGCTAAAGTTGTTCGATTAACAACATGGGCATGTCCCTCACTGCACTCTGTGCACGAAAACACCCGCTCCACAGCATATCTGATGCCCCTTAGCAACAGTCACATGACACCAGTCACATGACCTGCCACACTGTCCATCACACAATACTACACGACCAGCCGCACGACGTCCCGAGCCTGACAGACACCTGTCGACCACGGGACCGCAGCATGACTGACAGCTGTCAATCACTGCTTACACTGTAGATACACCGGTAGCGTCCACCGTCCACTCAGACCTTCAGCTGCACACTCTCCTGCAGTTTGGCGACTGACTTCTGCACACGCAGACAAGTGAGACGCGCAGCAGGGTTACCCGTCCAACACTCCTGCATCAACTTGCCCATATTACGTAGATACTGCAAGAGAAACGACAGTGTCAGTGACAGCTGCATCAAGTATCTGGCACAGCTAGTTCCTTTAGTGGCATCGTAACATCATTCATAGAACGATGTCCCAATAACAAATCTTGATAGCTGCTGAACATTTTCTGTAATGAAAAACGAAATAGATTAACAATTTCTGTACTAGAAAAAGAACAATCTGAAGTAGTTTTTAGCAAGGATGTTGTGTGTTTTGGTGCTTGTCAAGCCTGGCAGTCTATCTGAAAGCACACACTTAGTAATTCTTCAAGTTATTTTAAAGTATATATTTCAGACATGTTCATTCTAAAAATTAAATGGCAATACAAGTTAACAAAGAGATCATCTGAAAGACAGAAGACAACACATCAGCAAAGAAAGTAAACAAGGATATGGTCTGGGATAGGGTCTACACTCCAGAAAGGAAGATAGGGTCTACACTCCAGAAAGGAACCTCGAATGGCACAAGACATGCACTAAAATGGAACCTTCAAGGGAAAAGAAAACTAGACCAAACAATAGGACATCAGCTAAACAAATTACAACTTTGAAACCAATTTGGAAAACAATAAAGAAATAAGTCACAAACTATCTTGAGCAAAAAGATTAAGAAGATTAATTGCATTGACGATTTAGGGCAAAAGAAATGTCGCCACACAATTACAGAGCAGTTGAAACTTGGATATCTTTAATAATACAATTTTTATTTTCGCACATTAATAAAGGCAACGGTACATTCTTTAAAATATAGTAATTTCTGTAATAATATGGCAAACATCATCATCATTTAAAACAGTGTATGTCTTAAAACCATTTCTGATTTGTAACATTTTGTATAAAACATTCACTTTACATTAGATATTACTTCGTTTGATACACCAGCCTGCCACACACGACAAAATCAGCCTTGTTCAAATTAACAAGTATAACTAGTATACATTACCAAAAGAAACTCTATATTCACAACTATCAGAAGAAACAAGGAAGAGAGACCGCTCCAAACAAACATGTAGACAAAATAAAACGAAACCTGAAGAAACAAGGCATAGATTCCAAACTGAACCAAGTGAGCAGTCATAGTTGCAATCATGACTGACAGTGAGAGATACTTTACCATAAGCCTAAGAAGAAACATACCTCGTCGTTACTCCACCGGTTGGGTATGGCTGGGCGTCTTCTCTCTATACACACCACCTTACGCATCTCCTCAAAGCTGGGGTCATTGCCGACAGCGTCGTAGTACGGCACCTCATAGTCCTCCACCAGGCCTGAAACACCACAACACTCTACTGCACGGCTCACAAACACTCCACCAGGTCTGAAACACCACAACACTCTACTGCACGGCTCACAAACACTCCACCAGGCCTGAAACACCACAACACTCTACTGCATGGCTCACAAACACTCCACCAGGTCTGAAACACCACAACACTCTACTGCATGGTTCACAAACACTCCACCAGGTCTGAAACACCACAACACTCTACTGCGTGGCTCACAAACACTCCACCAGGTCTGAAACACCACAACACTCTACTGCACGGCTCACAAACACTCCACCAGGTCTGAAACACCACAACACTCTACTGCATGGCTCACAAACACTCCACCAGGTCTGAAACACCACAACACTCTACTGCACGGCTCACAAACACTCCACCAGGTCTGAAACACCACAACACTCTACTGCACGGCTCACAAACACACCACCAGGCCTGAAACACCACAACACTTTACTGCACGGCTCACAAACACTCCACCAGGTCTGAAACACCACAACACTCTACTGCACGGCTCACAAACACTCCACCAGGCCTGAAACACCACAACACTACTGCACGGCTCACAAACACTCCACCAGGCCTGAAACACCACAACACTCTACTGCACGGCTCACAAACACTCCACCAGGCCTGAAACACCACAACACTCTACTGCACGGCTCACAAACACTCCACCAGGCCTGAAACACCACAACACTCTACTGCATGGTTCACAAACACTCCACCAGGTCTGAAACACCACAACACTCTACTGCACAGCTCACAAACACTCCACCAGGTCTGAAACACCACAACACTACTGCACGGCTCACAAACACTCCACCAGGCCTGAAACACCACAACACTCTACTCCATGGCTCACAAACACTCCACCAGGCCTGAAACACCACAACACTCTACTGCACGGCTCACAAACACTCCACCAGGCCTGAAACACCACAACACTCTACTGCACGGCTCACAAACACTCCACCCGGCCTGAAACACCACAACACTCTACTGCACGGCTCACAAACACTCCACCAGGTCTGAAACACCACAACACTCTACTGCACGGCTCACAAACACTCCACCAGGCCTGAAACACCACAACACTCTACTGCACGGCTCACAAACACTCCACCAGGCCTGAAACACCACAACACTCTACTGCACGGCTCACAAACACTCCACCAGGCCTGAAACACCACAACACTCTACTGCACGGCTCACAAACACTCCACCAGGTCTGAAACACCACAACACTCTACTGCACGGCTCACAAACACTCCACCAGGCCTGAAACATCACAACACTCTAAAGGAAAGGCAAGTTCTTATATAGCACAGCTTCCAGTCTCCTTAGGACTGCTCAAGGCATTTTAGACTTCACTCTCTGGCAGGCTTGTTCAATTGAATACCATCTCGGACTTTCTGGGAAGCATACAGCCATGTTACAATTAATACACAAATACACAGCTGAGTGAACTGAAGCATCATAGCACTTCTTTACTGATTGATAATTTTATTTTAACTTGGCAACCTGCTTAGTTGACATCGTTTGATTCATGCATAATTTACACCAATCATACAACACATACATATTAACACATGTACAGAGAATTAAATTTTTTATTTAAAATTAAAAACACTTCAATCAATGAAACACTTCTGTGAGCTGGCACTGGGGTTCATACACTTGAGTTTCTCAAACCTTCCGTTAAGTAATCCATGCCAAAACTGATTAACATTTGAGCGCGATAGTTACAGAAACACAGAATAAACCCCAGGCAGCAATTATCACCATCACAGTGTTTTGAATTTTATCACACTTGTTCCGACAGGGGTGCCCTCTGGAGGAGAGTGCAGAAATGCAAGTTTCTTGGTGCCTGCCATTTTATTTCTGAAAATTTAGAATTTCACGCTTTTCCATGCCATTAAGACAATTCCAGGCTTTCAAAATTGTAATGGAAAAGTTTACATTCATGAAGTGATCATGGTCAAATTGTATTAGATATTGTGCTTCATTGAAACATCTATTGGCACCAACATGTATGAAAAGATATAGTTTATACTTTATAACATGACTTTATGATAAGATCACACCTGTAAGTGACAGTGAGTGCTCACCTCCAATGCTACACCTGCGAGCGATCTCCCAGAGCACAAGCCCGAAGGCATACATGTCAGCCTGTTTGTAGGCCTCAAAGTGGTAGCAGTGTAGACTTTCATCCAGAACCTCGGGCGCCATGTAGCGCTTCGTGCCCTGCCGCGTGTTCGGGGCAATGTCTACTTCGCTTGTCTCACTGACAACAGGACATCAGGCATTACAAGGTGACGCATATCGTGGGCAAAACCAATCATCATCAGAACAACTACAATGATATTCAAGAAAGTTGAGATCTGCACTACGAAAGAGCTGATAAAGTAGGCCGGGGTGAATGGTAGTGTGCTCAGAGTGGACGAAGGAGAAGAGAAAGACTGCGACAGAGATGGGATGACTGTATAGAGACATTTGGCAGATTAAGAAAACGAGAGCCATAGAGGAGTGAAGATGACTGGTGGAGATGGCCAGGCAGGAATAGTGATGGAACAAGGAAAATCAAAATCAAGGACTAGTATCAAGGACAACTTCATCCTGAACTCGAGCGACAAAACAAAAGAAAGTTATAAAGTTTAACTTAACCATTTCAGTACGACAGGCCGGATTTCCGGCCTCACTGTCTGTGACGTTTCAATACAACAGGCTGGTTATTCAGCATTGACGATGTTTGCTATTCAAATCGTTTTTACTCATAATTATCCACTACGTGGAGCCACTTGTGTACGGTTGTCAATGTGAATAAATTAGATATTCAGCAGTGGTCATAATTTATTATTGCTCAATAATAGTTTACGGAGATTTTCGTGGTTTTTAATGATGGATTATCAAAATTTGCGGTGGCCACAATGGCAGACGGCATTACTTCAACTAGCGATTTACCACCGTATGTTTTGGACAGATTATTTGTTAGTTTTAGCGAAGAGTCTTTGTTGGATGTTAACAATCGACACAATAACGATGTCGGCAAACTTAGTATACAACTGTGTTCAACAACTGCAAAAACGTTGAAATCTTGGTGGCCATCTTGGATTGCTGGTTACCACGACGACAAAATGTAAAATTATGTCTCATACTCTCCGAAAATATATAACATTCCTATTCATAAAATGCAAATAAAATTTGTTGCTCAAATCTTGACTTGAATTGAGATAGTCCATTGTCTTGCATATTCACTAGGAATGCAGTATTCAGTGGTCACAGCTGGTCAGGGCTGTGGTACTGAAATGGTTAAAAAAGTTACATTAATAGCTACAGAGAATCAGAATATATATAGTATATTTTCCTTTAGACAAACCTACCTGATGTATCTAACAGCAAGTCCCAAGTCTGCTATACAGCAACAGCCATTTTTTTTCACCAATATATTCTTGCTCTTGATGTCTCTGTGTGCTATAGCTGGTTTTCCTGCAGGCAAACAAACATACAGACACATTAACTCACAACTGATGCGTCTACCAAACACTGCACCCAGTCATAGGGTCCTCAGTTCAGGTGGACGGCAATACTAACTAACCACAAGCCAACAACTATCTCACTACGGCTCAGCCACTGCATAAAACAGCAGCACTAAGGTTATTTTGTAGTAAGATCATCTTGGGATCACAGTTCCCAGTGAGATCACTAGTGGCTATTACACCAGAAATTACCCCAACAAAAATCAAGTGCCAATCAACCTGAAACCGATTCTGACCTAAGACAAATTACCCACAAAGCAACTGGCTCTTATCGTACACAACTTCCCAAAAACTAGCTAACCTACAGCTTACAACAATGCTACTTTGACAATAATTGAGTTATTCATTCAGTATCGATTCACAACAAGTGTTCTTCAATAAATTCCTTTTCTAACAGCTCCAGATAAATCATACAGTATTGCGAGAACTGTAATCCATATACTAAAACAATACCCCTGGAGTCTATCTCCTCCCAGACATCAAGATCCACTCACTCCTTTCTATATCCCCCCAGACATCAAGACCCACTCACTTCTTTCTATCTCCTCCCAGACATCAAGATCCACTCACTTCTTTCTATCTCCTCCCAGACATCAAGATCCACTCACTTCTTTCTATCTCCCCCCAGACATCAAGATCCACTCACTTCTTTCTATCTCCTCTCAGACATCAAGATCCACTCACTTCTTTCTATCTCCTCCCAGACATCAAGTTCCACTTACTTCTTTCTATCTCCCCTCAGACATGAAGATCCGACTCGCTTCCTTCCATCTCCTCCCAGATATTAAGATCCACTCACTTCTTTCTATCTTCTCCCAGACATCAAGATCCACTCACTTCTTTCTATCTCCTCCCACACATCAAGATCCACTCACTTCTTTCTATCTCCTCCCAGATATCAAGATCCACTCACTTCTTTCTATCTCCTCCCAGACATCAAGATCCACTCACTTATTTCTATCTCCTCCCACACATCAAGATCCACTCACTTCTTTCTATCTCCTCCCAGACATCAAGACCCACTCACTTCTTTCTATCTCCTCCCAGACATTAAGATCCACTCACTTCTTTCTATCTCCTCCCAGACATCAAGATCCATTCACTAAATCCCCTCGTTTCTTTCCACATTAATTTGCTTTCTTGAATCATTTGCCTCTGATTCAACAATTGGTGATGTATTTCCAAAACTATATGCGTAGTTGTTTATAAATATTAACTTTTTCAGTGGACAAATTATACAGTTAGACAATCCCCAGGTGGCACCACTGTCACAAATTTAAGCTCAAGATACTGTAATGATGATAACAGTCACCCTTGTTGTTTCACGAGTAAGCTAATACTGTATGACTAAGTTGCCGGAGGAGAATAAAACTGGTGTTATCGTACACTTGTACCTCTTGTGCCGAAGATCTCAGTGTGGAGGTGTGAGAGCCCGCAGGCTGCGGAGTGAGCAAGACGCAGCATGTCGACTGAGTCGAGGGTGTAGGTCTTCAGGTAGTCGTACAGAGAGCCATGCTCATGGAAGTCAGTAATGAGGAACAACTGTGTCCATGACCCGGTGCCCTTGATGTCAGCCGCGATGAAACCTGCACGACCATGGCAATACAAGGGCTTAGGATGACATAATAACAGACACACGCTAACCTCGCTTTTGAGCTCACCTTGGCTAATATAGCCACCTTCCAATTAAAGTCACCCAAACACAGTCCCAAATTACTACCATAAAAGAAAAGTATTGGAAAGTAATCCTCGCCATTCAAGTAACTACCCATTCTGAAGTGTTACCTTAATAGTCATGTTCCACTGTATATACTTACATAGCACCAAATCTGGTGATAAACTATTCAAGGTACTTTACACTTAAAGCAATTATAAATAAAGTAAGTAATTAAATGTTGAAAATAAGAGATATAGTTGATGACAAAGGCAGTGAGTTGATTAACTACTGGTTTGTGTCCTAAACACTGATCACCCAGACATCATAACAAACGAATGCAACAAGTTATCTAATGACAGTGTAAATAACAACAACACAATAACAATGTCAATATATTTAAAAACAAAATTCATAAAAATGGGCCAAGTGGCCCTGAAGTCCTTTGGATTAATACGTCTATATGTGACCCCGGCTGACCAAATGAGTGATAAGTCAGAAAAATTGTAACATTATTTTCTTACATCCTTGTAAAGGTTTGGTAGAGTGCTTTACACGGTTTCAAAAAATATTACTGCTACAAAAATTAGCAAAGTTATGGAGCATTGAACATGGTAGGGATCAAAAAGTGAAAATGAAGAAAACGGCTGTTGAAGTTTTACATTATATATGCAAATGGATTGCATGGAAATATGACATGCACAACATTCAAATGTGGCACACAGTATGTAATATGTATGTTATGTTGCAATGATACACTGGAAGTACAAATGTGCTGCTACAAAGACTTATCAAGTTATGCCAGATTATGTCTTCATGTGTAAAACTAAGAGGACAGATTATTTGAGAGCAAAAGGTAGACTCACTGTTTGACACAGTTTAAAACCTACAGGCAACTGTCCAGTTTAACAGGGGTCTAGTGGCTTAATGCTGTCTGTTGACACAAGCTACTGCCAGTGACCAATTACACATTAGTCACAGTTTCCATCAAACAATAGCAGGCAGAGAATCTTAGCTCCACAGCTTGGTGTAATACACAACCAGAGCCACCACTGATTCATGGTCAAGTAGATTAGCTCAATGCACCAACTAAGACAATACACAACACTGTGAGTGACAGTGTCCAGAGTGAGGCCTAAGCAGTGTCCTCATTACTGAATAGATCAATTAAACCTGCCAAATGAGTGACATTCTGCACAAGTGTTCATTAATCCTTAGTGATTGTTCAGAACATCAGACTGACCACATACTTTCTTTTAAAATTATTTGTCAAATTCAGTTTCATGCATCCTTTGCAATGCGCACTGCACATCTCCTAGGTTAGCCCCAGAAGGGGCTGTGTGGAGAAGTAATACCTAAGAATCTAAGAACATACCTAAACAAAGCGAATGTAATAGGTGAAGAACAGGCAGTGTTCAGATAGGGGTATTGGTTGAATATATTCGTCTCGACGCAAAAGGCTTTATTGTGCCTTCATCGATTCTAAGAAAGCATTTGATTTAGTAGACCGGTCCTCCCTGTGGTCTAAGATAATTTCATGCGGTATTAATGGTATTGTGTTGAAAGTTGTATACAACATATACAAAAATGCTAAATCATGTATAAATCAGGGCCAGGCTGTTTTAGCCTTCTTCTCGTGAGATGTATAAGTATGGCAAGGAGAAAACTTGTGTCCTTTGTTATTTGCTATTTACCTGAATCATTTTGAACACTGTTAGTCACAATTATAATGGACTTGACATGGCAGCTGGTGAAATTTACAACAACCTTAGGGATGATGATGTAGAAAATGTATGTTCTACTATATGCTGATGACACTAGAATGATTCAATCAAATACAGATTTCTTGCTTGTGTATAGCGGAACTATGTCAACTCTTCTAATGGTTGACATTTGGTTGTTTCAGGTGTCAACTATATTGTGAATCTGTAATTATTAGTCTATATTGATACAAATGATTTACACAGTGCCTTGTCTACACAAGGCATGGCAAGCGTAAACAGAACAGTAGAATGCATTTTATATCAATAAAGTGTAGGATATTTCACTCTATAGTTGTCCAGAATATTAATTTTCTATGTTTGTCACCTACAGGTGACAGAATATCAATTTTCTATGTTTGTCACCTACAGGTTTCTACAGACAATACATCTTTAACCAATAGACACCACAGTCACACCATTTTATAATAATTAAATGAACATCAAAATAAACACAACTTGCAATTATAGAAAATCAATAGTTTTGAAGATAAAAAGTATTAGGCAACTGTTCAGTCTAACAGGGGTCAAGTGTGTCTACTCTGCCTGGGCACTGTGACCAATTAAAGATTAGTCTAGGTCTCAATGGAATAGTAGCACTAGGCTGCAGAGCTTAGTCATGGTGTTGACTTTGTGGCAAATTAAACAAAATCTACTGTTGGGGGTGTCTACTCTGCCTGGGGATGTGACCAATTTAAGATTAGTCAAGGTCTCAATGGAACAGTAGCACTAGGCTGCAGAGATTAGTCATGGTGTTGACTTTGTGGCACATTAAAAAAAATCTACTGTTGGGGGTGGTCTCAAGGGCCCTTCTCAAAACCACATCACTAGATAATGTAAAACTTTTGCACTTTGGGGGCCCCTTAGGTGGCCTTAGAATGATTCAATCAAATACAGATTTCTTGTATATAGTGGCAGCACCCTAAGATACATCTATGCAAAATTAGAAAAAAAGTTGCTGAACAGTTTTTTGAAAAAATAGGCCAAATGTTACATTTTTACCAGTTTTGGGGTCCTTGGAGGCCCTAGGGAGCCCTTAAAATGATTCAATCAAATACAGATTTCTTGTGCATAGTGGCAGTGCCCTAAGATATGTCTATGCAATATTAGAGAAAAAGTTGCAGAACGGTTTCTGAGATACGGCAGAGTGATGGCAATAGTCCCTTGGACCTTCGGCCAAAGGACTAAAAAATCAGAAGGGCTATTTTTTCTTGTAATGTTCAATCATCATCTACATTTCATAGCACTCAACTACTATGAGTTCATTAATTCCATAGTGATCACCAGGTGGCACAATGTGTTTCACAGTGTTCACCAGAGGGCAGCAGAGAGTAAAGCTTCCCACCTAGTATGTTCTCATGTCTCAATAGGACGGTCTGATAGAGCTCTGTCTCCCTGAACCAGCTCGCCTCCTCCGTTGTGAAGAAGATCTTCACAGCGACGTTCTCACCCCGCCACTTGCCCTTCCACACCTCGCCGTAGCGCCCCTTGCCTATGCTCTTCACTAGGTGGATCTGCTTCGCGATGGTGCGCTGAACCTGCAAGTACAATGCACGCCTATGCTCACTTCATCTGTTCATTACTCTAAATCAAATATGTGTGTATTGATGAACTCTATACATTTTAATATCCACCTAATAACAATTAATTTTATTTTATTGATTTTTTATCTATTTTTTACTGATGTTAATTGAATGTTTTAAACCCTACAGGTAGCCACTGGGCCGAATTCCACCTACGCAATCAGTACAAAATTGGTCCCGGCCGAATTTCAGCCCGATTCGGTATCACTCTATAAACAATTTTCGTTTCCGTCACTAGCAACTGACAGGGGAACGAATGCGAGGTATCACTGGAATGCTGAATGATTCTTCTTACTATGGCATTTTTATCAACAAGTTTTATCACGTCATGATTCAGTAATAGCTATAATCACAACCAAGCTTTCAAATGTTGTAGTAGTAGATTCCAAAATATGGCCGATTTTACTACGCTCTGCGTCAGGAATTTACATTTCCATTCATATGATCTAAACTGGGAAATGGAGGTATCGATGGAAAGCCCAACGATTGGTCTATCCACAGAAATTTAGGTTAATGCCTAATCAGCGCATGCCTCTCAAACTGGTTTCATTCCTTCATGATGAAAGTTGGCTTAGCCCGCCTTTTTTGACTCGCTTCGATGATACGAGTTGAATTATCTCAAATGGCCGCGTCAATATATCGGCAAAATACATGACCGTATTCGTGGATCAAGTTATTAAACTAGTTCAGACAGTTACACAGACTTTGGGGCTGTTTTGAAGTGGATATTATGCAAGTTGCCGGCGAGTAATGTAGCCAGACCTGGGCTGATTTGGCCGGTCTACTTGGTCCGCCAGCGAAGGATACGATGCATTCAGAGTTCAAACACAACACATTATATAACTTGATGGCATACATATGTGTAATTATGAACTGTATTAGGTATTACTTATTTTATTGATATGTAAGGAAATTGATAATGGACAGTCATGCTACCGGACAAGTGCGCCACGGCATGCAACAGTACTAGGCCACAGGCCCATTGGCGTATCAGTTGTATTTGAACGTTCTACGAAAAATTTAATAAAATGAAAAGTTCTGAATATAATCATTTGAGTCTAGTTTTCATTATCATGCATCTGAAATGTATAGCTACATTTGTCACACCGCATGTATGGCTACATTTGTCACACCGCATGTATGGCTACATTTGTCACACCGCATGTATGGCTACATTTGTCACACCGCATGTATGGACATACAACTGCTCAATAATTATTATGTCATTGGGCGAACTTGGGTTTCTCATTATCCGCGTTCTGACATTTATGAAGAATAGTCTAAATTTTACAATTTAAACAAACTTCTCAGTACATGTATATTTGAATAATTTTGTTGGTATTCATTAGCTTAAATATATGGCTACATTTCTCTAATCGGGCACAGACACATACGTCCACTCAGTAATTAGTTAGTAATATGGTGAAAAAGTTTGTTGGTATTAATTTTGAATAACATTTAAACAATTATATCTTCATGATTATTTGATGTTACACAAATATTATCACTACATAATAATAAAGGGTCTCTTTGCCAACAAAACGATAGCTCAATTATATTTTTGCGATAAGTATTAGCGAAGTTGTGATTTTTTAAATCACCCCTACAAATAGCTCCAAATTTTGTGCACCGTGTTTTCTATTGGTCACCTGTAGGGTTAATAGTCCTCATACATATTCTATGTTTTAGCTTTGTAATGCGCCTCTGAATGGCCAAAGCTGCCAGATTTATGGCGCAGAAAAATGCTGGTCATGTTATTATTATTACTTATTATTTCTAGACCAATGTAATACACTCCTCTACACAACTATTATAAAATAGGCCATTTTTACATGCCACATGTTAATCAAACGCATTCTGTGCAGGAATAACACGAATGTTTAATTAAATCTGCATGTGAAACTAATATAAATCAAAGTGTCGTAAAATGGTTTACATTACAAATTTACATGACTACGTGGAGATGCAACTACGTGAAGGTGCAAATTTCAAAATGTTTTGATTAACATCCACCTTATTGGTGATTTCTCAGATTCATCGTGTGTGTTTCACACATTTTCTGGTATGGGCCTCGGCACATAGTGGGCTAGAACCAGAACCAGGCCATAGAGCCATCATGTATCCGCCAGGACAAGGACAGACAGCAAATATTCCATCATGGATCTGATTTCCCAATCACGTTATCTGCAGCTGGCAAACTGCTCACACAGGCTCCTGACTCTACACAAATGTTCATGTCAGGAACTGGGTAGGAATTACATAACAGGGAAAAACTGACCAGCTGCCTCAAATACACTAGGGCAGGCACATATCAGTAGACTGGTTACCACCCAGGTAGTTCCTATGCAGAAAGGGCTGGCTGTTCCATCGGCTGTTCCCACCCCCTCCGGGCATGAATTCTAGTGATCTGGCTGCCTAGTTCGAGTAATCACTTCCAATTACCCACTGTGCTTTGAAGACAAAGTTCTGCAGTAGCAGACCCATTCAGTATCATGCCCTCTAGCAAACTAGAAACATGCTACTTTCCCACACCTCTAAGCTGGGCTAATTTCCCTACAGGGAATCAGAAGACATGATGCCTATTTACTCTCTGTGGGGGACATCCCAATTAACTTAGGCCTGCAGCTCCACTTAAAAAAGCATTGGTTTTATAAATTGACACTGTTCAGGTCTGACAACCTCATTTCTTATCATCAACAGAGGGTGTGGTAGGTTGTCAGTGAGGCTATTTTAGGGCGAAGAAATGTGTTGTTTCAAACAACGACTAGTTCAAACAGCAGAACGAAAACACAACACATTTCTCAAGCTATTCTCAGTGCAGTTTCACAACGGTTCGACACAATCGCCGTGGTAACAGGTGCTATACCCATTCACGGGGCCATAAACAAGAGTCATTCAGCATTTCGACCCAGAAGAAAAATATCAGTCGTAAACCGCAACCCACTGGTTGCGGTGGTGGAAGTGTACTGATTAGAAAGGTGAGCGGGGCGTCTGTCCGCTGTAATTGTTGGGCACAGGCGGGAGCTGTTACCTCCCCTCCACTGTACTTAACAGCACCCGGAGCCAGAGACAACCTTTAAAGACCCGACAGAAAAGGACATGTCAATCATCCTGGTCGACGATGTGCGACCGTGCCTGCTGTGATACCACTGAATTTGAACAGCGCAAAAAAGGACTGGTGAATCCAGAGTGCGCAAACGACACCATGGTTTGCTCAGCATGCATAAATGGCCATTTGTTAATGGAGCAGGCTAACTTGTTTAATTCACCACTGTGATATCACTAATGAACCTGCATGCTGAACTTGGTGTCATGTCAATGGGCCTCTCACTCTACTTGAAGGTGTCATGTTGCTGGTGCATTTTAATGCAGTCCTCACCAGGTGGGCTGCGCTGTTGTGGCCTTGTTATATATATGCCAGTATGTGACCACAGGAATCAGCTTATTTAAAACTTTCTAATCACACCTACAGAAGAGAGCTTAGGGGAGAAAGGCTGGCAACAAAACATTCAAAGAAATTGCAAATTTTGAAAAAACTTTGAAAGTTTGCTTTCCTCATCCAATTTATTTATCATTATACATAACATATTACATTATTAATAACAAATATATTTTTGCAAAGCTAAATAATTGTTATTTTGCAGAATGTCAGTCACTATTTTTTTAATGTAAAAATTACATACCAAACTTACTGACCCTTATTTGGAAACAGCAAACTTTACCAATGAAATAGTGCACCACCATTAACTTTCCTCATTGATACTGGCTAAGCACTTAAAGACAATTGGATAAAATATTACAATGCCATACCGATCTCTCATGACGATGTGAAGGAATTTAGCCACTGGAACTAAAGTTCGAGATCCAATTTCGTGGAAAACAAATGCAGCACCTTGCAAAGCATAGTACTTCTTAATGAAAACAAGTGCCGAAGACAGTGGGGTCATATTCAGCCACCCTTGAATAAATATTTGCTGGATTAATGAAGCATGCAGACCCCAAAACATCCCATACTTATGACTACTGGTAATAAATGTGTAATGCGCTATGAAATTTTAATTGCTTTATATAATTTTATGGATCTCCAATAACTATCAAGATCTTGAACAATGTAGCTGCAATGTAAAGAAATTTACTGAAACAGTTATTTGTCCAAGTTGATCTGTTTGACATTTGAATAATCTAAAACAAAAAACTTTTAAGTGAATGATTTTATAGTTTGTTTCCCAAAACAGATTAATGAAGCAATTTAGAGTATATCAAGATTACTCCAACACAAAAACATGCAAATTACTAAAAAAAAGATTATAAATGGATAAACAAGACATAATTTAGACTGAAATGTTTATAAGGCATTATATCCAACAAGCAGAAATGTCCATCCTGTGGAAGGTGCTACCTACAGATGCAGAAGGCAGTTTCACAGAGTATTTGTAAATTCAATATGAAAGTTTTTCACATTAATATGAGTTATATAAAATGTTCCCAGCTGATCAATTCTCCTTGGAACAATCACAGAAAATATATGTAATGTTACGAACAATCAAAACCGTTAAGATACCCTGAACCTAAAGGAGAATTTCAAAAAAATAACTAATCGCCACTTTTCCTCCATTTTGTGTTTTGAAAGAAATCACATGCAGATCGCTAACAGTAACCTTGCACTGTGTATGAGCTGCCGAGTAGGAGGTTTGTTGCTTACCAACAGAGGGAGCCCGGAGCCACTGCCAGAGCTCTGTGATTGGTCGATGAGTTCGCGCAGTGATTCACCGGTGGGGATGTAGGTGTCGCAGTGTTCCACCTCTTCCAAGTAGCCTGCTTGACGTTCTTCCCGCTTCTTGTATCTACAGATATGTCACGTTTTAAAAAATAATGTTGACATGAAAATTACCTTTTTTTTAAGAACAATTTTGTGTATTAAACACAAAAATATTATTTAATAAAAGCAACACATTAATTCAATAATTTTACAAATACTAAATTTATTAACAAAAAACATTTTTGATGTCACTGAAGTCAGCCAACTTCAGAATGGCAACATGAAGATTCTTTCACCATTGTTGAAATGTGCAAGTGAGCCCTTACACACATGCACACGTGTACACACGCACAATCTCATACACACATGTACACATGCACAATATCATGTACACACGCACAATCTCATACACACACAATGCATTATATGTTCCATTTTTGATATTAGCCATGTCAGTATAAAACGCAGGTAATGCCCACTCCAACCTAGATAAACCATACAATAATGTGACTTTTACTGCAATGGCAGCAATGCAAGAACACTAAAGACAAACATAACCGTGCCGAAAGGAGAATATATCATGACATCAGAAACATAAACGAAGAAGATGGTAGCCATTATCTAAGAATTATATACATTTTCTTTGAACCATGAACTATAGTCCTGTGTTGATGATACTACGCCATTTAAATTCAGATAATTTTTTATACATTTTGTGGTACACCAAATGAAATGCACAACAGGCATTCAATACAATTTACTAGTTTGTGGTTTATGCAAATGATACTGAAGTTATTTTAAACTTAAGAATGCAGACAAAATACAGAAAAGGAAATGTTAGAAAGACATCAGCACGCCATTTTACAATGGATACCCATGTTTCATTATCATTGATCAATTAAATACAAGGACACAGAAACCAGCCTTACCCTTTGTCTAGATTTAATCAGAAAGCATCAAATGTAACAGGTTAGAAAATTACCAATGACACTCCACATCATCATCCCACAGAAGTTTGACAGGCTCCAAGTGCCATTAACAAACAATCAACCACCATTATTCCACCCTCCAGCAAGGTAATTTGCGTTGGTTGCAATCTGAGTTATTAGGTGTATTTTGCATGTCAAAGCAACCCCATTCTAATGACAGTCCCCTGTCGTTCCTGCTGTAGGACAACCTCCCTCCACATGACATGCACCTACACACCGTTGCCGAGTTCACAACCATCACATAAACTGGCATGCTGCTCCTGCTGTTTTCACTGACAGGATGGGCTAGCAATTGTCCCTAGAACCTGCCAGGCTGCGATTAACCCTCCACTCACTACAGCCAGTCCGTCAGTCATCACTACAGCCAGTCCGTCAGTCATCACAAAAACTGATTGTTTGCATGTTAAAAATAAATGATCACTGCAACAATGCAGGGAAATGTCAAGGGAAGAGTGTCCAAGGATAGTACAGAACAGTGTAAGTGGCGAGAGTGGCCTGATACAAACCTAATACCTAGATGGGTGGACAAGGGTTAACAGCACCCACAAAACAGGCAAGGGTTCATGCTCATTGCTGCCTGCAGTTTCTTTACAAACTGTCTCTGGTATCCCGCTATGGCTGACAACTGTAAGCTGATTCTGAACGACAGTTACACTAAATAGTACATCAGTGGCACGTAACACCATCCACATGATGAAAATTAGCAATAACATCTGAGTTGTTGCTGTAGAAAGTCCCTTTCTGTGCTCCCGCCTAGATATCAATACATACATAACAGTGAGGACACACACGCACGCACACACGCGCGCGCGTGCACACACACACACACAGGAGTGGGAGACCCTAAACATGACAGGCTTCTGTCATGACATACTCTGAGCATTACTAACAGGAGTGGGAGACCCTAAACATGACAGGCTTCTGTCATGACATACTCCGAGCATTACTAACAGGAGTGGGAGACCCTAAACATGACAGGCTTCTGTCATGACACACTCTGAGCATCACTAACACGAGAGGGAGACTCTAAACATGACAGGCTTCTGTCATGACATACTCTGAGCATCACTAACAGGAGAGGGAGACCCTAAACATGACAGGCTTCTGTCATGACACACTCTGAGCATCACTAACAGGAGAGGAAGACCCTAAACATGACAGGCTTCTGTCATGACATACTCTGAGCATCACTAACAGGAGAGGGAGACCCTAAACATGACAAGCTTCTGTCATGACACACTCTGAGCATCACTAACAGGAGAGTGAGACCCTAAACATGACAGGCTTCTGTCATGACATACTCTAAGCATCAATAACAGGAGTGGG
This sequence comes from Paraescarpia echinospica, assembly GCA_020002185.1. NCBI lineage: Eukaryota > Metazoa > Annelida > Polychaeta > Sabellida > Siboglinidae > Paraescarpia > Paraescarpia echinospica. Next base: position 3,513,204 of record CM034535.1, read on the forward strand.
AGACCCTAACATGACAGGCTTATGTCATGACACTCTCTGAGCATCACTAACAGGAGAGGGAGACCCTAAACATGACAGGCTTCTGTCATGACATATTCTGAGCATCACTAACAGGAGTGGGAGACCCTAAACATGACAGGCTTCTGTCATGACATACTCTGAGCATCACTAACAGGAGTGGGAGAACCTAAACATGACAGGCTTCAGGAATTCATATTTTACATACAACGTCAGCAACAAGTTTCAAGTTTTGCGGCTGGTCAGAACATGACGCCAGAGTGCTAAAAACCAGCTGAGCAATCACATATGCAGATCAGGGAACAAACAGCTCAGAGACGAGCATGAAATCGATGGCTACTGACATCTCAACAAACACTGTTCTGAGAATTAAAACCAGCTGACAAATGCAGGAATGCAGAGAGCAACAATGTCACGAGCACTGCAGAATCAAAGACATGCAAAAAACGGAAGATTGCTGAGAATTCGAAGTGAGAAATCAAAGAAATGTGGGAGTGAAAGGGTGGCGCCAGTGGCTTTGATGTGTGTCTCCTGGCAATATGACCCCAGGAGGCAAGAAGTCAATGGTGGAAGTTGAATGGCACAAACACTGAAGTTTAGATGAAAGGTTTAAATACTAGCTCTGCACACAAGCATCACACATGACTGAAGATAGTCGCACTTATAAAAGCTGAAAGTGGCATTGGATAACACACACTTTAACGATGTCAAAAAGTAGGCCTACACAATCTAAGCCAGTTTACCAATCTATTTTATGTTGACTGCTGAGACTTACCTGAGATACACAAAGGAGATTGTGATAACAAAAGAGATATTTAAATATGAGATAATTAAAGAAGATTGTGATGACAAAAGATATATTTAAATATGAGATAGTTAAAGAAGATTGTGATGACAAAAGAGATATTTAAATATGATATAGTTAAAGAAGATTGTGATGACAAATGAGACATCTGTGAGATAGTCAAAGGAACCTGTTATGACAACTGAGACTTATTAATGTGAGATAAGACAAGGAAGATTGTGATGACAAATTAGACTTACCTAAGACAATCCAGGGAGATCATGATGAGGATTATAAGACACACACTGACAAATGAGATTGTGATGAAATATGAGACTTAATTCAGGTACAAAGGAGATTGTGATGACATATGAGACTTATATTAGGCAAACTAAGGAGATTGTGATGACAAATGAGACTTAACTCAGGTAGAGAAAAGGAGATTGTGATGACAAATGAGACTTAACTCAGGTAGAGAAAAGGAGATTGTGATGACAAATGAGACTTACCTCAGTTAAACAAAGGAGACCGTGATGACAAATGAGACTTACCTCAGGTAGACAAAGGAGATTGTGATGACAAAAGAGACTTACCTCAGGTAGACGAAGGAGACTGTGATGACAAGGATGATGAGGCAGACACTGACGGAGACAAGGAGGACAATCTGGGTGACGTTGTCGCGGTAGAACTCACTGCCTGGGTAACCTACAACCACACAACACGGTCCAGTGACTTGACCACTACAGATAAATAAATTATAAAATCACTAATTATAAAATCATGCCATAAAATATAAATATTCCAGCATCTTCAACGATCAATGTGTTTTAATGAACCGTAATGTGTCAATGTGTTTTAATGAACCGTAACGTGTCAATGTGTTTTAATGAACCGTAATGTGTCAATGTGTTTTAATGAACCGTAACGTGTCAATGTGTTTTAATGAACCATAACGTGTCAATGTTTTAATGAACCATAACGTATCAATGTGTTTTAATGAACCGTAACGTGTCAATGTGTTTTAATGAACCGTAAAGTGTCAATGTGTTTTAATGAACTGTAACGTGTCAATGTGTTTTAATGAACCATAACGTATCAATGTGTTTTAATGAACCGTAATGTGTCAATGTGTTTTAATGAACCGTAATGTATCAATGTGTTTTAATGAACCATAACGTGTCAATGTGTTTTAATGAACCGTAATGTATCAATGTGTTTTAATGAACCATAACGTGTCAATGTGTTTTAATGAACCGTAATGTATCAATGTGTTTTAATGAACCATAACGTGTCAATGTGTTTTAATGAACCGTAATGTATCAATGTGTTTTAATGAACCATAACGTGTCAATGTGTTTTAATGAACCGTAATGTATCAATGTGTTTTAATGAACCATAACGTGTCAATGTGTTTTAATGAACCGTAATGTATCAATGTGTTTTAATGAACTGTAATGTGCCAGTGTGTTTTAACGAACCGTAACATGTCAATGTGTTTTAATGAACCGTAATGTATAATTTAAATATTAGCTGCACAATTGCAAACAGCAAATATATTTGATATACCTAATACCTGCGGACAATTTTTGGTGGGAATCTGGGTAGTGAATGGCAACTCATAACATTATGTTCCCATTCACATGCAAGAAAGATGCACAACATAGACATGATGCATTCCTCAACACTTAAAAAAGAACAGACATGCACGAAAGTATAATTACGTGGTTCATTTATAATACATTTAGGCAGTCACGATATTAGAACAGATATAGTTTATACTAATGTAACATGATTTTATAATACAAATAATCGGATGTTGTACCCTTAAGATTCCAACAACAGTAAAATGTTATCAAAATAAATTTTACATGTCTTCACACATTATGAAAAAACACTGTAAAAATGTCACAGATCTAGCTTTGTTAGCATGAGCCTTTATGTGAAGGTTTCCTAGTTGGGATAAGTTATACACATTTAGAGGGGTGTAGGAGGGAGGAATGGGAAGTGACAAGGCAGTGACAGATATGGAAGCCTCTAACGACACACATAACTAGGTCCACCTGTCTAAGTTACTGCAACCCTAAACTCAATCAGGTGGTATGAATGATCCACTGAATGATCGCACAGGAAACAGTCGTGCAAAGATCTCACCACAGGGAAACAGTTTGTGGCAATTAACAACACCTGAAATGTCACTCCCAAGAAAGCACCCAGGGCCATCACATGTCCTGTCAGGGTAATCAAAAACCAACGGAACATTGCGAGATATCTGACGTTTGGAGATACTTATCATGTGTTTAGTGAATATAAGAAAGGGGCTGCTGCACTGGACTACTGACAGGTCAGGGGCTAATGGCGAAGCGATAACAGTAAGTAGTGTTGATTGTAATGGAAGCCAGTATTTCTAGGTCAGAGACCAGCTGTCAGGACTCAGCAGCCAGACTGCCGAGTCTCCTGTTTTATTTCCTGCATTTTTGCACAGCGCTAACAAACAAGAACAGGCCCACTTGGCTCTATCAGGAAGCGGTTATATAAACTGTATAATAGGTCTCCAGTTGTTTCCCGTTTCCGCAGCAGACATGTCTGTCTGCACAGATGGATGTACTCCACCTAACATAAGCCAGTCTTCAATGCCGCAGTGTAATTCTACTGAATAGAATTCTGCAACTGTAGGCCAAATCTGAACACTCGATTCTTTCAGCGAGTAAGGCAATAAAGAAATGTCCCACCAGAGAAAAACATGTCTGGAAACATGGGTGCTAAAAACACCAGACAAATTGAAAACGTAGATAGGACGCTACTGAGACGAGCACTCTCACAGGTGTAAATGGCTGACATAGCAACAGCAGAAACATCACGATTTTAGACAGCATGTATCCTCAATTCCCATCAGTTGTAAAATTATATTATTAGCTGAATGTCTGATTAGATCATCACATTAAATTTCTTTCTCAATAATATACTTGTAAAAAATACACTTGTAGCTGCAAAATTAACTTTGATTAATTGTTAAATTTAATGGACATAATATTGACAGAAGCAAAACGAAACATTTAACAGTACATAACAAGTATCCTGCAACTAGTTGTACCTGAAGGCATTGTTGTTGGATGTGACAGTTTGTAGATAACAAAACTAGAAAGCAAATGTGATAACTGATGAGGACCCATTTCTGATACTCATCTAACTACAACTGTACCCACACCACTAATTACTGCTTGTTATAAAACATTGACAAAGTCAACAGGCGACATCCACCAGGTCTTTGCATCAACAGCTGTGTTCCAACATATTTTAAAACCAATATTTGTTAAACTATATATAGATATATATACAAGTTACAACAGCTGGGTCTTTCACTCAATTGACTAATGTAGCACAGGAGGCTGAAGGCTAGCTACATAGTACATATATGGTAAACCCGTGTTATACGTAGATAGTGCCGTTTTATCACCTGCACATGCACCGACTTGAGCAGACCAAGATAAAAACCACCTCTATATGTGGTGCACAGCTTACATCAGATAACCGAGCACAAAGCCAGATACGTATCGCTTGCTTTGTGTAGTGGCGTGGTTTTTCTGTGCCATTATCGGTCACCTCACTGGCGGTGGTGAATGCTGTACTTTAGACAATACCCAGATACGTGCAGGTTTATTTTTAGTGCAAATTTTTAATTTGTCACACAATCAACTTCCTGTGGCAATTGTCCGGTACCGAATCTTCGACAATGGGGAAAAATCGCTGGGTTTCTCAACGAGAAGAGATCTCCGTGTACAGGGTGCATTTTCAGCACATCAATTACACTTAATGGTCGGGGTCAGTTTGTGCAAACAGCCATGTTGTTGTAGATGGCGCAGAAATGTCCCCCGCAACGCAAGAACAACGATGCCTACTGACATGGACTCATGATGGGGGAAGTTGATGACACAGCAACTTGGACTCTGCAGAGGATAGCATCTAGTCATGACTACTTTGACAAATCATATCTGATTGAAGACCCACAACCGAATGCGAAAGAGCAATGACCTTACACATTACCAGCAACAAAATGTTGAGGCTTGAGTGAAATCATTTCAGAGAGATTTCTTGAAACTACCCATATCTCTTCTTTTTAAGAAATGAATTAAATCTTTTGACAGAGTCCAGACAATCAAAGCTGAAATGATCCGACATTACTAAATTACACAAAAATGCTGGAAAACATAAAATGAAACAGTAATAAATAAAAAATGTAATATTAACCACGCAATTATGAAACAAAACATTTCCGAGATTTTCCCAGCCGTGTTTCCCATGATGATATTGCCCTCCCCCTCCCAAGCCCTTCCCAGACGGTTCCCGTTGATCCGGTTGCGCCCATTTCCCTGGTGTTTAGGAGCAGAACTGGAACAGATGTTTATAGTTCGGACGCAGCTGTTTCCAGCTAACCAAACTTGTAGCACTCCTTAGCCCAACTTTCCCGCTGCAGGGATCTTAATTCTTCAACACCAGATTCACTGTATAGATTATCATGATGAAATATTGCTCTTCAGCTTATGATGGAGTTAATTAACACATCAATGAAACGCATTTTGTAAACACTCCTTAAATTAAACAAAGTATCATATTTAATTATGTATTTTCTTATGAGCTAGTGATCTTAGTGAAGAAAACCCTGTGGACCGTTTCACGAAGACAACGAGCTCATGAGAAAATCCATCATTAAACAAAATCCATTGTAAAAATTTAAGAAGCTTTTCTAAAATGCAAAAAGCCGCCACGATATCACTGAGGACACTATTCTCGCTACACACTGACAGAAGCGTCCTGGTGATGCATCCAGCTATTGACAGTTTCCAGTGCACAGGATCAGTGTTAATAGCATTACCACATGAAAAATATAAACTGCATTACCTAAACATGTTTTGTTATGCATGTAAGGAGCTTCTTCTTCTGAAGTAAATGGTTTTGATTTCATGAAAATCGGACAACTACTGACAAAGTTATTAAGTTGGAAAGGTAACTACCCCAGGGGTTTTTGTTGGAACGGTGAATGTGAAAAATAACACAGAAAGAATAGGGTCACAGTATTTCCAGGGTGTACCCCTATTTTAAAATTTTTGTCATTGTTTTCACAACAGATAAGTAATTAATTGAGGTAATTACTTACAATTTTGCATATATAGGTATTTTTATACGAGGAATTTATTTTTTGCATTTTCGTTGACCTAATTTGCATATTTCATGACCTAATTAGCATAATATGGCCGACATATTGAATCACAGACTGTAACAAGATGCAATTCATGTCATGTCATTAATTGTTTAGAGTATATTTACAGGGTATTAGAAAGTGTAACATATCTTGTTTCATTATAGTTAATTTCAATCCCAATTTTTTTGCAAAATGGGTGCAACATTTTCATAATTATTACAAAATGGCGGCCATACTGAATGAGGATTCCCAATGTTTTTGTGAAGAAATTGTTATTCTGAGCATGTAATTAACTCAGTAATGGCGTTTACAATAGTACAGTATAAACTGTTTCATTGCTATCAATTAATTACCACAATTTGAATAATTTGTGGAGTAATTTGCATAAAATAAAATGGCAGACATATTAAATGTAGAATCGCAATTTTTGAATACATATTTTCCAAAAGAACATCATTAATATTTGAGGCATGTTGTAAAATAGTACAACACAAACATTTTCATTAGAATTCACTTAGTTTCCATTTGCATAATTGATTATGTAATTATCATAAAACAAAATGGCAGATATAGTAAATGTGGAATCCTCATTCCTGTTATAACAATTTTCAAAAGCATTATCAATTTATCATTTAACGTTTAGTGCTTCTTATCATAGTACTACATAAAGAGTTTAATTACTATAATTAGATGTCACTTAATTCCCACTTTGCATAATTAATGTCTATACTAGTTATATTTAGCTATGTCAATTGCAGAAAGTGTCCTGGACCTGAGAGATACCTGCATTTAAATACACAAAGTAATGAATAATTGCACCAACAACTCAGATTTTTTTGTTAGTCTCTGTTGTTACAATAGCTATATAAACGTAGGAATATATAATTATTAATTAAATAATATAGTTATACACACCAATAATATAATTGTGGCAATAAATGAATATTATAATGGTGGAAATACCAATCTTAAACTGGCTAGTTATTACTATTAGTAAGCAAATACTTAATTTTTCTAATGGCTTCTTTCGATAAGTATTTCTTTCTGGTCCGTTTCCCTTGTTTTTTGAAGGGAACAAATTTATCTACGATGCACTCTATTTCATTCTCTATCTTAAAGAATGAAATAGAGTGCATCGTAGATAAATTTGTTCCCTTCAAAAAACAAGGGAAACGGACCAGAAAGAAATACTTATCGAAAGAAGCCATTAGAAAAATTAAGTATAAACAAATGATGTGGAAGTCTTATAGACGTACTGGCAATGACGAAGACTACAACCTTTATAAAGAAGCACTAAACCAAGCTACAGCTGAAATTAGAAATTCAAAGAGAAGCTATGAACATAAATTAGCTTGTAATATAAAACATGACAGCAAGAGTTTTTATGCGTATGTTCGAAGCAAACAGAAAGTTCAGGATAAGGTCGGTCCTCTAGAAGATAGTGCTGGAAATATAATATCAGAAGGATTCTTAATGGCTGAAGACCTAAATGAGTATTTTAGTTCAGTGTTTACCAGAGAAGACACTAGTTCACTGCCAGTACCAGAGGCTAAGTTCAAGGGGGCAGAATCAGAATATTTAAGACAGTTAATTGTAACCCCAGAAATGGTAGCTAAGAAAATTAGGGCTATGAAGGAAAATAAATCACCTGGAGTGGATGGTATTCCACCCAAACTACTAGTGGAAATTGTAGAACAAATTAGCATACCGCTTGCAACAGTTTTCAACTTGTCATTAGAAGAGGGAGTGGTTCCTTTAGAATGGAAAGAAGCAAACATTATACCGTTATTTAAAAAAGGTTCGAGAAACAAGTCAGAGAACTATAGACCAGTGAGTTTAACATCAGTGATTTGTAAATTATTAGAAAGACTAATTAAAGATCACATGGTGGATTTTCTTGTTAAACATAACTTGATAAACCCATCTCAACATGGGTTTCTAAAAGCGAGGTCATGCTTAACAAATATGTTATGTTTTTGGAAGATATCACTAAGTGGGTAGATGATGGATCACCAGTAGATATCATCTACTTAGATTTTCAAAAAGCTTTCGACAAAGTGCCACATCAGAGATTACTGCTTAAACTAAAAGCCCATGGCATAGGAAATGGTATAATTAACTGGATAGAAAAATGGCTGATTGACAGAAGACAACGGGTAGTTGTTGATGGGGAGGCTTCAAACTGGAAATCAGTCTTGAGTGGGGTTCCACAGGGATCAGTACTGGGACCTATATTATTCTTAATATATATAAACGATTTGGACGATGATATAGCTAGCAAGGTGTTGAAATTTGCAGATGATACAAAAGTGTTTAGAAGGATTGAAAGTGATGGTGATAGACAGCATTTACAAGATGATCTTGACAGGTTGATCAAATGGTCTGAAAAGTGGCAAATGTTGTTCAATTTTGGGAAATGTAAATGCCTCCACACAGGACATGGGAACGAATATGTAGAATATACAATGGGGGGAACTGTACTAAGTACTACTGTAAAAGAAAAAGACTTAGGGCTGACAATTAGTGCTGACATGAAGGTTTCAGAGCAGTGTGGAATTGCAGCTTCAAAGGGAAATCAAATCCTTGGATTGATTAGGCGAAATATAGCATATAAAGAAAAAGAACTAATAATACCACTGTACAAAACAATAGTTAGGCCTCATTTAGAATATTGTATACAAGCATGGAGGCCATACCGCAAGAAGGACATAGATATGCTAGAAAGAGTACAGAGGAGAGCGACTAAAATGATACCAAAACTGAGGGATCTTAGTTATGAAAAACGCCTAAAAGAATGTGGTTTAACAACACTAGAGACCAGGAGATTGAGAGGAGATCAGATAGAAGTGTTTAAAATATTGAATGGTTATGAAAATATTGATAGAAATATGTTTTTTTCAGTTAAGAAAGATAGAAAGACTAGAGGACATAAAGTTACATTAGTAAAGGAGCAGTGTAGATTAGACGTGAGAAAGTTCTCATTTTCACAAAGGACTGTAAATGAATGGAACAGATTATCTGATGATTGTGTGGGTGCTAGTAGTGTGAATATGTTTAAAAATAAAATCGACACATACCTCAGAAGGGCTGGATATATGTAGATAAAAGGGTTGGACTCTCGATAAGCCAAAGGGCTTCCTTACAACCTGCCATCTAGAGTTAATTCTCTGGATGGCAATCTTGTTAAATCTTGTTAAATCTTGTTAAATAACAAATGTAATAAGTTCTTATTTTATATTTAACAGAGTAAAGTTGGAATACTAGTTCCTGAATTTCAAGTTTAAAATCAATTATTAAGTGTAGCCAGCGTACTGTGAATAGGGATTGCCTGTATGACAGCTAGGCGCCAAATCCGCCTAGCGGACAACCAGCGTAACGTGGTTGTCTGCCTGGCGGATATCCAGCGGCATGCTGACGTTACCAGGCGGATGTTACTATTTTTAGCACAGCGTCACAGTCTGCGTTCTCGAAAACCGTGCAACTAGGTCGCACAAAATGCGATTTCCGCACTTGTAAACCTTTTTAAAATATCACATAACATATATAATCTAAACAGTCTGAAACTGACACGTAGGTGTGTATATACACAAACTTGAATTTTAGGCGATAACATTACCAAAAATTCATGTTTATACGATAATTCGACATAACTTTTGTTTGGTTTAACGCAGAAACTTCGTGCAACGACTGCAGTGAAGACGAACACGTCTTCTAATTGGTCGAGCAGAACTCATGACGACCCAAATAGGTTTACAAGTGCGGGTTTTCAATTTGCTGCGATCTGTTTTTGTGAAAACCGTACCGTCGCGGAACACCGTCGGCATGACACTTTTGGCGCGCATCATCGCTCAATCACGAACGATAAGTTCGTCAAATAAAGGAATACTTTTAAAAACTTTATGCCATTGTAAAGAACATTATCTTGTCGTTCCAGTGATATTAAATATGTATTATTTAACGTGGACATAATGATGTAAGGGCTGCGTGACCGGTGACCTGTCGTAGTTTAGTGTCAAACCTGGCCAGATCCAACAGCCGCGGCGGCCGCTGTGGTAATGCTAGTGTTAAGGAGCAAAATTAATGTTAAAGAAAAAAATCGGGCTTATAAGAAATGAGCTCACAAGAACATTGGTGAAATAGCACTTAGGCTCTGGCCCCACAGACTCAGGCAGTCAACAAGTAGGATGTCTCTCACATGATTAATATGTTTTATAAATACATCAGTGAAATTAAAAAAATTGTACAAGTTACCTTCATACTTTTTCCTTATATACAGATGACCCCATGAATGTACAAACACATTTAAACACATACACTGATTACACTCATGTATTCCTACACATGTACATATAAACATGCCATAGTCTTACAGGTTTGCTATGTCTACCTACCTGGACGTAATGTTGGAATGTCGCGCAGGACTGGCTGCAGCTTCAAGTTGCATTGGTCGGCATCATCACAGCAGAGAATGGTCCTGGGTCTACTATGGGGCACCAAGTTACCTCGACACTGAAGACAGAAACACCACAACAGCATGTCACTGTGACATCTTACAAAATCATACTTATCTGTTGAGACTTCAGAAATGCACACGCGACTGTCTTAGGTCTCTCCCAAACTGTGAACATATCACAGCAAGTGACGGACAAAGGAGATATTTATTTCAGTGCATTTTGAAACCTGGTTCTTTTTAATTTTACAGGATATGAGCTGTCACTGTGCTTACCATGACGAACTGGTATGCAAACATCACATCATGTATTCAAACTGCATTCCACTAAGGGCAGCATGTATAGAAATGGCTGCAAAATGTTTGACATATGGATAAGCAATGAATTCATGACATTCTACATTTGAGAATATCTTTGTAATTTTACATTTTTTTGGTCGTGTAATTCAACAGATATGGATCCATGTAAACATATACTTTGTACCGAGAAGCGATAACACTGTAATGTAAGCTTCGTGGTGGAATGGCAACAATGTTTTTCAAATTATATAAAGAACTTTAAGAAAAACAGCGACGCAGCTGGACTGGAAACAGAACAAGAATGCCTCGTTTATCCAAGTAGTTTTCAATGTCTCCACGTCCATCAACTCAATGGTATTCCAAAGTGAATGCTCCAGTCACTGACAATTCACTACTGCTTTTTACATCTGAGTTAACCCAATAAAAATTGAATTTGAAATCGGGATATCAAACAATGTTTTTTCAGCAATTAATAACAAGATCTATTTAAGGCATTTTATGATGTGACCCCCCTCCAGTCCCCGACACTACAGCTGACGTGAGACCAACAATAATCTGTCTACTTTATGTTTCCCTGCATGTCTATGTGGTCGGGATGTTTTGTAGGCAGTCTCACAAGGCTAGTCTTTCTGTCCCTGTTGGATACAACATATCCTCATCCGTGTAGCTTGGCTACATCCCTAAATCAAACAGTGGAAAAAAACCGGAGATGCTCAACAGCATGTATACGATCAAACAAGATGAATTTCTCCCCACACAAAATCGATGCGAGCAATTAATCTACGTTCCTCTAGAACATATCCCGTCCAAATATAAGCCGAGACGCAGATGCACAGTTTGGCTGAATCAACCAAAACGTTATTAAATAAACATACACGACCACTGTAAGGTCCGACTGTTCATTATCGGAGCGGCTGTGTTTGTGTGCAGCGGTACTCCTGCTGATTTCTTACATGATTGGTCAATCTATTAATCACAATCTATGCACACAACTGTGTCATTAGGGTAAGTAGCAGGGGCCGGTTTCATGAAGTGGCTAAGAACGATCTTAACGCTAAGATGATTGTCTTAGTAAATGATTGTTTTAATACAAGCGAACATAGGAGCTTACGCAAACACGTGACAGTAAGTTATTGTGTAAGTATAAGTAGGCCCCTGGTTTCTGCTCTGCTTGTGTGCAGGCACCCATGTTAAAGGGAATAAAAACATCTATTGCTTGAATTCATGTTATATTACATCCTGCTATCTATTTCCATGTCCACCAAGCCAACAAAATCAAAAAATTCAATGAATTAGAAATTCCACATTTTATGCTGTGCATCCGGACATTTTCAAATATGCATATTTTTGGCGCGCTTTTCGGGATGCCGAGATGTGATGTCACTTATGACTCAAACTCGCATCAGGCCGACCCTTTCCATGCATTCAGAGCATGTTTACAAGTATAGCTTTTGGGTCGAAACGAGCGTCAGAACGAGTTATTGTGCAATATTCCGACGTAATACAAACACTAGTCATCATAGAGGAACAAGCAGTTAATTTACGGTTCCACATGAATCGAATTTTATTCAAAACAACGAATGCGAATGGACCTACAAGTCGACTAGGTTTCGCCGAGCTTGGGCTCGTTTTCAGAATAATTATATCGAATGCAACCAACGGGAGATAATCTACACCAATAAACATACATAGCAAACATATATTGTATCCAGCTACATAAAGCAACGTGTATAATCTCATAATATCACTAGAATATCGATATATGAAGGAGTTGTACACTTCATCATAACAACTTAAATAAGTCAGAGAATTTGCCTTGGTCCCACTAGCTCAGTGGGTAGGCGCGTTGGTTAATTGTCATTTATTTTACAATCGGGCGACGCCGGTTCAATCCTGACAGCAGGCAAACCTTTGATTTTCTATACACTTTTTTTGTTTATGTTTTCACGAAGTAATATAAACAAAATCATTTTATACTATAATGCACTGTTTGTCAATAATTTTTATTTTTGTAGTAACTATTTATTCGCCACAAAAATGAAAATATGGTCATTATATAACGATGTTTCTAAATTTTATTTATCCAAACAAATATAATGTAATGGATATATAATTTATTAATTGTAAATATATTGTACGGTAATATATTGTAATTATATATGTGAAAACAGATTGAGATTTGTCTGGATAAATACACTTTAGAAACATCGTTATATATAATGACCATATTTTCATTTTTGTGGCGAATAAATAATTACTACAAAAAGTTAAAAAATATTTACAAACAGTGCATTATAGTATAAAATTATTTTGTTTATATTACTTCATGAAAACATAAACAAAAAAATGAGCCAAGTGGCCCTAAAGTCCTTTGGACTAATACGTCTATATGTGACCCCGGCTGACCAAATGAGTGATAAGTCAGAAAAATTGTAACATTGCTTTCTTATATCCTTATAAAGGTTTACACGGTTTCAAAAAATATGATTGCTACAAAAATTGGCAAAGTTATGGAGCATTGAACATGATAGGGATCAAAAAGTGAAAATGAAGAAAACGGCTGTTGAAGTTTTACATTATATATGCAAATGGATTGCATGGAAATATTACATGCACAACATTCAAATGTGGCACACAGTATGTAATATGTATGTTATGTTGCAATGATACACTGGAAGTACAAATGTGCTGCTACAAAGACTTATCAAGTTATGCCAGATTATGTCTTCATGTGTAAAACTAAGAGGACAGATTATTTGAGAGCAAAAGGTAGACTCACTGTTTGACACAGTTTAAAACCTACAGGCAAATGTCCAGTTTAACAGGGGTCTAGTGGCTTAATACTGTCTGCTGACACAAGCTACTGCCAGTGACCAATTACAGATTAGTCACAGTTTCCATCAAACAATAGCAGCTGGGTGTAATACACAACCAGAGCCACCACTGATTCATGCTCAATGCACCAACTAAGACAATACACAACACTGTGAGTGACAGTGTCCAGAGTGAGGCTTAAGCAGTGTCATCATTGCTGAATAGATCAATTAAACCTGCCAAGTGGGTGACATTCTGCACAAGTGTTCATTAATCCTTAGTGATTGTTCAGAACACCAGACTGACCACATACCTAAACAAAGCGAATGTAATAGGTGAAGAAAAGGCAGTGTTCAGATAGGGGTATTGGTTGAATTGTATTTGTCTCGACGCAAAAGGCTTTATTGTGCCTTCATCGATTCTAAGAAAGCATTTGATTTAGTAGACCGGTCCTCCCTGTGGTCTAAGATAATTTCATGCAGTATTAATGGTATTGTGTTGAAAGTTGTATACAACATGTACAAAAATGCTAAATCATGTATAAATGAGGGCCAGGCTGTGTCAGCCTTCTTCTCATGTGTAGAGGTATGGTAAGGAGAAAATTTGTGTCCTTTGTTATTTGCTATTTACCTGAATAATTTTGAACACTGTTAGTCACAATTATAACGGACTTGACATGGCAGCTGGTTAAATTTACAACAACCTTAGTGATGATGATGTAGAAAATGTATGTTCTACTATATGCTGATGACACTAGAATGATTCAATCAGATACAGATTTCTTGCTTGTGTATAGCGGAACTATGTCAACTCTTCTAATGGTTGACATTTGGTTGTTTCAGGTGTCAACTATATTGTGAATCTGTAATTATTAGTCTATATTGATATAATTGATTTACACAGTACCATGTCTACACAAGGCATGGCAAGCGTAAACAGAACAGTAGAATGCAGTTGATATAAATAATGTGTAGGATCTTTCACTCTATAGTTGTCCAGAATATTAATTTTCTATGTTTGTCACCTACAGGTAACAGAATATTAATTTGCTATGTTTGTCACCTACAGGTTTCTACAGACAATACATCTTTAACCAATAGACACCACAGTCACACCATTTTATAATAATTAAATGAACATCAAAATAAACACAACTTGCAATTATAGAAAATCAATAGTTTTGAAGATACAGTTTAAAAGTGTTAGGCAACTGTTCAGTCTAACAGGGGTCAAGTGTGTCTACTCTGCCTGGGTGCAGTGACCAATTAAAGATTAGTCAAGGTCTCAATGGACTGGGCTGTACAGATTAGTCACAGCTGTTGATTTTGTGGCAAAATATACAACATCTAATGTTGGGGGTGGTCTCAAGGGCCCTTCTCAAAAACACCACTAGATAATGTAAACCTTTTGCACTTTGGGGGCCCCTTAGGTGCCCTTAGAATGATTCAATCAAATACAGATTTCTTTATATATAGTGGCAGCACCCTAAGATACATCTATGCAAAATTTAAAAAAAAAGTTGCTGTACAGTTTTTGAAAAAATAAGCCAAATGTTACATTTTTACCAGTTTTGGGGTCCTTGGAGGCCCTAGGGAGCCCTTAAAATGATTCAATCAAATACAGATTTCTCGAGCATAGTGGCAGTGCCCCAAGATATGTCTATGCAAAATTAGAGAAAAAGTTGCTGAACGGTTTCTGAGATATGGCAGCTAACGGCAGACGGCGGATGCAGAGTGATGGCAATAGTCACTTGGACCTTCGGCCAAAGGACTAAAAAGTGTATAGAAAATCAAAGGTTTGCCTGCTGTCAGGATTGAACCGGCGTCGCCCGATTGTAAAATAAATGACAAGTAACCAACGCGCCTACCCAATGAGCTAGCGGGACCAACGGAAACTCTCTGACTCATTTAAGTTGTTATGATAAATTGTACAACTCCTTCATATATCGATATTCTAGTGATATTATAAGATTATACACGTTACTTTATGTAGCTGGATACAATATATGTTTGCTATGTATGTTTATTGGTGTAGATTATCTCCCGTTGGTTGCATTCGATATAATTATTATGAAAACGAGCCCGAGCTCGGCAAAACCTAGTCGACTTGTAGGCCCATTCGCATTCGTTGTTTTGAATAAAATTTGATTCATGTGGAACCGTAAGATAAATGTTTGTTCCTCTATGATGACTAGTGTTTGTATTACATCGGAATATTGCACAATAACTCATTCTGACGCTCGTTTCGACCCAAAAGCTATCCTTGTAAACATGCTCTGAATGCATGGAAAGGGTCGGCCTGATGCGAGTGTGTGTCATAAGTGACGTCACGATACCACGTGATCGCCTAGCTCATTAAAATTTCATTTTCCGCGGGAATCGCTTCACAGACAGGCTTAAAATCAAATTTATGCTACAAATGTATTTTTCTGTATTTGTTTAATGTTGTCAAATGTTACATACAATGTTAAACTTTGTGTACACATGGAAAAAGGATTTTAGCTAATGCCTTATTTTTATTTCCTTTAAGGATTTTTACTAAGCACGACATACTTATGTCACTAGAATGGTTCTTACATCAAAGTTGAACAAACTATGTAGGAAAAAAGATCTGGCAATAATCTGGTGATTGGTCGTTGTCTTGGTGCAGTGATGTAATATACATGAGCGTGATCACTGCATATTTAGTATCTGCCTATTTTGTTTGTTGGTCGAGAAGAAGAATGTTATCAATTTCAAAATGAACTGCAATTTATTATTATAATTCATTCGAAATCACCAATCAGCTATTGTGTCTGTTAGCTTAATCATGTACATTGTAGCTTTTAAAAGTTGGTTACGGTCTGTTCCGTGGCCTGGAATCAACCTGAGTGGTAATTATCAACAGGCAGTTAACGTAATTGCTTTTCTTGAATGTGGAATACCTTGACTGCTCTGAACATCAAAGAGCTGTGTGGATATACCAGCCAGAGTCCGTAATATGGCTAACAGACTGGTTTAGAATCTTAATGTTTTTTTTTGCTAGCTAAAATTTCAAATTGCAAATACTGTTTTGGGCTCACTAAACACAATTTGATGGGCAGCTCCCTTCAACATATTTATTCCAAGAACGTTATATACTACAATAAAAAATGAGAAACAAACAACCAAACTTCCCTTTAAGTTGCACTCATTATGATAGCGGGTAAAGACAGAAAGACAAACTCAAAAGAGCAACATTGACCTACCTGTAAGATGGTGCCCTCGTCAGGAGGCAGACAGCCGTAGCTGTGCAACTCAATGTCATCTTTGTCAAGTTCGACGGAGGTGAAGCACTTTCCCTCTGGTTTCAGCAGACATGTTGTGTTTCCGCTATACTCCTCACAGTCACTGCAGTAGCAGTAGATGCCTTCAACTGCAACAACACCAAGAACAACCGGTCAAACACTTTAGGACAACCGGTCAAACACACCAAGGACAACCAGTCAAACACTGCAACTGACCAGGCAGTTTTCTCAACTTCCGATTTTTAACAACCTGTATCGACAAATAGTTTATATTTAACACGCACAAATTTGTATTTTGTGCTATTGATTTTGTAGTTTTGCAGTAATCATGTTTGTATAACTATGATTCACAAATTTTAATTTTGCTTACTGTTTATTCAACATTTGCTGCAGAGATTGACTAAACGTACCCAGTAATCAAAGACAATTTTGGAGTAATGATACTATCATACTATGGTACTAAACTGGCAAAATCATTGCACTGGTCAAAATGGCAATGATCATAATCGTACTTGATTACATCAGTAAGTTCCCACACTCATGACAACAATCATGATTACAATTGTCTTGTCAGAAAAATAAAAAAATCTGGTTTTGTCTTGAATCTATTCCAGTAACCAGTATTATAGTGTGTCATCAAATATCTGGTAACATCCAGGAAGCTGTGAACAATGCAGACTATGGCTAAACAATTTAATGTAATCAAACAAAAGTAAACATAATTATGATAACAGATTACACTCTTTTTGTGTAAGTATTCATACTCATACATTGTAACAGTAACAGTAATCGATTACATTTGTGATGAACTGATCCCACCTCTGGTTTGCAGAAGAATGGTATTTCAGAAAGACTTGTACGACGACAACAATCTACTGATTTAGGTATCTTGTTCCACTAGGAATTGTTTTTACTTGCCCTACTCTGTTTCTTTAATGTTTTCCATTATTGACAATGAAATACTTGTGTTGTTTACATGTGTCAGACCATGATTTTCTAGGTTTAGTTTTTGTTCTGTCTCCCAAACTCCTTAGTCGTCTGTTGGTAGAAGACAACAAATCCAGTGTAAACTAAGCTGATTTCAGTTGGTAAAAGTTGTATCTTGAATAATAATTAAGGTACATTTCAGCAACAAAAGCAGGACATTTCTCAGAAAGGCATTATTAATTAAAAATAGTAATTCTTGAGCGAGTACCCCCAGTATGTCATTGTCCATGAGACTGGCCCATATGCAGGTATAAGCAGTTCATTATGGACCATCTCAGAACATTGATGTCAATATCAGACAAAATTACATTGATCTGGCCGCAGACCCCTACCCTCTTCCTGAGATGAAAGTTTGTAAAAATTAATAAAATTATGATGATATCAATATATTAACAGTATCGGTCTGAAGCATAAAATATTGATGTCCGGTGTCAGATGAAACTCCCTCTGACACCCTCCCCCAAACGAAACTAATTTCGTCTAATATCAGACATCGACGTTCTGAGATTATCCCTAATTAAACTATATTTCAAGTATCATTACTAGAATGTCATTCAAAAATGTACGTGAGATTTCCACATTAGTAGTAAGGACATGTGTTCAACTACAGTATAACATCACCACATCTGGATGTATGCACAATGATTATAAAGATATCCCTTTGATCATAACTAATTACACATGATAATGATTATAGGACATGACTATGATTATATCGGAAAAAGTTCCAAGTACTGTACAGTATCATACAGCAAAGCTGATTGTATTTGTATACTATAACAATTACATGAATTCACATAGATTTCTAACTGAACGAACCACTGAATTTTTTTATTTTGCTGACTAATACTAATAGTCATAGTATGTAACTAATAGTCATAGTATGTAACTAATAGTCATAGTATGTAACTAATATGTAGAATGACATTTCTTACAAGCAGATTTATAAACGTTGCACATTACATTTTTATAAACATCAAAAAATATGCCTTCTTTCTTGCCATGCTAAAAATGCTCTTAAAACACTTGAAAATCACGGAACTACCCGAGTAATCTAATTTTCAAATCGCACTACAGACTGCATCCAATGCCTTCGTGTCGGCATCGTCTTTCCTCGTTGAAACCTGAGCATAAACAGAATTTGTGAAGTATTATCCAGGCAAAGTATCCGTGATAACTATCAACTCTTATCAGCACACAGGCAGAAATTGATAGGGCGGGCAGGCTGGAACGGAACACTGCAGACACAACAGTGAAGCAGACAGCCACCTAGCTACAATTGTGTCTACAACCCCTACAACCATGTAGACGCTGCACCAGCCACAAGCAATTATGTCAGTCGAATTGTTCTGCAGCTTTTCTATCTGTGTAACATGATGTGGAGGCAGATAGAGGCTGCTGAAGCAATTACTGCAGGGCAATGTCTGCCTTCGCCCGGAGCCGAGTTCACACGCAGGAACCCGTCCTGTGGGTTTCTGGGAGCCACTGCTGTGAGCTGGCCTGGAAACTAGCTACAACACCAGGAGCATGTGTCAGTTCAGTGAAACAAGGGTTTCTGTCTCCCTTTGATTCCTTGCAGGGATGGGACTGGGGGCTACATCACTTGGTCTGTTTCACCCTCTACAGTCCTCTGCACTGATCATGATGCTTTGCTTTTATTTTCTGCAACACTCTCCATTGTCCACAAACTGCATTTTAAAGAGATCTCTTGACATTAGTTATCTCTCCACCTAAATTTTTGTCTTCATCTTCTCCTTCTTTTGTTTCCTTGCTCTCTCTGTCTCTCTCTGTCTCTCTCTCTGTCTCTCTCTGTCTCTCTCTCTGTCTCTCTCTCTGTCTCTCTCTCTGTCTGTCTCTCTCTGTCTCTCTCTGCTAAAAATAAACGAGCAACAACACTGTAGCACATTCTTTGACATGTTAACTTCATTTAGTCTCTTCCCCCAAATTACTCTTCCTACAAGGTTCACAACATGTACTGGTACACTTATTGATAATTTTTTTGTAATTTAACAAAGCATATTTTGCAAAGTACAGCAGGAATATTAATTAAAAAATTGTCTGATCATCAAAAAAGAGGAACATACTACAAAATTTATACGAGTTAATGTACAACATAAAGAGGCTATGTTAAAAGTCAGAAATGATATAATCTCTTCTGAAAAACATAAAAAATTAGATACAAGTTCAAATGCTGATCCAAACCATAATTATAACATTATTATCAATTAAATAAATCAAGCTAAAAATAAATATATGACTAGCAAATTAGTGAAATTTAATAAATATAAACATAAAAAATCTACATGGATAACTCGAGGCTTGCTAACCTCAATACGATACAGAGACAAACTTTACAAACAATTAAAAATCACAAACCCTGAATCTTCTGAATATGGCGTATTATTGATTAATCTAAAAACATACAATAGTATTTTGAAAAGAAGTTTTCGCAAAGCAAAGCAATCATATTTTGACAAATATTTTAATCAATTTACATTTGATATAAAAAACACTTGGAAAACTATAAATGAAATCCTGTCTAAACATAAAATTAATAAATCATATCCAAAATATTTTAAAGAATCCAATTCTATTGTGGCAGACAAATTAGAAATTGCAAATAAATTCAATACATTATTTACCAATATAGGTAGTAATCTGGCTAATGATATTAAATACAAAGGCATTCATGATCATTCATATTATCTAAATAAAATAGTAAACTGTAATTTTACATTTAAATATGTTGAAGAAGATACCATAAAGAGAACAATAATTAATCTACCCAACAAAAATAGCTGTGTGATGTGATGGTCTCTCTACCAAACTGCTAAAAATGTTTGAACTTGCACTAACCAAATCTTTAACTTTATTATCAAATCAAGTATTAACCACAGGAATATTCCCTGATAAACTAAAAATTGCTAAGGTAATTCCCATTTATAAAAAAGGTGAGCCAGCAGTATTCAATAATTATAGACCCATATCTCTTCTACCAGCTATTTCAAAAGTACTTGAACAAATTATTTTTGACCAATTATCATCTTATTTAAAAGACTCTACGCTTTTTTTTGACCATCAGTATGGATTCCGACCTAAACATTCAACTGAATACGCAGCACTAGAATTAATAGATAGAATAATAACCAAACTGGATAAGGATGAAATACCCATTAATATTTACCTAGATCTTTCCAAAGCCTTTGATACCATTGACCATTTAATTTTAATTGACAAATTGAAATATTATGGTATACATGGAACACATCTGAACTTATTCAGCAGTTACCTAACAAATCGTAAACAATATATGGAAATTGACAATATAAAATCAAATACGTTATCAATAACAACAGGTGTACCACAAGGTTCAATCTTAGGACCCTTGTTATTCATCATATATATCAATGATTTTGCACAAGCCAGTAAAATGCTTAATTTCATAATTTATGCTGATGATACAACTCTATCAAGTACACTAAACACTTTCAGCGATAACATACATGACGAAAATTTAGAATCCTTAATAAAAGAAGAACTTTTAAAAATAAATGAATGGCTCAAAATAAATAAATTATCGCTAAACACAGCAAAATCTAAATACATGACATTTCAAAAAGCAAAGAAAAATATACAGACACTTACTCTGAAGATAGACAATGTAAATATTGAACAAGTCAAAGAATTTAATTTTTTTGGGTTTAATTATAGATACAAATCTAAAAAATCTGGAAAAAGCACACTGAAAAAATAAAATGCTTGTTCTAAAAAAATTGGCATTTTAAATAAATTGAAACATGTGCATATTAAAATAATATTATATAATTATTTAATAATGCCACACATTAATTATTGCATCATGGCGTGGGGCTTTCAATCAAGTAGAATAATAAAACTTAAAAAAAAAGCCCTCAGAATTATTACCTTAAGTAATTATACTTCCCACACAGAACCACTTCACAAAAAACTCAACTTGTTAAAAGTAGATGACATTCTTAAATTACAACAATTAAAATTTTACTATAAATATTTACACAATGACTTACCAGTTTATTTACAAAACTGGAGGATAATGTTTAACTATGAGGTACATAATCACGATACAAGAGTCAAGAATAAAATATACATTTATAAAATTAAACATGAATTTGCTAAGAAATGCCTTAGGCATAATTTACCACTTTTACTAAATAATATTCCTGACATTGTCAAAGACAAGCTTAGTACACACAGTTCACAAGGATTTAACAAGTATGTTAAACTTTATTTTTTACAAAACTATCAACATGCACCAGGCAAAATTGCTATATATGTATGCAAAATTAAAAACCGACAACCACCTGTCAACTTGATACAGTACAAAACAGTGCCTAGACGACAAACTCAATAAGCATGTAAGATTGCTCACACTACACACATGCTCACACTACACACATGCTCACACTACACACATGCATACATATTTTTTTCTTATTATTATTCTGGAAGAATTTAATTAGGTGATGTATTGATTCAGTTAAAGTTTTATTACAAAAAGGTGGCTCCTCGATAGCGACTACCATAATCTTAGAGGAGTCTCCTGACCCTACTTTTTGTTATTTATTATACATTATGCAATGTTTACTATAAGGTTATGTATTTGTATTATTTAATTTTTTTGACATGGATGTATTGTATGTATTATTTGAAATGTCTGGGTCAAATAAAACAAATTCTTCTTCTTCTTCTGAAATGTTTCTACATACGACATTTTCCATTTAGAACGATTTCTACTATATACAAAGTAATTGTTGAAAACTAAAAACAGCAACCTGCGAAAACAAAACGGATTTATTTGTCGTCAAATAAGCTAACGAATAATCTCTCTCTCTCTCTCTCTCTCTCTCTCTCTCTCTCTCTCTCTCTCTCTCTCTCTCTCTCTCTCTCTCTCTCTCTCTCTCTCTCTCTCTCTCTCTCTCTCTCTCTCTCTCTCTCTCTCTCTCCATCTTTACTAGTTCAATGTATACGTATCCTGTCTATCTCAGTCTGCTCCCTACATAAGTTCCTTCCAATCTGTCATCTTGTCTCTTAATTCCCCCATATTCCTTTGATATTCATTTTGTGCCAATCTGCATATTCTGCACAGTGCATACCCATTTGTGCCTTATGCTGTGTGTGCCCAAACACACGCCGCCTTTGAACTCCCAACACAGCGGCTCAGATAATGCAAGAGTCGCAGTCTCAGTGCACCAAAATAATAGATTCCAGTTAGGTAGCAATATTGCAAAATAACAGAGCAGATCTAATCGTTTGAAACTCAATTGGGTAAAATTAGAGAATCATCAATCACAGCCTGTGTGGAATAACAGGAAGAGTTTGTGAGTGGCAGGCAGATACAATTGCATGAGATAAGGTGATTCTTCTGCCTAGTCCACTTCACAGTCGGTCTTGTTTACTACTGCTTGGACCAACACATTCACAGATAACTACCATTGTGGAAGTAGGACTCGATAATGGCCACTACCATTTAGGTTGTAGTAAATATAGCCCAACTGTCTATTAGAGGTGGAGGGCCCATTGTTAAGGACAGACACAGAGCTGGCTTTGATTACTGGACATGTATTGCAACTAGTTATTGATTGGGGTAGGTTAGAATGGCAGAAAACCTAAACGGATGGTTTTTTGTAAATTTATATAATGTGTATTACATTGCAATTTCACCTTTTTCACCTAGATCATAAAAATATTATCATACTTTTAATTTTACTTCATTGTGCCATGTAGTTCATTTTGACAACCAAACAAATAAATTAATGTTGCACAACTGTCTTGAAGCAGTAATATAAGGAAACATCAATGTTAATTAATAGCCTGATGGACTTAAAACATATTCCTATCCTAGTTTTAATCTTGAAAGTTTGACCAGATGTACAGTATACATACTATAATAGCATGTCTCTTTTAACAGTTTAACCACCTAAACTGGCTAAACTCTGACAACACATGAAACTCTCCAAGAAGATGTAATTCAAATTGCAACTTCTTTCCCCAGTACATTCTGTTGAGTCAGTTCATTCAGATCAACTTTAATGTCTTCATGAGTCATAAACAAACATGAAGCAATGCCAGTGATGTGGATAGCCAATGCGCTCTGTCCATAATTACACGGCATAAAATCTGGGAGAATAACACATATTGTCTGCAGAGAGGACCAACACTATAAGGATGATCAAAGAAACGTACAGTGACGTACCTCATTAAACTTGCCCGGTGAATGAATCAAAGGTCAGAACACAGGTGGCAAGACATTACTTACAACCTCACACGTCAAACAACTTGAATTATTTCATCATAATATGTTAATGTTTTATTTGCTAGAATCCAACAGTAACCGAGCGAGCGTACATGTGTGTTTGCGTGCGGGTATGTTAACATGTTCCCTCAAGATGGCTTGCGCCAAACTTTCACGGATTAATCTGATTCCTCAAAAGTAACGTAGCACTTTTATTTTTTTAAATGCCCTATCGGCCAATGTTACTTTTTATTGTTAGATGGATAATGTGACAGATTACATGTGTTTTTGCCAATTGGCCAATTCTATGAAATAGTGAATATGACTGTCAAAAATGAAATTGTATGCTTTGCAAGATAGAGAGTATAAATGTGGCAAAACTGAACGTTTAGTGTTCCATCTTGATTTTTTTATAAAATAGATTTAACAAGATTTAACAATATTGATAACGCCAACAGAACACATTTTGAAAACTCTAATAACTTGAACTGTTAATTTAAAAGGAAATGTCCAAAATGAACGGTTCAACAGATGAATACATTGCTAATATTGATAAAGTCAGTCGTAAATCTTATTTGAAAAAACTGCTCAAATTGAGATCACAACATCCATCTTGTATTAAAACTTTGGGAAACTGTCTTCTGCATCTGGATATTTTTGCTTGTATTTATCTGCAGGATATAATTCTAATTTTGGTGACCTATCAAATTAACATAACAAAGTAAAGATGGCAAGATTTATCAACAGTGTTGTTAAAAGATACTAAATGTCCACAAATCATCAGAAACAAAAAATCGAGATGATCACACTGCAGTATCTATAGAGACAGTTTAATTTACAAGTACCTGGAGAGGGTGAAGGATGGGTTATGTTAGTTTTTCTTCCACAATGGCCAAGTGGCACACCTGAAGATCACCACTTTCACACCACAGGTGGGTAAAAACACCTGACAGTGACTGGGACATGTATCCTGGCAAACATAAATCTCTCAAACACAGCAGGCCTACCTCCCTGCACAGAAGACATTGCAAGGCTGTTCCATCAGCCGCTCACACTCCAAGCCTGCTTAAAAAATTCCAAAAGTAGAAACCACAGTGATTATCATGCCAGCAATTCCTTTGTCACTGTATATAATACTATATATTATGTTTATGTCAACCCATCAAACAGTTCACAGCACAGGCCAAAAGTTAAGGTTGAAAAAGTTATCTTTTTATTCAGGTTGGTTCATCAAGGTTAAGATAAAGGTGTCAGATATGCTGCAACACAAGTGAATGGCATCAGCACGTTCCAGCTGCACCCTCACAGGCACAGGAACATAGACACAGCTGTACTGCAGGCAAGGCATACTGACCCAATACATCTTGGAAGCTTACCAGAGAACTATGTCAAGTTCAAACCAACCCGAAACATGGTGCAATATCTGTTACACTGACAAGGTGCTTCTTGTCTGTTTACTCTAGATAATAGTAATGAGTAGGATTGGGCAAGCATTTTGTTATAAAAGTAAATTTTTTGACATAATATAATTTTTTTTATTAATACCTTGAATCTCATAATATTTCACAAGTTCAAGGACAACAACATATACAATAAGTATAAAAAATATGAGTTGGATGAGAATGATAGTTTTCGAGATATCATGCTTGAAATGAGGAAATGTGTTGTTTGGGCAGTTTAGCTTCTGGCAAGAGACAAACAAACAATTTTAAAATATAACATAGCAGGGGTAGAACTACCCACTAGTCCGCTAGTCCGTACACTAGTAAAGATTACGGCGGACTAGTATATCCGCCTACCAACTAGTCCGGCTGTCTAGTAAAAATCAGCATGTTGCATGATGCCACCATCCGTACCATTGACAAACTAATTCTTTACGTAATGAGGCGACAGTGAAAAGTGAAACAGTGCTGTTGATTGGCTGTTGTGTGACATCGAATTCTGAAATGACAGTTTTGTTTGGTTTAGCGTATCTGGTAGAGGGGTAGGGCTAATGAGTGCAATTGGTGGTCATTTTCAAATGCACGGTTTTCGAATACGGTTTACATTTACATTGCTTTATTAGTCTACGTTTATGCACGATGTATCATTACTTGACTGGGTTTGCAAAACCAGCAGAAAAACGCAAGCTGGAAAAACACTGCAACTGCCCACCGAGCCATTTAAGTGCTGAAAACGGCCACCATGGACCGTCTGACGCATTTGTTGCAATTTAAATTTGTGTTGTTTTGATATTTTCAGGACTAGTAAACCTTTTGGCGGACTAGTAAACTGTTGTCTTTACTAGTCCTGCTGTCCAGTAAAATAAATGCTGAAGTTCTACCCCTGCATAGGCAAATAAAAATGTGAAAAAATGGAAGAAAAATTTGATATGTGGACATTACAATAAGTTTCATTAAGGTATGTCATGCTGTTTGGTTTTTATTAGACTTTTTGCGATTGGTTTTCGTCGCCAATGTATTCCCACCGGGCCGACATATGCGTAGCAGTGTTTGCCGACATTCCCCTTATTGACTCATTCCTCCTGTTGACTCATTTACTATATTTCTTTATTCATTAACTCATATGCATTTCAATATTTAAAGCATCTTAGGGTAACAAGCAGCAAAAATGTAATATACATTTTTTTTAGCAAACGTCAAGTTAACGATGGGAATCATGCACACCAAAGGTCGACTAGTTCAACCGTCCATTGCGAACACGGTGTGGATTATCCTATTTTGTTGTACCGGAGAGATCCACTTACTTACTTAATCCTCTACAGCCGAAACGAAGCTTCTCCATCGCACTCTGTTGTTAGCAGTCTTCTTTGTTTCCTTCCAGGTGGTACCAAATTTCTTTAATTCCTCTGTTGTGGATCTCCTCCAGCTGTTTTTTTGGGTGGCCTGTTTTTCTTTTTTCTTGTGGATTCCAATCAAGGGCTTGTCTTGTAACTGTTGTAGTGTTTTTTGGAGTGTATGTCCTATCCATGTCCATTTTCTTTTTTGAATTTCTGTATTGATGTTTGTTTGGTCTGTCCTGTTCATCAGTTCGGTGTTTGTGACTTTGTCTTGCCATTTGATTTTCAGTATGTTTGTAAGGCATTTGTTGATAAATGTTTGTAGTTTTTTGGTTGTTGTTTTTGTGACTCTCCATGTCTCTGACCCATAGAGCAGTACACTTTTCACATCTGAGTTGAATATTCAAATTTTTTTTCTTGTTGAAAAGGATGGTGTGTTCCACACTCTTTAAGGTGATGAATGCATGCCTGGCCTTTCCAATCCTGCATTTGACATCCTCGTCTGTTCTTCCTTATTTGTCACTACATGCCGAGATTGGTAAATTTGTTGTTCTCTTCTATATATGTTCCCTTGATCTGTACCTTTGCTTGTTGTGTGTTGTTCACCAACAAGAGTTTTGTCTTTTGTATATTTATATTCAGACCTGTTTTCTGTGCTTCCTTTGTTAGCTGGCTAGTTTTCATTTACATAGGCTTGTGTGCGTGTGAGATAGTAAACAGGTGTAGTCTGCAAAGTCAAGGTCATTCAACTGTTTTGTGAATGTCCACTAAAATGGATGGAATTACGAGGAATCGGCATTTTGAAATGGGATTTGCATTTTCGAACGGAAACTCTGTAAATGTTGAAAGAGTAGAATCACCAACACCATAAACGATGCCGCCATTATTGGCGATAATTTGAAACAAACATGATTACTATGCAACAGCATTAATTTATTTTGGTGGATGTATGACACAGGACGAACTGTCGTAAACAGAGATTCGGGCGGAAGGTGCTAATATAAACTGTTTCGCGATTGTTGTCTGGATGTCCGCTAAGCGCATTGAAGACATGTTGCTAATTAAAAGTAGTTGTCACATCGTTAGAACATGTGTAAGTGTACATATCCCAGTTTCGAACACAAAACTCGAAGGAATAAAAGCAGCCTAGGTTATGCTGGCTCAAATTTATACAGTCCGCGTTTCGTGGTTCCAACAAATTCTGTTGCATGGCATCATATAATACGCTAGCTAAAATGGTTGAATAAAATTATTAGTGAAACAGCATCAGTAATTTGAACATTCATAATTGTTAATAGGATTGCTTGTATAATTTACATTTGTTAACTTATATATTAAGCACTGCTGCACTAGAAACAACCAGTCATATATTTGTTATTGGAATTAATTTATGATCTACATTGTTTATGTGCAGTTGTTACTGTTTTGCAAATACTACACAAATGTTATTAGAAAAGTTAACAACACAGTAGAACAGTATTATTTAGATGCAGCGATCATAACATAGTGATATTTTAGATATTTCACAAAATGTATTATTTTTCAAAGTTAACTTTGAAGTAAAATATTTCTTTTCTTAACAAAAATGGGTTTCTTTAGCCAGTATGCCATTTTTAAATGGAACTACGAGCAATTTCAGTGAAAAATCCCTGTCCAAGCCTACAGTGAGTAAATGTTTTCAGAATCTGCAATCAAACAAAAATTGTGCTAACTGGTTCACAATTCCTAAACAATACATGTATATTTTACTACACCAGCTTCAACTCTTGGGTGTTTTATCTAATCTCTATATATTAGTTTCGGCAAACTGAAGCGTGCTATAAAAACTATGGTGCCTCGATTAGATGATTGATTTTAATATACTGTTCAATGTTGACACTGGTGAATACAACTGTGTAATCTTACATAGTGCAATCTTACACAGTGTAATCTCTGAGTGAGCCAGTTATCAACAATGTCATTTGTAAGTCTGGAAATATCTAGTCAGGTTTCCTGTCCAAGGTCGAGCAGTGGTTGCTTGTCTCGCTTAGACTACAACCTTAAACATAACCTGCTGGTTAACTCAGTTTTAAGACAGTTATAGTTTCTTCCTCATTGTTGGCTTTCACAGTAGATGATGATTTTCTTGGGCATGCTAGTTATTAGTATTATAACAAGAATAGGAAAATGCATGTACTGATGTCAACATAAAATACAAAAACAGATCAGGTATGCTAATGCTAGGCACACACCAGCCGATTTTCGGCACACACCAACCGAATAGTCGGTGTAAAAACCGTCGGCCGACGGCAGTCGGTTGGTGTGTGCTGAATTTAAGCCCGACGGTCGGCCTTATAGCGTCAACTAATGCCGATTTTAAAGTTGAATCGGCGGTCGGCGTTAGATAAGGAGGTATCCGGTGACAAGTCGGCGCATATCCGATGACGAGTCGGCTGGTGTGTGCAGGTTTTTTGTCATAACACAACGGTCGGCGGTAACTTGGCCAATAAGAAATCATAGCGCAATCATGTGATAGTCCTCGATACAAGTCAAGGCTAAGCCCGGCGCCTTTTTTGAGTTTTCAAACCATTTCGGGCCACATGCTTTCATTTTTTACTTTCATGTTTTACTGACCTGGCGGATAACCAACGTTTCAGAAAGTGATAGATTATTTTTTATCCTATTGCCATTGACCATCATCATTTTTTTCGCTTGTTCTTAAAACAGGCGCCACAAATAAACCTAATTTCCACCTGACTTTGTAAGTTTGCTTCACGCTTCCGACAGGAATCGCCATTTTGTTTTGTGAAAAACACTACCTAGGGTGGCGCCGCTACCGGGCGCATATATATTAAGCCTTAAAAATCCGCAAAGCGGCGCCAGCGGTGGAAGACGTTTATGAGGAATTCGTTGGGTGTGACTGATTACATTTCAACATAACTGTTAACTGAAACGGGTAAATATAATGTTCTGTGTACTGTTATAAAACATAGCTCGACGCTATGCATTTCTTTGTTGGAGGATATGCTAAATGCTCAAGCCATATCGTCGTGAAGGCTGACAGCAAAGCTCCGACTTACTATGTAACAAGTTTCGTTTTTCTGATAGCCGTTTTGGCCTAATTTTTACAAATGTTTATGTGTTTATTGTAGGAGTATCGAAACACATTGTTAACTCCGTAGTAAACACGCGTATTTATACTGGATTTTTTCCACAAGGATCAAGCCGAGCACCGATGGTCGGCGCGAGTCGGTCGGTGTATGCTGGCTGGTGTGTGCGGGCAGAAGTCGGCGGAACTAATTGGCGTTTAGCACCGACTGCTTTTTGCGCCGACTGGCAACGCAAGTCGGCGTTAGTCGGTTGGTGTGTGCCTAGCATTAGAGGTACAGTTGCCGTAAAACGACTACAATGATTACTATTAGGCATACCATTTATTAATTATTAAGACACCACAATGCTCTCTCACAGTCAGGCTGTGTGCACATAAAATATTACGCATGTTTACAAAATTGTCATGTGTATGGAAGACTTGTTAAAAATGTTGCAACATTTTCTAATATTTACCTTGTGTTCAAAACCTTAATGTTACAATATAAAACAATGATAACAGCTCAAAATGTGCACACAAAGGCAGTGAATGCAGGAGTTTCTGTCTGCCATCGTACCATGTGAACATGTACAGTACTTTTTGTACAGTAACGACTGTTTGACTGCCTGGATCAATGCAACTAGTGTGTCGAACCAAACACTTAGAGGCTTAACATACAGACAAGGCCAACCACTATAAACAGAGTACATATGACATTAAAACATTCAAAATGATCCTCTCAGGTGGCCCAGTAGCTAAGTGACTATGGGAACAATCAATAATGACACACTAATCCCCACACACATGTTCACCTCCCGTAACTGCTCTTGCATTAACGTGGCAGGACTCCAAGTAATGAAGGTATTGCATTAGGAGTTTTAGGACACCAGATCACCCAAACTGTTAAAAACATTTCTTCTGCTACAATGGTTTAATGACAGTTGTTACAAAGTCTGAATGAACCATTGCCAGCAAACAGTCTGCAACAATTATATAGTTCCACACTGTAACTGACATTTGACTGTATTGTGGTAGCAGACAAATTGCATCATATAAACACCAGCTGTTACTCATGAAAATGTAATACCACAAGCCTGTGACAACTATAATAAGGACATGAAAGACACTACTGTGTTCTGAATCTGACTCCGCGGTCAATGGCAGAATGATGGCAGACAGATGGTCCAATACATTATTTAATTCATATATGTACAACTGATGCAATGATGAATGGAACGACCTGTTATATCCATCAAAATAATCAGGATACAAAGTTCTACGAAACTATCCAAGTGCACTGGTGATACAAAGTTGTGCCAGGTGACTACTAGACAGCGGAGGCCCTGGTTGCATTATTAACAACAACAAAGCAAATTCAGATCTGTGATGTCATATTTGCACTATCGCTAGTTGCAGCCTATACTTCATTCCTCTCCCTCGAGAAAGACAAATTTAAACGTGTTGATTTACTGTACGCCATAAGGACTCTAATGGGAGCTGGGCACCGCACAATGGCAACGCACATCACTTTCTTCCTGTGAATGTGAGTGATTCATGCATGCACTCTGTCAATGCATGGCTGAAATTGTGAACTAATGTATCAAACTAGAGACTGGTAGTTCTTGTTCAGTACATCCAGTACTGGGTGCCATGAATGTACAGTCTAACAACAGTAAAATTTCCCCAATAAATTCCCACATTTTATCTGTTCGCCAAGGAGTCAAGAACAATCTGTTTTAAACACTCTGCCTTGTAAATTGCAATTTTGTAAGAAGTAATGACAGTTATTATGTGTTCATCCATTGTTGGGCTATTGATCACCAGTAGTCTAAAATTAACATCTTAATGACTCTAATAGAAGACAGTGTCATTTAAATAACACCGGAGAATAGCCTTTGGGTCAGTTGTAAAATAATGGACTTGGAGGTAATAAAATTGGAAAGCTTCACAGATCTGGGGGATAGTGTAAAAATTATGATAGATCTACATAACCTTGGAGAAAAACGTGTCCATTTCTTTGTAGTAACACTAACACTGATCAAACCTAGTATTCTTAAATAGCTACTCGTATGGATACTGCAACATTAAAAAGTAGTTTGTAAGCAAAATGCAACCCAATTAAAAAAAAACATTATGTGACAATGGAGCCAGATTGGCTACATACTCAAAAAGCGTAATATGTGTTGATTACACCCTTAGTAATGTATGAAGACAACCATTAATTTTCCTTACGAAACAGCCTCTGATAGCTGCTGCTGCCTTTGTACACACTAGTACATGTACTTAACCTTGGTCCATCAGACATACACTGTCCATAAATAATCCACAACATACATCGCATTTGTGGATCTTACCATATATCACACGACCAAACCCAGACAATAGATTAGTTCTGTGACAAGCTAAGCCGTAAAGAAATGTCAATATAATGCCGTTAATACCTGTCTGGCTCTGACAGACAAGAATCCACTTTGTGTCCGCTGTGTATAACTCACCAAATGGAGAATTTAAATGTGTGTGCATACACTGCATAAACTCCACATTTGCACATAAAACACATGTTGTTCTACTGTAAGTACAAAGGCAACAATTCACAAGACCAGTCTAGCTACTTTAGCCAATGATTATGTTGGTACATGAGTTAACCATGATTCGGTCTAACGGAATGACATAGTTGGTCAAATGACACGATACAGAACATCAAGTAGATATGCTTCAAACTTGACATATTGGCAGGAGAACAAAACTATTCACAGTCAATAACTAAGAAGTACACCTTTGTAACTATTTATAAAATTTACAGAAATGCCCAATGTACTGATTTGCCACTTAAATTCATGCCCAGTCAAGCCTCAGCCTGTGACTCACAAAAATTCCAAATTCTCACTAAAGTGTACCATGGTAAATGTTAGCAATGGCACTATTTAACATTTATAAATCCCTCTTAGTCCAAGCAAGCTATGTAGTTCGATAACTAATTTTTTATTTTTAAAGCCTGTTTTTTTTACCTAACTCAGCAACTTCTTCTAAAGATGTACTCATGGTTCGGCTTCATTATAACAGTTACAAGCACTGCCACGTAAGGGGGGTCATGAGTTCCATGCCGACTCCACACAACTGAAACAGTTTTATGATTTAAAACATGCCAATGTATCCTTTATTAAAACGATACAATTGTCAAATTCCAATACACATTACACAGGACAATGAAACTATGTTAACCATGCCTACCCTCCAAAGTGTAATTTCAGCTAAGTACTGATTTTTATCTTCAAAAGCGGCAAATACATTTCGATCTTATTTCCAGAAATGGTCAATTATGTCCAAAACAACACATTTTCCATTTTAAGGAGCACATTTATTTTAACCAGATACATTCTGTATCAAATGTTAATGTTTTGTTTGACAATTCAGTTTCAAAACAGGTATTGTTTAAATTAATACAATGTGAGATTTAATTTGACAACACATTACACCTAACCTGTGTGGGTTGTGTGCATGTATGTTGATGTAAACTGTCAATATAAATTACAATCTATAAAATGAGATTAATACAGACGTTTTCAAATTAGTCAACAATAATGGTAAGGGTTTTTTATTAGAAGTTTTACAATTCCAAATTGCACTGATTGGAATCCACTATATTATTATTTTTAAAATAATTTGTGTTAAAAAGTTTTGTTTCATGCTTTATCCTTTATCAACTATGACAAGGTACTAGATAATTATTAATTGTTGTATACATGTGAATGTTGTGTACAAACTAAAAATCCAGGCTAAGCAATGTTTAATCAATTTACTTAGCCAGCATACTGCACAGGGCTATGCTTATTTGTGCCTACTGGACATAGTGGGCAGCCTAGTTATTATTTTTAGCGATTCACCTTTTTAGCAATGTGTCACATGTTGCTGAATAACGATATCTAACTGCACAACATGTACTTTCTGTCTGCATTCCCACAATTCATACAAAATCTATTTTTTATTATTGGTCAAAAGTAAATCATCATAATAATCCGCTAATTAAGGTTTTCCAGTGTACATTTTTATTTTCAGTAAGAAATGGCAGCAAAGTAGTATCTGGACAATTTTATTTTAAGTGGTGATGTGTGAATTTGCATTTAATAAATTATCGCAATTAATCCGGCAAATAAATTAATATCAATGTAACAAGTCTTATATATTACTATTATTAATACCAATGTAACAAGTTTTATATTACTATCATTGACACCAATGTAACAAGTTTATATTACTATTATTAATACCAATGTAACAAGTTTTACATTAATATGATTAGTACGAAGAGCACTAAAAAAATTGTGTTTCCAGTGATATTACAGAATTGTTATATACTATAGGAAAATTGAACTTACGATGGGCCGTAATGCACGTACGATGAAGGAAGGACCTGTCATAATTTAGGAATCCACAGCTGCCAGACTGTGGTAATGATAACTACTGTAAAACATCTGCACAGTATTCTTATTTAGGTTGCAAACTGTTTAGATTTTCAAACTGGAATTACTTGGTGTTCGAGATCCTCTTGTTTCCTTGTATATGTTATTTTGTTAGAGATGAGACAGGCCTCAATACTGATCCTTAATTTCTGTATTGATTAAGAATTAAAATGTTCCATTTAAAAACCCTTAGTACACTGTATGTGGAGTTAATTTGTTTTCATATGAAAAAGTTAATTCCAATTAACACCATCAGTTTTGTGAATTCCATATTTTTTCCAGGATCACTGAAAATCAATATAGCCCTATCAACCACACGAATGGCCGTCGATACATATAAACCATAATTAAATCCAAGTATGTATCATAATATGGGTCAAACATGAATGGAAATTAGTTTTTTTTCTAATTAACATCTTCCCTAATCTGATCAATCTTAAACTGGTGCCACATCAGATCACGACAAAGCTGTATATAAGTGATGATGGAGAGCTCTACTTGATGCAATTTCATTTTGGATAGGCACAAACTTAGGAATTAATAATAAACAAAATAATATTTATATAATATTTATAGTTTCATCCTTGTTATATCACCTGATGCTGTCCATGGGGTGACCACAGGATTATATACCGAATGGTTCTTCCCGTTATCGATGTAGATGTCTCAGACTCGGTTTTTAAATTGTAGATTTAAACATCACAGTGAATTGTAATAACAAGCCAATGGATGGTCCATACACATGAAGTCGGTTTGGTAACATTTGCTAAGGTCATTGATGAAAGGGTCCATTTACATGCTCGACTCTGTGTCACTACGATTAAGGGAAAAGGGTCCCCGACCCAACACATTTACAATAACACAGCACCCACTCGATGAGCCTGCCCAGGCTTCGTCACTGGGGACAGTGGGGTCCCCGCCCCTCTTCGTTCTAGCTATGTATAAACAGTCGCGCGAAAAAAAGGACGACTGGTTACCCGAATACAGTTTATTATGTTTGACGTATGTCTCCATTGTTATACAAACATATAAGTACGGCGACTCCTAACGATTTTAAAACCCAGTGAAAGACCGCCGAGCACGTAGGAATCATTCACCCGTGCCGAAAATGGCGTTTCTGAACGACTGAAGTTAAACATAGAGGGTCAAACAAGCCTTGTTATAGTCGCAGTGATAGTCCACAATCAGTGACAATTAACAAAACTGCTAGCCATCTACGATGTGTCAAACTTACCTATTCTGGTGACGAGAGATGCCGTGATTATAACTGTAAACAGACACTTCGCCATAGAGTGCTTTCCCCAGCTAGCATCCGCCATTTTGGTAAAGCACGGTGGGAATGACGTCACGCCATATATGGCTGTGCCATCAAATGAACGCACACCTCTTGCGATGTTTGGCACCGCCTTTGCAGCAAGGAAGAAACCATTGAAGAAACTAACAAGGGATAAGGATATATAACGTCCCTATCTCGATCTTCACTCGTTTTGCGCAGTATGCAACAACGCACAGAACGGTTCATAATGGGTTAATAGTTTCATAATTGTGTGAAAGTTTACTCTAACTGCTTTGAAGACACAACAGTAATTAATAAAAGGGAAATTAAATTTATTTTGGGGCCTATGTCACAAATTCCTATTCCACCGATTGTTCCATTTCGCCGTCCAGTTTGTGTTATTTAGTAACCTGGGCGTATATATGTCGAGCAAAACAAGAATTCTACGCCTGACAGCCGCTACTCCTACCCGTCATAGCTCAGCGCAAATAATTAATATTAAGTCATCGAGGAAGTGTCCCAATATATGTCAGCCACCAGGAGTATGGTATTTCACCCGACTGTAGTCTTAATTGTCTTAATTACACATGGTTAGGTTGTATTAAAATGTTACATCTGTGCCAGAAACAGTTATCGGTTTTTTTATCTGTATAAATATAAAAAGTCTTACGAAAACGTATTAATAGAACGAAGCCTATACACGGAGGAGGAGGGGGAGGGAAGGAGAACGAGGAGGAGGGAATGAGGAATGGAGGAGGAGGGGAGGAAGAAGGGAGGAGAATGATTAGAGGGGGCGAGGCAGTATGAGGAGGAAGAGAGGAGGAGAAGTTAGGAGTGATGATCGAGGAGCTAGGAGGGAGGAGAAGGAGATCGAGGAGAAGCTAGGAGGGAGGAGGAGGGGAGGGGAGCTATGAGAGAGGAGGATGAGCTAGGAGAGAGGAGGAGGAGCTAGGAGGGAGGAAGAGGAGATCGAGGATGAGCTAGGAGGGAGGATGATGGGAGGAAGAGCTATTAGAGAGGAGGAGGAGCTAGGAGGGGGAGGAGGAGGGGAGGAGGGGGTGAGGAGCTAGTAGGGAGGAGGAGGAGATCTAGGAGGAGCTAGGAGGGGGATGAGGAGCTAGGAGAAGGAGCTAAGAGGGGAGAGGAGGAGGAGGGGGAGGAGCTAGAAGACTGAGCTAAGAGGGAGGAGAGGAGGAGGAGCTAGGAGGGAGGAAGAGGAGGGGAGAAGGAGCTAGTAGGAAGGAGGAGGAGATCTAGGAGGAGCTGGGAGGAGGGGGACGAGCTAGGAGACTGAGCTAAGAGGGGGGAGAGGAGGAAGAGCTAGGAGGGAGGAGGAGGAGGATGGGAGGATGGGAGGATGAGGGAGGAGGGGGAGAAGAGGAGCTAAGAGGGAGGAGGAGGAGGGGAGGAGGAGCTAGGAAGGAGGATGAGCTAGGATGAGGAGGAGGAGCTAGGTGGAGGAGGGGACGAGAAGGGAGGACGAGGTATGCTTTATAAATAATGCAATTTTTACCTGACTATATAATTTTATTAAAAACTCTGTATTGCACATTAATTATCTCCCATCTACAGTACTGTGCCATAATTTAAACAACTACTTATACATCAAAAATAAATAAATAAAATATTTTACAAAAGAAAGCAATCAGAATAATTACCAAGTCTCATTACCTTGCCCACACAGATAACTTATTCAAGAAAACCTACTTACTAAAACTAAATGACATATAAAACTATCAGTTGGGTGTGTTTATGTACCAATTTAATAACCATATGCTTCCAACCAGTATGTTAAACCTTTTTAATAAAAATATTGATATACATAGACACAACACCAGAACGCACATAGACTATTTGATACCTCTGGTTAGAACTAAC
The DNA here is from genome assembly GCA_020002185.1 of Paraescarpia echinospica. Classification (NCBI taxonomy): domain Eukaryota; kingdom Metazoa; phylum Annelida; class Polychaeta; order Sabellida; family Siboglinidae; genus Paraescarpia; species Paraescarpia echinospica. The sequence goes on from CM034535.1 coordinate 3,550,750, forward strand.
ATAAATAAATTCTCTGTTAAATACATGGGTCCAAAATTCTGGAATTCTCTGACAACTGAAATTATACAGCCAGTGGCAGTATATGGATTCAAAAAATATAAACCTAGACATTTATTGTTGTCTTTTTAAACTTAAACATTTGTTGTTGTCCTTCCATCAAGAAACGTAACTAATTCCAGTAATAATTACATTGTTATCTTAATTAAGTTTATTTAAAAAAATTATTCTTGAATATTTGTCTATACTTAATATTCACCTGGATTTAAACAAGCCTAGTTACGTAGTTGAAAAGTAAAAATGTTCAAAAGTTATATATTGTTTTTTAATTAACAGTTATACTATTTAACATTAAATTGTTTTTTGTTATAGGTGGTTCCGGTATAATCCCTTGGGGCTTTCTTAGGAATCTCCTTAGTTGCACAACAGTACTATACTGTATTAATTTGTCTTGTATCTTTGCAACTTAAATCAACTTATTGTTATTACTACTTAGTTGTACACGTGCACGAGCACGATCATTCGTGTGGATATAACAGTGGCGCCACACGGTGGGCTGGGGACCAGGCCAGATCTAGCCTCGATTACCCAGGCGCCGTGACGTGGCAGCACTTTTTCGCCCATCACATTACCCTCGATTACCCAGGCGCTGTGAGGTGGCAACACTTTTTCGCCCATCACATCTGCCTGGAACATGTAATAGACCATATTATGTCCTAGTGGCGCCATGTGGTGGGTGAATAATCAACCAGGCGCCATTTCCACAAAACAAAAGTGGCGCCGCGTGGTGGAATGAGAACTATCTTTTTTTTTGCTGAATCGTGAACACTTGCGATCTATAACCGTCTACTCTCAGATCGTTACACATTTCCTTGCCAATGCAAAACACAGGTTGTGGCTGACGCGCCCCCTCTCTTTCTCTCTCTTTCATGCATACAAACGCGCGCTTGCAGGCACGTACCCACACACGCACCCCCATGCACGCGCGCACACGCACACGCACACGCACACGCACACGCACACGCACACGCACACGCACACGCACGCATATCATTGGCCAGTTCGACACGTACGGTAAAGGTTTTTTCGACGATAGGAAAATCATTCAGTATCTGTTTCTGAATTAGGGGTCATCTACCAATGACGCACTTATATAGAATATTGTAAAACCCTCCCCTCAAATGCATGTACTTCAGGCACGAATATCCAGGGGGCGTAGATCGTACAGTGACACCTCCATTTTTCTCGAACAAGCGTCAATGGGGGAATATTTGGATGTATTGTGTTGATCCGCGTGCAGCTTATGTGGAGGTCTTGTCTATTGTTCTTACGGCAAGCAGTATCGAGACCTCACCTCGTGTGCGCAACGTAGGCCAACACCACCACTGCTACCCCCTAGTGTACGTCATTTGTATAATATGGCCGATCTATACTTGGACGTCTTTGCCAAAAATAGTAGAACAGTAAACATAATTACGCAAATTTCTTCAGTACATATACGATGACGTTATATGTCACATGTATTGAAGAAGTTGGTATGTTACACCGACGAAAGCCTCTACAAGGCAGACATTCACGTATTGCATGGATGTGTCTAAAATAACTAATTTGCGTAGACATTAACTATCATGAAGAATGTTTAGCAAATTAAACATAATTGTATTTTCTAATAAAGGCCGGAATACACTGGCACTTTCTGCACGACTAAACCAGACGACCAGACGAATACACACCAGTCCATACCAGACCACACCAGACCACGTCAGAACACATTAGACTGCAGTATGTCCACGATCATAATCACGTAAACTTGGACATTTTCGAATAGATATATACGTCAGATCGATGCCTGCTAGACCCGACTGAAATCGACGTATTTGATGCACTACACTCTGAGGGAGTCTGATGTGGATACCATGTTATATAAATTATCGTTTTATAATTTAAATGTCAACGTGGTCCAATTTAGAAGACCTGTTATCATCTAAACTGGGCCGGCGTACATCATACATAGGTATACTAAGATGCATTCACTTGTAGGCAGACTCGGCGCTAACTGGCACGACGTGTAGCATAACTCGATTACATCATCTCCATCGGGTGGGAAATGTTTGACATTATTTTTGGTGTGGTTCCATTTACCAGCTTACCAAATCGCATGTAGTCCAGTTGGATCCGGAGCCAAACCCATTAAAATGGCATTTCGTTCTGTAAATTGTTTAAATACAAATAACATTTCGACATATAATATTACCTATTGGTAATGCCGGACTTTCGTTAGTATCCGTAATGGGTCACGCTACTATAAATTATTATTGAACCGAACTATGAGCCAAACATTTTCCACTGAGCTATTCACGTCAATCACGTCGAATCCTGCTGCTAAATCCGGCCGAGGCATTTTACATTTACGAATGAATCTCCTTAAGGAGGAACAGCCGCGGACAATGTCGAATCATGCGTACCGGTTAGTCGTATTTCTAAAAAGAACTAGTAACACTATGTTTGATTCGTAGACAGTTCGCATTTTCCTAGTAATATGTTTCCTCATGTCACAATTAACAAGAATTAATATTTATAATTTAGCTGGATTGTATAGACATGGAAGACAATTTTCACGGCAAGAAATAGTACAGTAAGCATGCTGCTTGTTCTAATTAATTATCCTTCTCTAAAAAATACAATTTATTTGTATATCTTATACACGTGCACGTCACCGATACACTGTTTAATACACCTTGGTCAACAATTCGTACGTTTCAACCACATTTGCTATGTTTCTAGAACACATTAGTGTCTGCCTGGATAGCCATTTGATATTAAATAATTAAAAATGTATTCCTCTTAACCTCGTGTTGTGGTCACTAGCTTTGCCAATAAACATTCGTGGCCCATTTTCACCACTAATTACCATTTCAATTTCAGTGGTCAACATAAATTAGCTGTATACTCCCTCAATTATTTGTTATATAGAGTATACATTATTTAGGTTTTCTTCTAATGCGAACTGAGTAACATATGTTTTCTTCTAATGAGTGCTTTCCATCAAGATATTCTTAGATTTTCTCATCACGTTATGTTATGTTTTAAAACTAAACTTGTGATTTCAACTGCACATTGTTGTGAAACGTACCAATTGATACGTTCGTAACTTCTATTGATGTTCTTGCAAAATGTGTTTATAAATGTATTAAACAAACAAATCATTCACCACAGTTCAGCCTACAGACGCGAAAGTGTGTACCACTGTACGCTCGCAAGAACACACACCCACATTCAGCCAGGCGTGGAGCGCGCGGTCACACTTCCTTCACATGCAGGTCAAAGGTCACACCTTTGTTGACATAATGTTGTTCGGAATGCCGACTCACGCTGCCTTTTGTTTGCGAACACGACTAAGATCCGGCCGAACCAGGAACAGGTCGGGACAGCTCTGTCACGTTTATGGTAACGACACGACATAATTTGATCTAGTGAGACAGTCGAGGCGCAGTGTATCGAGTCTACTGGTACCAAAGAGACTACTGCAGGAGCGGGTGGGAAAGAGCGGTGTAACAAAGAGGTGTTTTCAACACGGAGACACACACTATGTTGTTCGAGAGTACTCTAATCGTCAGCGCACTGGTGTCGCTTATAGAGGTAAGTGAACACTGTTAAATACCGCTCAGAAGAAAGGTAATTACAACGTTGAAATCTGTGTTGGGATAGGAGTAGCGAATCCTGCCTGGCAAGATTACATGTAAATAGCTAAAATATGTACACATATACATGTAAAATTATGTAAAACTGCTAAACAACTTAATTATATATAAGAGTGTATTGTATATTGTAGTAAAGAAATATTTTTTTTAATATTAAATACATGACATTAAAAACAATAGAACTGCACAAAGAATATGGCATCTATAGTTGAACGGATACCACCAAAACTGCTTAAGGAAACTGTCGACCAACTCAGTACACCACATGCTATATTCTTTAACTTGTCACTTAAAAATGGAATCATTCCACTAGAATGAACAGAAGCAAACATTACACCATTATTTAAAAAGGGATCGAGGAACAAGACATAATTACAGACCAGTGAGCTTAACATCAGTTTTATGCAAATTATTAGAAACGCTTGTTAGAGACCACATAGTGGAATTCCTTATAAAACACATTAATAAATTAATCTCAAAATGGATTCCTAAGAGATAGATATTGTCTAACCAATCTCTTGTGTTTTTAGAAGAAATTACAAAGTGTGTAGATGATTTGTCACCAGTGGATGTTGCATTTAATAAAGTACCACATCAAAGATTGTTGCTTAAACTAAAGGCCCATGGTATAGGGGATGGTGTAATCGGTTGGATACAAACATGGTTGACAGACAGAAGACAGAGTGTAATAGTAGAGGGGGAGATTTCAAACTGGAAATCAGTTTTCAGTGGAGTGCCACAGGGGTCGGTGTTGGGACCGATATTATTCTTGATATATATATATATATATGTATATATATATAAATAAATGATTTGGGTGATGATGTATCAAGCAAAGTACTTAAATTCGCAGACAATACAAGTGTTCAGAACAGTTAAAGCAGATGCAGATAAACACACTTTACAAGATGATCTAGCCAAATTGGTCAAATGATCTCAAAAATGGCAAATGTTATTCAATTTTGGGAAGTGTAAATGCATTCACATAGGACATGGAAATGTGAACAAAGAATACATAATGGGGGGTACTATATTAGGTGAAACTGTAAAAGAAAAGGACTTAGGAGTAATGGTTAGTGCTAACATGAAAGTTTCAGAGCAATGTGGACTTGTTGCTTCAAAGGGTAACCAAGTACTAGGGTTAATTAGGAGAAATATAACAGGAGAAACAGCTAATTGTACCACTGTACAAAGCAATAGTTAGGCCACATTAGGAATATTGTATACAAACATGGAGGTCATATCGTACGAAGGACATAGATAACCTAGAAAGAGTGCAACGAAGAGCAACTACGCTGATTCCTGAACTGAAAGATCTTAGTTATGAAAGACGCCTATTAGAATGTGGGTTGACAACACTAAAGACTAGGAGACTAAGAGGAGACCAAATAGAAATGTTTAAGATATTGAATGGTTATGAGGATATCGATAGAAATATTTTCTTCAAACTGAAAGAAGGCAGTATAACCAAAAGGCACAATGTAGTATTAATCAAGGAACAGTGTAGGTTGGATATGGGAAAGTACTCATTCTCTAAGAGGACAATAAATGACTGGAACAAATTATTTGATGATTGTGTTAATGCTAGCAGTGTGAATATGTTCAAAAATACAATTGACAGCTATCTGGTGAGGGCGGGTTATATGTAGGTGGGAATTTTTTGGACTCTAAATAAGCTAAAGGCTTCCTTGTCTGCATGCCGTCTGGAGCTTATAGCTCTGGATGGCAATCTTGTTAACTCTTGTTAAATCTTGGTAATAAATAAACAAAAAACTGTCACAATATAGAATGTGATAGAATTAGAGAAAATGTAATGACGACAGTGATACATCATGCTCCATCTGTAATGACGACATTGATACATCGTGCTCCATCTGTAATGACGACAGTGATACATCATGCTCCATCTGTAATGACGACAGTGATACATCATGCTCCATCAGTAATGACGACAGTGATACATCATGCTCCATCTGTAATGACGACATTGATACATCATGCTCCATCAGTAATGACGACAGTGATACATCATGCTCCATCAGTAATGACGACAGTGATACATCATGTTCCATCTGTAATGACGACAGTGATACATCATGCTCCATCAGTAATGACGACAGTGATACATCATGCTCCATCTGTAATGACGACATTGATACATCATGCTCCATCAGTAATGACGACAGTGATACATCATGTTCCATCTGTAATGACGACATTGATACATCATGCTCCATCAGTAATGACGACAGTGATACATCATGTTCCGTCAGTAATGACGACAGTGATACATCATGCTCCATCAGTAATGACGACAGTGATACATCATGCTCCATCTGTAATGACGACATTGATACATCATGCTTCATCTGTAATGACGACAGTGATACATCATGCTCCATCAGTAATGACGACAGTGATACATCATGTTCCATCTGTAATGACGACAGTGATACATCATGCTCCATCAGTAATGACGACAGTGATACATCATGCTCCATCTGTAATGACGACATTGATACATCATGCTCCATCAGTAATGACGACAGTGATACATCATGTTCCATTTGTAATGCAATCTTCAATATCTTCTTTATGTCTACCCGGTTCTCCTTCGCATAGATTCACTTAGATTGCATCCTGTTTTAACAAATTACAACTACATTTATAATACATATATACATATATGTATGTATATATATATATATATATATATATATAAAATATATATATATAACAAAAGTATGCAATACTTTCGAAATGGCAATGGTTAGTGTTCAACTGAATCTAACAAAACACAACAATAATTATTATCGTATGACGTTTAAACATGATGCACCATACAGTGAAGAACAAGATATTTATTTGATCCCAAATTAAATTACTCAGTATGTAGTACATCACGATATGATACACTTCAACAATAGTTAATCGAAACTCATAATGACGAATCAAAAACAATGATATTATAGTAAAAAAAACAGCAAAGCTCACTGGGCCAATGAAGCAGGTGTACCAATACAATTATAGTACATTTTCTTTTATATCCTGTTTAGGCAGACGAACAAATTTTAAATTATAATCTCTATCTCCCTCTCTCTGTCTCTCTCTCCCCCTCTCTATCTCTCTCACTCTCTATCTCTCTCCCTCCCTACTTCCCTCCCTCCTCTCTCTCCCTCCCTCACTGGGCCAATGAAGCAGGTGTACCAATACAATTATAGTACATTTTCTTTTATATCCTGTTTAGGCAGACGAACAAATTTTAAATTATAATCTCTATCTCCCTCTCTCTGTCTCTCTCTCCCCCTCTCTATCTCTCTCACTCTCTATCTCTCTCCCTCCCTACTTCCCTCCCTCCTCTCTCTCCCTCCCTCCTCCTCTTCCCTCTCTCCTCTCTTCTCTCCTCCTTCCCTGCTTCCCCTCTCTCTCTCCCCCCTCTCTCTCACTCTCTGCTCTCCCTCCCTGCACTTCCCTCCTCTCTCTCTCTCTATCTCCCCCCCCCCATCCCCTTTTCTCCCTATCTGTGTGGCCATTGCCATGCCACCGAAGATGGTGCGTGCCACCACGCACCATGACGACCTTCTTATACATATTTTGAAGATTGAATGTAGATTATTCTGGGCTTCAGAGTCGCGGGGTGGTGATACCGTCCATCCACGTGATGTGGCAGCCTGAGAGCGGCAACCGCACGCAGTGGTTCAAGTGTAAAGGACTGCCGTGCAAGGAGAAGGGGGAGACGACCCGACTGCTTGAGGACATTATCCAAATTGAACACGTGAGTTGGTGACTATAGTCATCGTTGTAGACCCAGGCACACACTGGTGCGACAGGGATATCAAGCATGTCAGATCCGAATTCAGCTTTTATTTTTGTGTACATCGTCTGATTTTATCTGCCATATCTGATTTTGCGTTTTACTCTAATGATCTAATCACGGATCTATATATTTTAATATGTGGCTTATGACAACGTGTGCCAACTGTAATAGCTGCATGACATAAATACTTCACTGGATACAGTAAGAAGTCACGGGCTACCGGGCAGGGTACTGGTCATGCTCTACTAAATGCAGTTGCATGTCGTGCCGTTACATAGACGGCGATTCTTGCTATAATGCTTGTAGTGATACGTGGAGTGGCTAGTTTCGTACTGAACATGATTAATTGGCCGTTGTGAACAAAGCTAGACAGTGAGATGGAACTTACAGAAAAGGGGAGATCGTGGAGGAGATGGACGGAGAGAGACTAAACCAACAAGAACATATACACAATGTTATGCATTACCATCTATGGCAATGATAAATTTATCTGAACGTTTATTTAAAACTTGAGCTACATTCCACAACAAAATCGCGAAACACCTTTTTAAAAATTGTATTTTTACCCTAAATACTCGGTAGTAAATCGTTGCTATGGCGACTTGTTATCTTGTTTATCGGTTCTGGTGTGTTTCGCTTCAGATCTCATTATGCTGCAACATAATGTCTTACAACGAGTACAAAACGAAATAGGTACGACAATATGACTTCGGTAATGTGACTTATAATTCAAGCCTGTCCGGCTTGTCACACAGCACGGCGGAAGGACGGCTGCACAGCTAGGCCCGGTCGACGAAGGATGCTTCTGGTACACGAAGGAGCAGGCGCAAGCCGTGCTGACCAACGCCAAGGAACACAGCAAGCCGCGACACAAGCGCAAGCTAGAGAACTTCGTCAAATTGCCTTATCGCAAGTGGCGCAACCCGATCTTTTACCAGTTCGATGGCAGTCATGGTAAGTGACTTACTTGTCGTCGTGTTTTGTGCAGTGAAGATTCATCGGGCAGTTAGATGTTATTTTTTTACAGTGTTGAATGAATGTCACACAAAATTGTTTCTCATAAACATCACCAAACGACGCAGAAACTGTCGTTGTGTATGAAAGGAACATGTCAGTGAGTTATAGATATACGTTTACTGTTTTGCCTTTTGTGATGATCCTCCAATAACTGTCAAACTAAAGCAAACAGTATGTTTTGTGATATTATTTTAAAGAACAATACTAACGTCGTTAATTGGATCTGACTTACTGGCATACTACATCCTATCTATTGTAGGCCTACAAGTTGATATTTTATTGGAACAAGAGTAAGGTAATCAAATACGATAAGATAAACAACTAACGATATGTTGTAAACACATTTTAATGGTATCGAGGCCAAGCAAAACTAACTATCTGACACAGACAATTAACGTCATTGGTTTATGTTGCACATAACAGAAAATGGTCAGTGCAAGACTGAGAGGTGCTTGAAATCACATTTTGTGCAATCACATTTTGGTGGTGGTTGCCACGACAGGACCGTTTTAAGATTCCAAAAATGAATAACCGCTGCACACCATCTCGCGATAAGTTGACTAATAAGATACAATTGCATTACATTGCAGATGAGGCCCAGATTGAGATTGTGCGTGGAGCAATTCGCCATTGGGAGAGAATGACATGCATACGATTCTTCGAAGTGAACGTTGGCGGCGCCCTCGGAACATATTACCTTTTGTTCTCGCGTGAGCACAGGGGGTACGTTGTATGAAGTCTGCACATGTCAAAGAAGATTTCCAGTAAAATATGCGTGTGTCTGCGTGTCTGTGTGTGCGTGCGGTCGTGCATGCGTGTGTGTGTGCTGGCGCGTGTACGTGTGTTTGAGTGCGCGAGCGTGTGTTTGTGTTTGTACGTGTTTGCATGTGTGCGTGTGCATGCACTGGTGTGTTTGCTTACTTATTTATAATCGCAAGCATATTTTTCAGACGTTAGCTGCCAACTAATCCGTAACGTTAATTACCGTTTTGTAGGTGTTACTCATACGTTGGTCGCACTGACGCCGTAGCTCAGTACATCAACTTAGCAAACTATTGCTTCTCTCAGGTAAGCGCTACACCACAATGGATAGTCTCTATATCATACATTTGACTTGCACCTTTTTCCTGTCTATGATGCTGATATATCGCCACTATAGTGACAATATCCCCCAAAAATTACATCTGTACAATTGATTACAATTGCATCTGTTGTCCCTGAAAACGAGAATTTGAAATAATAATTCCAAATATATTTCTGGAAGAGTTGCAATAGTTGAAAATAGACCTCTCCAAGAAAAAACAAATGCCAACAGAAAACATGTTTCCAAAGCAAATGTCATTTTACACCTTTTGTTTCTTATTAATTGACATATTTTATACTTGATGATATAAAACTATTTTCTCATGTACATGCAATTTAAAATCCTCACATTGTGTGTAGTATTGTAAATTGTCATCTGTAACGCTAAACACATTCAACGAAAATCTAGTTTAGTTTCATGTATCTGTTATAGCAAAAGTAATTCATATTACATTTTACTATTTATGGGGAATATGCCACTTTCTACATACACTAGGAAAATATAACATAATTATTTGAAATTAATTATTTATTTTGCTACATATATATTGCATCACTTGAATATAAAACTCTTCACGTGAATAGAAAGGAACACGACAATCTAATAAAGACCATGCAGAATATGTTACTTATCTAGCGTAGCATATGTCACATTGCTCTACGTTGAAGTCAACTAACTACTGGTCTTTGATTGCTTAAGTCTCTGCGCCCTAACCAATACGTCGGCCTCCAAGAAAATCAATATTTGACCTGAATCTTTTACTTATAGAACAACATTTGTTAGTAAACCACCGGCGTAGTAATCTTCTTTGTAGTGGTACATATGTTTCTCATTATTTACTATTATGGATACAGACGCAAAGCTAACACTGTTACTTTTAAAATTATCCATAATTGAATTGTTATTCGACACAGTTCGGCATACCGGTGCACGAGATCGGACATGCCCTTGGCTTCTGGCATGAGCAGCAGCGGTCGGACAGGGACGAACACATCGTGGTACACGAGGAAAACATCGGTTCCTCCGTCGGTCAGTTCTGGAGACGTAACACGATGAACGAGGGAGTGCCGTATGACCTCGGCTCCGTGATGCACTACTCGTCCAAGGTTCGTGGTGCACGTACTTAGCAAGTTCTCTTTGTTAAACAGCCTGCAAACATATATTGACATTTATGAGAGTAACTGAACCAGTACGTTGCTTAGCGCTCGCGACTGCGGGGTGTTATCATATATGAAGTTGGGAAATGTGCTTGATGAGTAACGTTTGTGTTATTGGTGTAGCCTGCTACGGTTAGAGAACTCCTACACTAACGCTTTCATCCTGTCGTCGCTGTGTTGCTGTGTCGCTGTCAAATCACGATAAATGTCGTTCCACTCGCAGGCGGGTTCGTGGAACGGCAAGAGGACTATGGTGGCGAAGGACCCGCACTACAACCTCAACATGGGACAGCGGACAGGCCTGTCCCACCTCGACGCCAAACTCATCAATCTCGCATACTGCCAGAGTACGTAGAATGAAGCGCACCATCACGTGTTTTGTATTTAAAATCCAGTTTATCAAAAGAATAGTGAAATCTCGCATTTTCTTAAATCTCGCTTTTTCTGACTACTAACGAAGCTGACTACTAACGAAGCTGAATAATAGAGAAAATGTATTATTTGTTCATTGCTCGTACTATCTAAAAAGTCTTTAGCTATTATGATTAAATGTTTTGTAGTTAGGCTGCATGTAATCGATACACAGTCGCCCCTTAATTATGGTCCTATTTGCATCCTTATCTGACCACACCCGGTCTTCATCTTTGGTTGTGCTTCTTGCAGACTGGTGTTTCAAACCGCTTCCCAAACCTTGTCAAAGGGGAGGATACCAGGATCCGAACAAATGCACGCAATGCCGTTGTCCTGACGGCTTCTCTGGAATCTACTGCGAAGATGTAGCCCCGTCAAAGAATGGTACATTTCTCAGTATACTCAACCATATATATTATATATATATATATATATATATTCGTTTGAATGCAGTTTAATAATTGCATGTAGATTATAATATCAAACGTGAACATTTGGTTGTACATACAGCAACATTATTGATTTTTTAAAAGACCAAACTCAACTTGATTCTAATCGTGATTCCCGCAGTTTTTGTAATTTTCATTTACTCTATTGTCAACTAAGCCAATCTTGTGTCACTACGTAAGATCTTTCATTTTTTTGCTGCGTCAGCCGAGTGCGGTGGAAAGGTCTTTGCGACACCGTCACCACGCTACATCATGTCGCCGGGGTACGAGAGGGGGTACTATGATGATTACACGGAGTGCAGCTGGCTCATTAAGGTAATTTTAATAAAAACTATTTCAGGTGACATGAATTGTGTTGGTTTGGTACGATGACAATAACAACATTACAATTTGCAAGCACGGGCCATTTTTGTGTTATAGTCTTACCTATAGTATTGTTCACGTTGGCGTTCTACTAGTCAGTGGTTTTTATTATATACGCCATTCTTTGTTGCGGTCATATTTAGGTTTGTTATCATTGCGATATTAATGTTTTATCAGGCAAGTTATCTCATGTTTTGTTTGCAGGCGCCGGCAAACCATCGCGTCGTGTTAACCTTCGAAGGTTTCTTCGGAATATATTGCGTAGGCGATGAGACGTGTTTTCACTGGCTGGAGATAAAGAGCGAAAGCAACTTTGAGAAGACAGGAGCGCGGTAAGGACTCACTGCAGCCAAAACCCACGTACTCGTTGTCACATAAACTTAGACGTTGACGTTGTCTATTTTTTATTACAGAATCAGAGTATATCTTCTTTCCTCTTTTTCATATTTATCTTCCCTCTGTTTTCTTTCTCCTCTCTCTCTCTCCTTTATTTTCTTTTTTCTCTCTTCTCCCTCGCCCTCTCCCTCCTTTCTCTCTCCTCTCTGTCTTTCTCTCCCTCTCTCGACTCGCTCATATATCTTTTCTCTCTCCAGCACATTTGGAAAAGTACAAGACATCACCTTGACGCAGATTAACAACTCATGTTAACCAATGGCATCGTTCACATCATGTCTGACAATCACCAACAACATCATCACCACGAAAACGATATCTTCACAGGTCTGCAACGGCGAAGATCACATTGCCATGCGATCTTTTGCGAAATAAACTGTATTCCCACAACACAAGGATCTGCCGTGTAGGACCTACAGTTAATATTGTTATCCTGAGTTGTGTGTGTGTGTGTTTCAGATACTGTTGTCATAATACACCGAACGAAGAGATTAAGTCCGAGACGAGAGATATGGTTCTTGTATTCAAGTCCAACTTCACAACAACGTGGCAGTCGGACAGAAGAGGTTTCAAAGTGAAGGTTTTCGCAGGTAAGAGCACAGTGCAGTATCAACGTGTTATCAGTTAAGGCTGACCCAAGATCGAACCACGGTTACAGGGTCGTGCCTTTGAAAGGGATATGTCTTAACATGCTATACAGTTTAAGAGAAGAGACTTACATCATTGTTTATAGAAAATGTGAATGCAACTGTATGCGGTTTCCAGCACAGCCCATTTGGCAGACCTCTATTCCATAGGATGTGTACCAACATTTTATGTGAGTGTTTTCTTCGCAAAGATACTCTACTGTTATCTGAATAATATCTTCAGCCTTCCTAGTACACTATGTTATGCTTGTTCAGAGCCTGACCCAAATGCTGTTACCATCGCACCAACAACGGCGGCCCCAACCTTGACAACACCGAAGACCACGACAACAACGTCGACAACAACTACTGAACCAGTGGTGAATGAAGGTTAGTTACTCGAGATTGGTTTGTTTTTTCAAGGCACTCGCGTCTGTTAAAATAAGCATACATTTGTGGAAATACTTAATACAACGGTGGTGGGACCAGAGTCAACACTTTTTACTTTGGAACCCATACTGCCATGGTAAGAAAAACGTACCACAACCAATATATAAATATTGTCATAAAAATCATGATACGTACATAATCAACAATTTGCCAGGAATTCGTTCTAGCAGATCAAAGGCGGATGTAATTAACATGCCGGTGAATGGTCTGTAGGGATGACGTGGAGTGAGTGGAGCGTGTGCCGGAACAACGCATGCGCATGCGGGGGTTGCAGCGAGCAGACGAGACATCAAATGTGCGACGGTCAGAGGTAATGACATCTTTTGCACAGAAAAGTCAACGTTACAGATTTCACAATACCTCCATGTCTCTGTGCTCGCTTCATTCCTCATTCGTGTTTTTCCCTCTTATGCAACCATTTCATAGTCTTCCTTTCCCGATACCACATGTCCAAACCACCGCTGTCTGATCTTTCTTAATTTGTATGTTATGCACACCACACCCATCTTCTTGGCATTTATTGGTATCCATATTAATCCCAAGATAGAACGTTATATCATGTTATGTCTAGTCTGGTTTTTAACTGAGTGAGTGCCCCATGTACAGCACTGCGTGAGAGAGAATGATCTATACCTAGTTTGAAGTATGGCTCTGCGCGACGATCTTCACCGTGTGTATCTTCAACAAGTGTACATTTCTAACCCTATCGCTATATTAAATTACTGTAGCACACTGCTGTCAACATCGTCACATTAGTGAAACGCCAAACAACCTCTACAGGCGCATGCAAGTCTAAGTGGAAATTTAGGCGTACTATTACACTATCTTGTGGCTGTGGACGTTGTCCAAACAGCACTATTCCAAAGATCCTAAAATAATGCCAACGTGGAGGCCTACAATAAACCAAGATGGCGACTGTTTCAGGTGCACGGGTTCCTTGGAGAAGACGCAGAGCAGGCCGTGTGATCGGCTGTGCACCAAGGACGACTTCCGTCGTATATACGTCGGCAGATACTATGAGACGTAAGTAAAGTATGCCCACAAGCTCACATAATAATTCCACTAGCGAGAGGGTGTGACAGGAATTGGGAGTTGATCATGGGAGTTGGGAAGTTGACCTAAAAGGTGGGTGGAGGGCGGTGGGACTCATAGAAATGGTGGGAGGTTGTTCCCCAAAACAGATTAGACATAAGTTTGAAATCCTTGCTATACTCCTCACATGTGATCAGCCGACATACCGCTAACAGTTATTGGAAGGGAACTTGCTTAATATTGCTTTACATTGTAATTAAAAGCTGTAGTCAAAGTGGTGAGATCGGGTTTAAAATTGTCTCATCTTGGTAAAGTTTCAATTAAATTAGCCAGTAATTAACGTTGTCATCGTTACTAACAAATTATGCAGTAACAATGTCTTATAGTACATTGACCTCGTGAAGGTATTCTTCATCGGCTATGCACCAAGCGGGCAATGTTGCATTGATAAAATGTTATGTTTTGTTGTAGTGACAAATTTTGTTTTACGTTGCAGTCCGTGTCCTGTTTGTTGCACCCAGAAAGGGTTCCACCAGTCTGGCGACATATGCACCAAAGACTGACAAGACGTCTCCACGGATTGACATGCAGACCAATGAAATCCATCTCCAAAGCGATTTCGGTTGAAAATGAGAGAAACAATAAATTGCTATTAGCACGAGTAAGCAGAAACCCCGGTTGTGTTATATTTACGTTTTTTTTTAAATTGTTTTGCTATTTTTATTAGTTGGTTTACATGTGACATTGAAGTTTAATATCCAAAAAAGAAACGACGACGTGAGCGTGTTTTCAATTACAACAGTGTTGCCTCTTTTCTTTAACTTTTACGATGTATAACAGTGAAGCAGTAAATATTGTAACTTTGAAAAGACAATCTAACGTACTAATTAATTTGATGTACCCTTGTGAAAGCCGATATTAAATACAATAATTATTTGATGTATCCAAGTGGAAAGTGTATGTTAGTAGCAGCTGCACTATTTATTAAATAATATATTATGACCAGATTTTATGACCAAATAACGGCTAAGAAAACTTGGCTAATTGTCTGTCAGACAAACTAATGCTTTTCACTAAAACCGACCCATGATGTTGACTTAGATCCAGTTATGTATTTATGTTTACTATTATTGTTATGTAAATATATTAAATTAGACTACACACATTTGACACAATTAAGGTTCATATTATACTTGTGATATATTACTGGCTGTATTGTAAATTATTACGTATTCCTTGTGTAAAACTCACCACACCACGATGAAACCAAATATGCTTCAGTGGTAGGCCTACATGAATACTATAATTATATCGTAGCAATTTAAATAAGAAACGCTGGATATGGTATGATATCTTACTATGTAAAACACCGTGGGACAATTAGTTCCATTTTGTGATTTGTACGTACATAATCGTATTATTTAATAATGTAAATAGTGCATATATTGTTATTGTTTAATTTTTATGCAGTGCTCGTGTGTGCTACCTATAAGCGTGGCGTTTGACCATACATGTATATAATGTATACGTAACATAATCCCATCGCTACATTGGCGTATAGGGTTACCAAGTACAACAGAAACGATACCCACGCTTGATAGTGTATAGTGTACGTAGTTTCATCGTTTGACAATCCAAACGGCGCATGTGCAATTGGTGGTAAGTTAATTGTGTAAAATAAATAATTGGTCGTGTATACATGTTCATTCAATTAATAAATTACTAATTATACACTTTTATATGTTGTTTTGTTCTTCTCTGTAAATCGTGGGTCCGTCATCGACACTACTCAGTTAATATTCGAATTTATTTAATACTGAATCGCTACTCATATTTATCACGTATTCAAACATATTTAAAATCTACTTCGTCTACGAACTTTCTTTTTACTTCTTGTGTTACATAAATATCATCACATGTACAACATAGAGATTAGTACTTATTTAAACTTGAAAGTACCCACATTGCTATTGCAACCCTAGTGTAGTCAATTACTTGTCTGCGCTTAAGCCAACTCTTTGCAGAAGGCGTTTTAACGTCCGTACACTGCACAACATTAATGTAGTCGTCACTTGCGTCACGTGTTTATCTTCCTGTCTACCGTGTAATTGTTTCTTTTTCGTTAAGTGAATCGAATTGCTGAGGCACCGTTTACCAAAACGTAGATACGCTACAGTGTAACTGCCTGTTAATCGCAGCGGTATACGATGCCGCCCAATATAACATGCGGCCCGAAGGGGTAATTATTGAGACCGTCTGGTCATAGTTGTGTGTAGGCAAATGCTTTGATGTGGTCACATGTGGATACGATTATTGTTTTGAAATAGGTGCCACTAGTGAAGCCAGACATATTCATTAGAACAGCATACGGTGAATTTGTAATAAACATTGTGTGTGTGTGTGTGTGTGTGTGTGTGTGTGTGTGTGTGTGTGTGTGTGTGTGTGTGTGTGTGTGTGTGTGTGTGTGTGTGTGTGTGTGTGTGTGTGTGTGTGTGTGT
Source organism: Paraescarpia echinospica (assembly GCA_020002185.1). Classification (NCBI taxonomy): domain Eukaryota; kingdom Metazoa; phylum Annelida; class Polychaeta; order Sabellida; family Siboglinidae; genus Paraescarpia; species Paraescarpia echinospica. Next base: position 3,567,745 of record CM034535.1, read on the forward strand.
GTGTGTGTGTGTGTGTGTGTGTGTGTGTGTGTGTGTGTGTGTGTGTGTGTGTGTGTGTGTGTGTGTGTGTGTGTGTGTGTGTGTGTGTGTGTGTGTGTGTGTGTGTGTGTGTAGGCTACGTGTGCGCGTGTTTACGTGTGCGCGTGCGTGCGTGATTATAAACCTAGCTATACTTATAGCAAGCACATGTGTGTCAATTTTATTGTTGTAAATACAATTGTAGCATCATTGCCAGGTAAGAGGGAGGGAGGGAGGGAGGGAGGGAGGGAGGGGGGGAGAGGGAGAGAGGGAGAGAGGGAGAGAGGGAGAGAGGGAGAGAGGGAGAGAGGGAGAGAGGGAGAGAGGGAGAGAGGGAGAGAGGGAGAGAGAGCTATAGTAAAAGAAATTATGCATTCAATAAGCACAATTATTTAATAGCAAGCGGGCTTAATGCAATATGTGTATATAAACCATTTAAATGTTTTCGATCATTTAAACAAATGTACATGTTTCGTATTAAACCGACTTCAAATATTGTGGCTATTTATAATATTTAAAAATTATAAATTTGGACACAAAGGAACGGCATTTCCAATAAGCTAAAGGTTAAAAAACAGCTTCAAGTTGTCGTCTCATCCAATGTATACAAAATAAGTTTTATATTTTCTACCAATGATATCCAGACGGAAACAATTTAACAAACACAATTTGATCGGTAGAAGAGGTACATATATGTCATATTAAAAGAGATTTTTGCCCCAGACTGTCGTCATAACATTTATAATTACGAAACACAAATTCTTTGTGCAAAACAAACATATGTGTAACCGTATACATCATCAGCCATCATCACATGTTCTGAATACAACTGGCTGCATAAGACTCGTTTTTGGTGTACACATGCTCATTACGGCATCTTTACAATTTATACCATCGCATCGCGTATCGCATCGAGCATCGCGTATCGCATCGCGTAATGCATCGCGTATCGCATAGCGTATAGCATCGCATCGCCCATCCCCCATCGCATCGCGCATCGCGTCATCGCCCCATGGCGGTGCAGATTGCCACACAAAAACGCGATGGCTCTTCTCGGCCATCATAATTACGCTTCCGTGTCGCGCTGTCTCGTCGCACTCTTTCGGATGGTGACATAGTCTCGCTTAACCGACTCTCGCTTGGATAATCGAGGCTAATGTTGACATCGGAAGACGGGGGAGGGGTATGCTGTTAGAGATTTATCGCCGGAATGTACATTTAAAAAAAAAATTAAAAGTGTTTTAAAGTCAAACAGTTTGGTGTTGTAATATAATTAAAAACAAAAAACGAATTGAAATTGTTTCACCAATTCGAAATGTTAGAACCATGTCTCTTTGTGTATATGGCATAAGTCTATGGAATTCTCTGGATGTCACAATTACAAATCATCCGTCAGCAAAATGTATACACAGGGAATTGAACCAGTATTTCCATATTCTAAATATGTATTTCACATCAATATTAATAATGCTATGAATCAATTAATATGTTTTTTTGAGAACTGCAGTCGGCACATAAATCTATAATTATGTCAAATTTATAATAACAGCAGCACAGTTAGGTAAATTATTGTTATCAAATATTGCACTAGCACTACAGTATCTGTCATAACCTAACGCCATTCGAAATATATTGTTGTAAGAGACATACAATTTCCTGATACATAGTTATGAAAATTCCACCATAGATGGGCAGTATACATAGGTGAGCAAAAAAGTAGTATTTAATGTTTTCTTTACATCATTTGAACACATGAAATATTCTTATGATCATGTTGCCTTGTGCATACAACTGGCGACATTGTCTAAATATATCATTGTCATCTAGCATACTATTTGAAATGATATGACCCAAATATTTTACAGATTCTACCTCACATAGTTTGTTGTTGCCAAACATAAAACTTGGAAATTTAACATTCTTACAACTTTTTTTTCTATTTATCATGTCCATAGTCTTTTTGACATTGTACCTTATGTCATGAGATAATCCATATTGATCACAGACGATGAGAAGGGTCTGTAATCCCCTGCTGGACGGACAAAATACTACAAGATCATCAGCATACATAATATTATTTATACAATTATATCCTACATAACATCCTACATTGCAACCATTAAGCACTGTGGATAAATCATCCACGTATAGTCAGGGGATACATTAGCTACACGTCTTTTAACTTATTGTGTATTCCTTTCAAATAACATTATGTATAATACATTATATGTCACAACAAAATCAAATTGAGCCAATACAGCCTATGCTGTATGTTTGAATGTTTGTTTGAATAAAACATATTGAATTGAACTCTAAGACTTAACGACAACGTGAGCCATAAGCAAGCTACAGGTGTAGTCACTAAACTAATTGACCGCGGCTGTCCTGCTTACATTGTGCGCATTCTGTATCACTGGTACAGTACCCAGAAATTCACTGTCAGATGGTGTCAGAGCTTTTCTAGATTTTGTACTGTCTCAAATGGTGTTAAACAAGGTGGAATCCTTTCTCCTCACCTTTTTAATGTGTACATGGATGACTTAAGTGTAAATCTTAACAAATTACAAATTGGATGTCTTTATGCAGGCACCATAATGAATCATTTGATGTATGCAGATGATCTCTGTATTTTTTCACCTAGTGTTTCTGGGCTGAGAAAACTAACAGATTGTTGTGCCAAGTATGGCGAAATGTTTAACATAACATATAATGCCAACAAATCATATTGTATGGTTATTGACAACAAACCTCAGGACATGAAAGAGTCATCCTGTCAATCTCAATAATCGTCCGTTACCTCACACTATTAAATGGAAATATCTGGGTCATATAATTAACAATTATCTTACTGACGATGACGACATTGCCAGACAGAAAAGATCCCTATATGCTCAGGCCAACGTCTTAGCATGAAAATTTCGCCTTTGCAGCTCTACCATTAAAACTTACCTATGTATCTCTTACTGTGATACTACGTACACCTCAAGTCTTTGGTGTAAATTAAAAAAACAGAGTTTGAAAGATATTACTGTTGCCTATAACAACAGTTTTAGAATTTTACACAATTTGTCATCACGCTGCAGTGCAAGTTTTATGTTTGCTACAAATTGTATTAAATTGTTAATGAACGTCTGCGTTCATCCATATGCAGCTTATTATGTCGTCTTGAACGGTCTGAAAATCCACTTTTTGTGAATTATTTTTATACTGATATACATTTTATAAGTCCTATGTTTAAATATTGGACTACTCAATTGTATACTTAAAGTTGAACGCACATTTTATGTATATATTATTAACCATCTATTTTTATTTCATGTGCATCTGTGTCTTAGTTTTTTAGTTATTTATTTTCATATTTAATTGTATGTACATGCATACAACTAAATAACGAGATCGTCCTCGAGATCGAGGACGATCTCGAACCATTAAGAGATGAGGTGAAACGGGCCATTAATAGTTTAAAAGATGGGAAAAGCCCTGGGTGCGACAACATACAGGCAGAAATGATAAAAGCAGCGGAAGAAGAAGGAATAGACATATACCATGCACTGTGTAAGACAATATGGAAGAGTGGAAAATGGCCAGACGACTGGAAGAAATAAATAGACATCCCATTACCAAATAAAGGAGACTTACAGCTATGCTCCAACTACAGAACCATATCACTCATTAGCCATGCAAGCAAAATATTGCTGAAAATCAAAATGAAAAGAATGCAAGATAAAATGGAAATGGAAGTGAGCAGCACACAGGCAGGCTTCAGAAAAAAACAGAGGTACAAGGGACCACATATTCAATCTGAGAATGTTGATTCAGAAACTAAATAATCTGAAAAATGTATGGAAAGGACAAAACATACCAACAAAGATAAGAATTTAAAAAACTTGCGTTTTCCCAACAGCTCTATGGGGGAGCGAAACGTGAACACTGAACAAAGAAGACATGAGAAGAATATAAGCGTTTAAGATGAAACGTTACAGAAAAGTCATAAGAGTGTCATGGATAACAAGAACAACCAATGCAGAGATCCTTAACAAATTAGACATAAAGAATTGCCAACTAGTGAATAGAATAAAAGGACTAAAACTCAGTTATTTTGGCCACATCAAAAGACATAATTCCTTAGAGAAAACAGTCCTAGAAGGCAAAGTGGAGGGAAAGAAAGGAAGGGGAAGACCAAAGAGAAGATGGGAGCAGGACATCAGCGACTGGTTGGAAGACGACATCGTGAGAGCAGGGAGACGAACGGCAGACAGTAGGGAGGTCGGAAGAAATCACGCAAACGCGTTTGCATTGGGACGCAATGTTAAATCGCCTATGTTAAAAAAATTGTAAGTCCCTTGATTTATAAAGACTGATCATATATTGTATATCAAAAGAAACATAAATATGTCTTCTTTGTGATAAAAATACATGCTTTTGCGAACTCGTAATGCTTCATACAGATATTCGTGATGAAACAATGACACCCGCAGACATTTAATTTCATTGCGGGCGCAGCCATATTTAATCTCGCGGGTGGTGTTTTCATAAAATCATGTGCTCGCGTTAGTACCCGCCATGCTACATTTGGCGGTATGGTTGAAATCGCAAAATGATAGTCTTTCTTTTGGCATGTTTCTTGTACGAATTGAAATAAAATTAAGAAAAATATGATATGTTGAAATTTGACCATATTTAGAGAGGATCTTAGGTATGAACAACTTGCGGAAACTCTGGCAAACTACATCTATGCTATTTAGTAATGTATAAACGTAATATTAATGCAAATTTGGCGGAGATACACCTTTGCCCATTTTTGGCCCCAAGCTCGAACGTAGAGGTACCCCATGTCCGGCATCGAATTTCTTCTATTATCGCTCACATACCCGGTGTACATATTATTGCAATCTTTTATTCTGAAGTTGTGTTTTAGCCATGCATTTATTACTCGTGTTTACATATGCACAGACATGCTATCATATATTAAATGGTGGATGTTATATGAATATTTAAAGTTTATTTTCATGTTGTAATCATGCAAAAATATATGACAATTAATAACAAATAAATGACAACCCCCTCCATAAATCAGACATCTGACGTACTTCTAATTACACTGCATTGATCTTACTGTAACTAACTGTATGTATAAACATTGGCTTGGTGGTGGTTTTTGGGGTTGTTTTTACTGTATCTTCCTAGAACAATTTGTATATGAATATATAACATGATTTAACATTTCCTGGTGGTGGTACGGTGCAACATTTTGCTTCAGCGGTGATGGGTATGCATGCTTTTTCAACATTTTATTTTCGAAAGCTGCAAGGACATTCTTTCTAAGCAATTAAATGCGGTGCTTTATGAATAAAACAAGGTGAGTCAAACAGGTTGTTGAAATCCGTTCTAAACGACTTAGAAACGCTATAGTTTCTCGCTGGATGTAAAGCACTTGGACTCATCAGGAAGCTGATCACCTGCCCCCTCTGATGCATGATCGAAGACAAGAGTGTTCACATCTTGGACATGAACACTCACTACCTGCAACTCTTGTCATTCTGTCAGGAGTCATGCAGAAACATCAATGAGTTAATGAGTGGGACGAGTACGCCTATATTTGGAGACTACTCGCATCAACTCTATTGTAGAGTTGAAAGGTCGCGCCTAACTGGCTGCACCGAATGTAGTCTCTGGAGCATCGCTGATTTTTGCCAATTTTAGGGAGTTTACACCGTCACCAATTTACCTATAGTTTTATGAACATACCAGGCATTCGTCTGACTGCTTTTTACGGCAAGTGTTTGCGTCTTTTCATGATTTGATGACTTTTTAAGTTTGCTGTTTGCACCTGTGTGACACTACCATGCATGCTGGTGCGGTCATGCACAACCACTGCTGTTTACAAATCAAGTGTGGTCAAGTCAAGCAAGACGACATTCACTGCAGAATGCCTGCATTGTTTCCGCCCCTGCAGAGACACCCGTCTCAACAATGCTGCCTGTAATGCAGGGGTGGCACTCCACCGACCCACCCACCGGGGCTGCCGTGGGGGTGCCCACAAGCAACGGCATATACCGGTAATTACAACAACACGACCGGTAACCTTTACCAAGCCGAACAGTACGACCAGACCATCGACGGTCAACTTGTCTGCTGCATTCTCAACACGCAACCTAATCCGCGTCACGACGAATGGTGCGACTAGACCATCGACGATCAACTTGTCTGCTGCACTCCTGAACGCTCGATCTGTCCGAAATAAAGCCACCACCATTAATGAATTTGTAACACATCATGATATTGATATACTTGCGATTACCGAGACTTGGTTGAAGAAGTCTAGCGACAAACCAATAATTGCGGAATTAACGCCGACTGGTTACTCTTGTATCAACGGACCACGTGTTACGGGTCGGGGAGGAGGTGTGGTCATCTTACACAGAAACACATTATCGACCAAGCTGATTCCTTCATCGAACTATGTTTCATTTGAACTGATGGGCTTACAGCTCACTGGTGACTTTTCCAGGAAATTTAACTTGTACACGTTATACCGGCCACCGGCGTCTACAAAGACTGTGTTTTACATGGAACTTGAGCAGCTTTTTACAGAGTTGTCATTATGTGTGATTCCTTCCTGCATTGTCGGTGATTTTAACATCAAATATGACGTGGAAACTGAAAAACGACCACTACTTGAGCTACTCAATTCTTTCAACCATGTCCAGCACGTCAGTGAAGCTACACATTCAGCTGGTCACATACTGGATTTCATAATTACGCACAATGACGATAATCTTGTCACCGCAGTGCAAGTCGTTCCGTTATCAATATCTGATCATCACGTCGTGCGCTGTATCATTGATGCCAGTAGACCACCCAAGACATCAACAGTAATACTCAACCGTAACTACCGCTCGTTTGACGCTGACACATTCAACCATGACGTAAGAACAACGTGTGATTTGCTAGCCGCTGCTGCATTAACATCAAACGCTGTGGAACTTGTATCACGCTACAACACTGACTTAATGACAGTCATAGACAAGCACGCGCCTGTGCGCCCGACTATCCTCCGAGGCCACAAACCCAATCCGTGGTATAACAGTGACATTGACGATGCGAGAAGACAACGGCGTAAAATGGAGTTGTTTTGGAGGAAGTTCATCGCCAAATGTTTGTTGCTGCACGCGATGAGTGCAATAACATTATATCTCTCACAAAGACGAAGTACTACCAGGACAAGTTGCTAAATGCTGACAACAAGAACCTCTTTAAAATCGTCAGTTCTCTCAGTGGGAAGCCACCACTTGCGTACCCAGAACGTACCTGCGCATTTGATTGCTGCAATGCATTTTCCTTCTATTTTGAAACTAAGGTTGCCGGAATTCGCAGTGACTTACACGTTGTCCGACAGCGCATCCCGCCGCCGCACGAACCGCGTTGTTACGTGACGCCGATCGACAGTTTCACACCAACAACAGTTTGTGAAGTAACATCTATCATCAGAGCGAAGTGTAAAACGTCCACACTTGATCCTCTGTCCTCTGATCATATAAAGCAGAACTTTGACACACTTGCTATCACTGCTGCCAGTATAACAAACGTGTGCCTAACGGAAGGAGAAATGCCGCTTGATTTGAAGCGTGCTCTTGTGCACCCATTATTAAAGAAACAGTCTCTGTGCAAAGACACGATAAGCAACTACCGCCCAGTCAGCCATCTATCGCAACTCTCAAAGATAATTGAAAAGGTGGTGGCCACCAGACTGAACACTCACTTGGTCAATCAAGCACTGACTGATCCTCTTCAGTCTGCATACAAACGACACCATTCAACGGAGACCGCCCTACTTTGTGTGGTAAACGAAATTAGGACGGCCCTTGACCGTAGACAAGGCACTGTCGTCATGCTCATTGACCTAAGCGCTGCGTTCGATACGATCGACCACACAATACTTCTCAATCGTCTACAACGGCGCTATGGCCTCGCCGGAGTTGTATTACGCTGGGTTGAGTCGTACCTTTGTGATCGCAGGCAAAGTGTTGTTGTCGGTAGCGCAACTTCAAGAGAAACGACTCTGCACATTGGTGTACCGCAGGGATCAGTGTTAGGTCCACTGCTGTTTTCTTTATATGTGCAGCCGATCGGTGACATCATTCGTAACCATAATTTGAAGTATCACCATTATGCCGATGACTTACAAGTGTTATGTCATTTTGACTTGAATGTAATTTCTCTTACTACCGCTGTGCATCGTGTCGAGCAGTGCATCGACGACATCAAATCCTGGATGACGTTCAACTACTTGCTGATGAATGATGCAAAAACCGAGGTTCTACCGGTTGTACCCAGGTCGGCATCTGATTTGGTTGCTGGACTGCATGTGCGCGTTGGATCTGAAGTCGTCTATCCCGCGGAATGTGTGAGAGATCTTGGTGTCTACTTAGATAAACATATTGACATGACGGTGCAGGTTTCTCGTACCATTAGTACCTGTTCACTGCATTTACGTAACATCGGCCAAATTCACCGTTACCTGCCACAATCGACAGCAGAACGAGTTGTAAATGCAATGATAACATCACGCTTAGATTAATGCAATTCGCTTCTGTTTGGCACTTCTGCCAAGAACATCGGCAGGCTGCAGCGACTGCAGAATGCTGCTGTTCGTCTAATAACTCGGCGTGCGCGATGCGACAGTGCGGTACCGCTACTACGCCAACTCCACTGGCTGCCTGTCCAGCAACGCATTACTTATAAAATAGCTTAACTCACGTATAAGGCGTTAAATGCTGAACTATCGCCACCTTATATGCAGTCACTTGTGTCACCTTACAAACCAGCCAGACATCTCCGTTCTGCTGATGGTAATAATCTTGTTGTTGAAAGAGCCCGAACCAAAGCTGGTGAATGCTCATTCGTTCACGCTGCCGCTACAGTATGGAATAATCTACCAACTACTGTTACTTCCAAAGCCTCCCTGCAATCCTTCAAGGAAACCTTAAAAACTTACCTTTTCATTATGGCGTATTCTGCTTGAAAGACCACAGAAACATTTTTATTCTAAGTTATTCATATTTTTATCTTGATCTTCTTAACAGCAGAAAGAACGTTTTAACTACTTACTTTACCATGATAATTGTTTTCTTTTTAATCTATTTATGTTTACACGGGCTTTACTATCTTAATTGTTTTTACTTTTATATTTATATTTAATTTGTTTAATTTTTACTATTTATATTGTAGTTTTATGTAAAGCGCTATGGATATGGCGCTATATAAAATAAAGATTACTATTATATTATTATATCAAAAAGGACAAGGTGTTTGGAATGCTGACAACACTTTCTGATGTAGATGCAGATGTGGAAGTGATTCTTCATATCCTACTTCCAGCCATCGTTGTTCTCTGCAAACGGATCTTTGTAGATACATTATATCAGATAATTCAAAGTTGCATAGCAATATGTATATATATATATATTATATTGCTATGCAACTTTGAATTATCTGATGTAATGTATATATACATATACGCACATATTATATATATATATATATAATGTTGTACATGCATGCTGTGTAGCGGAATGCTTATTGTTGCTTGCAGTAGTTGGCTATCCTTCTCACTTTAGTAAGTTCACACACACACACGCGGACACACACACAAACCTACATATGTTTACATAATTGTATGGTGCAAGGCCAAAGCAGAATGTTTACATCAATGCATGCAATATTTGGCTATGCTTATACTCTCACACACACTTTACTAACTTTGCATACCTGACATGCATGTACTCATTAACGTCCACATGATTTTGCTGGTAAACCTGCCACTTCTAAAACATGTCAGATTTTGTTGATATCCACATAATGGAAACCATTAAAGCATAACCTCCAAACTATGGGTAGCAGGCTTTCCAAGCTGGTTCAGTGTGGTATATGACAATGAGCCAGATATATTGTGTACACATATATAGGCCTATGCTGAATGATGATTTGAAAGTGGGCCGACCTGGAGATACTTTTGTAAGCTTTTCCGAAAGGTTAGTTGCTTAGTTAATTAACATAATTTTATGTAAAATTCCTTTTGTAAATTATATTTAAAGGAAATACATAAAATATCAAGTTTTAGTTAAGATTTTTGTATTGTACAAGATTATATTTTCACATTTCTTTCAGATCAAAAAAACTGTCACACAAATTTATTCAATGACCTTTACATAATTGTCCATAACTTCGCCAATTTTTTATCACAGAGAGTTAAAACCGGTATGGCTGTCTATCTCTTAAATAGACCTTTCCAATCTGATGAATTACTGCATTTTCACCGACTTCCCTACAGACAGAGAAGCGTATCGTGGGATCATCCGGGCAGCTACGTCTCGCAGAGATATGCTAAACTGAAGAAGAAGTATATGTACATATGGACTTTTGTCTGAAATAAAACATTATTATTATTATTAACATCAATTCCAATTCGGGAATTGGAATTAACTCAGGAAATGAGAATGTCATGTCCAGTCTAAAAGTCAGGTTTTTAATTGTTTAATTTCACTTGTGATTCAGGCTATCATACACACAAACAATACCTAATGTAACTAATCTGAAGAATCTTAGCAGGGTCATCACATCCACGTGATTAACACGTGACCGTGATACAGCGGTGGCTTGTGACTTTGCGTCACGATCTAAAGAACTGCTGAATAGTAACGAAAACAACCAACACCAACGAAGAACCCAGCACTCACCGTTACAACAACGATGGTGGAGATGCATAGGTATAAGGTCGTCAAGGTGATAACACGCTGAAGCTTGCAGCTGAACTTTGCAATCGTCAAATCTAGAGCTCGCGAAAGGTAAATACGCGTTGCTGAGTTGTTTATGTTTGGTTCTTTGTTTTGATTTTAAGTTTTGTTTTGTGATTGCTTGTTGTGTTCAACAGCAGAGGAATTCGTTATTGTCATCTAAGTTATTTGTCGAACGTCATAGAGCAAGAAAATAAAGTTTATCTCGTTTGCTTTGCGAGCAATTGTGTATCCACCTCTGCACCCGAACAGTAACTCGAATATCGCTCAGCGGCATCGACGTTGCGTAATCAGACCTTCGCACCGATATTAGCTATAATAATGTTGTTGTGTTTCGCGTGTCGATGCAATGACAAACAACTTAGTCAGATGCTTAAAGATATTTGTATAGTACAGTTATAAACGTCCAAATGGGATAGTGTGCATATATGAACTGCCCGGATGTTGTCCACAAGCCAGCAAATAATTAGCACATTCATGATGCTTAGCCAATTTCACATCTCCCCTCTTTAGAAAAAGTTAAAATGTCCTGTAATATTAAACTTAAAAAACCTGTTAAAAGAGAAAGTACACATCATATAACATCTGATGTGTGTACTCAAAGTAAGTAGTGCCTATCAATTAATGCAAGTCCACTGTGTAGTTATACTACACACACAACTGACTATAGAACTAACTAAGCAGCTTGTCGCTGACAATGTCCAGGTGGCTATTTTTTCCTGTTGCTATCATACATTTGAATTTATACATAATATATCAATACAGTGCAACACTCTTGTAATGAACACGGATACAACGAATAGACGGATATAATGAAAAAATTTCTTACGTACATATTTTTCCCCTATCATTTCCATTATAAGCGTTCATGCATATTATGAACATGTGTATAACGAATTCACGGTTATTACGAACACCTTTTCCAGAACAAATTTTGTCGTATAACAAATTTCTGTCCAACTGAAAATTGCCCGGTTGTTCGCAAATACTTCCGCCTGTGACCTGGAAGCCATGCTGTGCCCGCACAGTGTGGCAGTGCCAAAGTAATTAGGTCAATGACAGAAATCATTAGTAACAGGACTACCCAGTCAGATGAAACTGCAGAGCTCTTCAGCTGACTTGAGGATTTCCTTTTCTCTGTGACCTAGCCAACAGCAAACAAATGTCAATGTAGGACTTCTTCAAAGCAGATTAACTGGTGTCATTCTGTGTGTGTTAGGTCAATGAGGGAAATCATCTAAGGTAATTGTTGCAATGTTAGCTGCCCACTAAGCTATGCTACTAAACTAAACATTGGTCCCTGTAGAAGTCTAAACTACATGCAATGTACTCAGGTTATGTGAGCTGATTACAGAATCGCTTTTATTTCATCATCGAATCGATTACAATAAGCAAAGCCAGATTTCACACATTTTGTTCATACAGCGTCTTTGATACAGACTTTGTTACAGTAGCTGGGATATGTGATTCTGTATAAATAGGCACGTTTAAAAGTTGTTAATCAGACGACTGTTTGAATGTCATAGTCATAAACTCATACTGTTCACACCAATTTATAATGCCGGGTCACAAACGCAAGTGCTTTGCTCTAGAGAATAAGATTGCCATCATTCGGTCCGTAGGTGGTTGACGGCAAAAAGTGCACTGTGGCAGAAGAAAACGGCATTGCTCCTATCATCCTATGACTTCTTCAAAGCAAATTAAATTATGTAATTCTGTGTATGTGTCATCTAAATAAATGTTACACAACAAAATATCTTTGCGTTTGATAAACACCTGGTGGATAGTTTAAAAACTGTCACATACAACACTGCCACCTAGCGGGTAAACGCATACACACAACAAATTCACGGTTGTAACAAACTTGTTAGCTACCCACAAAGTAGTTCATTACATACATATATGTACATATATTATATAATTGAGGGGCTTTTGTTTGGAGGGGCTTTTGTCCGTGCACCTTTCACCCTCTTGGACCCTTAATTGTGTTCTTGCTGCTGCATCACTTGGTCTGCTACTTGCCCTCTTTGTGACACCTCTCCAGCTAGAACTTGTTCTTCTGCACAGTGTTTCTCCTGCTCTCAGCTGTTCATCCCGTCTTAATTTCATACTTCTCTGCCCCTCTTTTGTTTTCATTGCATTCTTTGTCTATCTTTCCTCACGCATTGTCAACTGTGTTCACTTCACAGAGATCACCTACATACTATGTTAGTGTACTGTGTTTATTTAAGTACAAAAATACCAGAAGTAACAAGAAGCCTTTCAATTGCTATTTGCAGACAGCGATGGCCAAGGCACGTCAGTTTTGTTTGCTCCTATGGAAGAACTTCACCCTACAGAGGAGGAAGAAACTGCTAACCCTACTGGAGATTGGCCTCCCAACCCTCTTCTCCATCATCCTTATCTTCATCCGTCGGAGAGTGGTGGCCAGTGACGTGAGCAGTCCAACTCAATGGGATGCATTCAGTCTCGATTCCCTTCCCTCGAGTCTCTGCCCCGACCCACCCTTCTGTGTGGGGCAGAAATGGAGACTGTTCTACTCACCAGATGTTGAGGTCACGAGGTCAATCATGGGTCGAGTGAAGGACAAGCTAAACAAAGAACGACCGACTGTCTCCGGTAAGGGTGGGCTAACATGGTTTAAGTAATAACATTTTATGTGCGACCTGAACTTAAAATGTGCCCAGTTCTTATTGTTAACATGATGTGATGTGAATAAATCAGTGTCAAATTGATATGTTCATGATACAGTTTGATAATGTACATTTTGCAGGAAACGTTGGATATGTTGCAACGGTGTGAATATGTTGCAAGGAATAAACACTTGTCAACATTCAACAATCTTTAATTGCCAAGCAGACCCTGATATAGCAGATTCATTATCCAATTTTTGCAACAGGTTTTTGGAATAGCAGAACAAATTTTTATTTCTTCAAATAACAGGGTTCTTTGTCTTGAAGTGAAATTATTTTTATTTTCAAATACCATGATTTTATGTTATTGTAGGCGTACCTGGGTTCAATTCTTAATTGAATTGGAATTGAATTGATCAACAAAATGCATGAATTATAATTGAATAAAACCCAAACAGGTTGAATTGGAATTGAAGTGAAATTTAATCCCGCAAATCAAGATGAATTGATGAAAATGGAAACTTTTTTCTATATAAATTGAGACGTATAAACTCCAAAATATATGTTAAATTGTAACATTTGCAGATGTGTCTTTTGATCAAAGACCAAAATAAAATAACCAACAGCAGAACTCCAGTATTTACAGGCACATTTGCCAATGTCCAGAGTTCAGCATCCCCTTTGTTCTTTAGCCAGGCTGCAAGGTGGTACCATACTAGATACTGGTGCAGGTTGTCTGACTTGAGTCAACAGAACCCTTCATAACATTCAGATTGCAGTACTTGGCACAAGGCCTACTTAGCACTGTCTCTTCCGAGAACAAAGCAGATATTTTATTATGGACTTCCTGGCTTATGCTGGGACAGCCTGCGATATGGGTGCCAACAAAGGTCAATGGCCTAAACTAACCCATTAACCTGTAAGTGTAAATTATTAATTAAACAAATTAAAGGGTTATTGTTTGCTTCAGTGGATTTTCACTGGGGCTTCACAGCACATCAACATGCAGAAACTTAATAAGTCACAACAAAACAGCTATTGTTGCCAATTTGAATTAGAATTGAATTGGAATTCAATAAAATGAATTGAATTGGAATTGATCCTTTTTTGTGAGAACATTGAATTTGAATTGATCCTTGGTAAATATGCTTGAATTGGAATTTATAAAACTGAATTGAACCCTGGTCTGATTGTAGGATCATAACTGGTTGTTATTTTTTAAATAATGACAAAAAAGTGTTTGCGTTGTCATAAACAGTAATTTTTAATATGCGTCATTAATTTTGTTGCAACCTTTTCTTGTGAGACGTGACAATAGGTATAACAACGTGCAGCAACAGCAGCAGTTACATAAGCCATGGCTGTGCAACCATTAATTTCAAGCTCTGTTAATTTCATATATATGGTGCTTGCAATGCTGAATATTTTTATTACAGACTTGGTCGGGGTCGCCAATGAATCCGCGATGGTTAATGAGATCTTGGCAGACGTACAGATGCCAAATGTGAAAAGTGACATCCTAGGTGGCATTGTGTTTACAAATCTGCCACCAGGTGGAAGCACTTTGCCCTCCCACATTCACTACAAGATCCGACTCTCCTCGTCCCCCAGAAACTCTGGCTCTCAGTCATTCAGTCTGAACCCATTTAAGAAGGATACTGGTTGGAAGACTGGCTTCATGTTTCCCCCATTCCAGAAGGTGGGGCCCAGAGAGAACACGTCTCAGTGTGGCGGAGACCCAGGTAGGGATAGTGATATTTTAAACATACAAACTATGATCAGTTTTTTATTTTATTAAAAATCTTATGTAATTTAAACAGTATCTGTTTTAACATCGTGACTGTTCCAATTGCTTTGCTATAGTCTTCACTTATTTTGTAGATTTTAATATTATGTCTGTTAGGACAAGACAAGTTGGTGATTGTTAGATGAGGGAACTCAAAATCAGATGGATATTCTTTTAATTGTTTTTTTAAGGACAGGCGATAAAACAATGAAAAAAAGCACTGCAGGCCAGTACATATGTCGAAGCTTGAGCCATGTAAAAGTATCCGAGCAAATATAGACAGAACATGGACGTCGTATCTGTTCATAACTGTCACACAGAAGCTCAAGTTTAGTAGATGTCACAGTCTTTGATGTATGTTTTACTATCAGTTACATGAGACACTGTTCTGCCAGGATACTGGCGCGAAGGGTTCCTCTCACTGCAACACAACATCGACATCGCCATCATCAAACAGTTGAATCTGACAGCAAATGATGACAGGATGGAAGCCAACAAACCAAGCTTGGATGATATCAAACTGAAAGTGAAACGATTTCCTTACCCGCCGTACATAAATGACAACTTTGTGTTGGTCATTCAGCAACAGCTGCCCCTGATTCTCATGCTCAGTTTTGTCTATAGTGCTCTCAGCATCGTCAAGGATGTGGTGCATGAGAAGGAGAGGAAGCTGAAGGTACGTCTGTGTTAATGATGTTACATGCTTTGTTGAAGGGGAGCCAGTTAGTTCCTCTACCCGGAATTAGCAGGCGTAATAATTTGTAACAGGAAGTCTGCTGTGTTGAACGTGAGAAAACGGGACATTGTTGAACATCAAAGGGTATTGCATTTAATTCATCCCGACTCGGTCATATTGCCAGTAAAGCTTGTTTTAAAACTGGATGTTTTGTTTATTAATACTATTTGAACATGCTCCGGGGTTGTACCTTCCAAATTGTGAACTTTGATACACATTTATTAAACACAATTTGGGGGGGCAGTATACCTTCAACATAGTTAGTATTTTCACACCCTGCTGTATATAGCATTATTTTCATTGTAGTCATATTAAAGTTTAAGTTAATTTAAACTTTATCTTAACTAAGAATGTTGTGTTTCTGACCATACAAAGAAGCTGTTGTTTCCTAGCCACACTTTGACATGCTTCAGGAGCTGATGAAGATGATGGGCCTGAGCAACTGGCTTCACTGGAGCGCGTGGTTCCTCCAATACTTCCTCTTGCTCCTGCTCTCTGTCCTCATCATCACTGTCTTCTTCTGCCTCCCTGTCAGTCAGTACGGGAGTGTCATTGGCCACACCGCACCCTCTGTGCTCTTTGTCTTCCTCCTTGCGTACGTTGTTGCAACCATCAACTTCTGTTTCGCCATCAGCGTCTTCTTCAACAAAGGTGTGTGGCGTTTCTAACTCCTTCTTCAGTTGAATTTGTCAGTTGTGAGTCACATTTGTTGGTGTTAAAATTTGTCGTGCGTGCATAGGTTTAGTTATGCGAATCGTTGGTTTAATAAAAGTGTAGCTTTGTTAAAATCATCCACTGGTAACTATAATCAAGGTTAACATTTCCTCCTAGATGATTAACGTCTTGGTTGCCAAATTTTCAGGGATTAATTTAATTTATAATCAGAAGAAGAAGATTCAAAGTTTCCCCATAGCTTAAGGGTTCTTACCAGTTTTAGGGTTCACAGCTGGACATTTGATGGACTTAAATCATAGAAAGTATGTGCATCAAAAACTGCAATACAATGACATCATGTGCAACATGTCTGAATGCTCCTCAGAGAATCCGCGATCGAGTTCAATTGAACAGGTTTGCCAGGGAGTAAAGTGTAAAGCGCTCTGAGCAGTCGTAAGGGCTGGCCTTTACCTTAACATGATAGGAAGACTGTGTTTGTTGCAGCGAACTCTGCTGCGGCAGCTGGTGGCATCTTCTTCTTTATCTCCTACATGCCCTACTTCTTCCTTCAACCCCGCTACGACCAGATGACATGGGCGGGCAAGGTCTCCTCCTGTCTCATCTCAAACGTTGGGATGGCGTACGGCGGCCAGGTCATTGGAATGTTCGAAGGCACAGGTCAGTCAACACAGTAATATAATAATAATAAGATTATTTCTTTAGTGCAAATATCCTTGAAAATCGAGATCAGTGGCACAGCAGAACCAAGTAAGTAAGTAAGTAACTGTATTTCCTCATCCACATGATACACAACATATTTCAGGACAAAAGCAACACAAATGAGGTGGCTACCAGAAAAGTTAAAAGCTTTTCAAGCTGGTAGCCTATTAAATCAAACTAAATATAGTACATTCCTGTATATAAATAACATTACATATATAAATGTTAGACAGCCGAGTCAACATAACAGCTTCAGGTTGACTTCTTTTAAATAAAACTAGAGAAAATGTAAGGGAAACTGATGATTAAAAGCCTTTTCATTACATATGTAGTTTAATTAATGCCAACAATAAATTTCCCGGTTTTATGCTTAAATGTACTCATTGATGTTGCATTTTTAATATCTACAGGTAGCGTGTTTCAAAGTCGTGCCCCTATTATTTTCAAAGAATTCTGTCCTGTCGTGAACTTCTCGTCTTGACCTCACTAATAGGCTTATAAAATTGGTGAAATAGACCAGGAAGTTGTTTCATTCACCGTTTCTACACAAATATTAGAACATTAAGTGTATACAGTTCTTGAACTTTTAAAATATTAAGTTCCCGGTGTAAGGCAGTAGCAAGGGATTAAGCAATCTCATAATCGTATTCAAAGTGAAAGTAACAAGCATTCATCATTTATTTGTCATTATCACTCTACGTATTCAGACTCCTAAACTATTTAAATTATTCACTGTCCAAAAACATACAGTACACAAAATTAAAGAAACATCAGAGTACCCACATTGGTTGCTCCTCCACACTTTCTGGTCTGCCGCAGTCACTGAATCTCTAACTGACCAAGGTGCCAGAAAATAATTATTTTTGTAGATTTTTAGGGTGCGAAAATATCCAGTGTCCGAATACGTCTTTGTAGTAATTTCATTTTTGTTGAATGCTAAGCAAGGGTAAAGTGAACGTATTTTATGTGTTTCATTCAGTCGTGATTCAAAAAGATTAGACATGTTTGTAGTTTGGAAAACATTGCTGGAAAGTGTGTTGCAACTTTCGTCTACAAGATTTTTTTATGGAAAATAAAAAATCTGTCAGGATGGGTATTTTGGCACTAAAAATCCTGATAAATCCCTGGAATGCGATGACAGGAAGTTGTGATTGTACACAGGAGCCGGGGTACAGTGGAGTAACATCAACCAGGGTATCTCTGTGGATGATGACTTCACCATGCTCCATGTCATCCTGATGCTTCTCCTTGACTCGGTCCTGTATGCCCTCATAGCGTGGTACGTGGAGGCCGTGTGGCCCGGCGAGTACGGGATACCCCGTCCCTGGTACTTCCCTGTCATGGTAAGTCAGACGTGATTGGGCCCAGTAGCGTAGAGGTTAGAACACCAGGCTCTCAGTCGAGAGAATCCGGGTTCAGACCCTTGCACTGCAGTTTTTCTCCTTCCACATTATCTCAGTTCACTTGGCTGTGTAAATGACTCTGAGTACCTGGCTATAGACTGTGGTGGATATATGTGAACAAATAGTCTTTGCATAGGAAACACAGCTTGGCTGAATGCTTCCCAGAAGTCTTAAAAAAGGTGCTTTTGAATGGGGTGAAGTGTACAGCACTTTTGGCTGTATTCTTCTGTTATTTGTGGTGGAGATTGGGGTAAACAATATCTGGACATATCGCCAGCAGACACTTTATTAATAGACACTTCACCAATGGACAGTTTAAACCATAAACAACTCGCAGCGATTTCTTTTTGAAAATTATGACCATTAAATACACTATAACACATCCTGCGTAATGCTCTTACAAAAATGTCATTCAAGCATTGGCGCCACGCTGATGACACGTTTATTTCAGCGAACCTACTGGTGCGGCGTGAACCTTAAAGGTTTGACAGACAACGTAGGGGAGGACACGCCATTGCTGAGGGACCAGTCATTGCATGGGGACCAGTCAATGCTGAGGGACCATTTGTTGCACCAGAACCCGGAGTTCTTTGAGAAGGAGCCTCATGGAATGAGAACAGGAATCCGCATCAAGAATCTGACAAAGGTAAGGAAGAGATTCTTCCATAGAGAGGTGGATTCGTTCATTTTGGCTTTTGTTGTCTGTGGTCATTGTATTCTGCAAGAAATGTGATTGTGTAGGGACAGCTATATACAGGAACCTGTACAAGTGATCTGTCAATGAATGCATCAGTTTGGTAATTTACTAGACACATTCATCAATAAAAACTAGGAGAACCCCCTTTTAATAATATCTTCAAATATGTTTGTATTGATCAATAACTTACACCCTTTCTATCAACAGCTACTACCAGTTGCTAAACATTAAAACCAGTTTGTTGAAGTGTATGTTTTTGTTATTTTGTTGGTTGCATTACTTTTGTTTTGTAAAAATAGATTGTCTAATAAATATAATAATATTTTTATTAAGTGCCACATCCAATATTGTTCACATCGCTTTACAACAATATACAAATGTATGTTAACAATGATGCATTTGAATAAAAAACAATAGTTGTTATATCAGATAAAATGAACTAATAATAACAGTAATTAAGACAATAAATACAGCAGAAGTAGAAAAGGAATGTGATATAAATTTCATAAAATAAAATAGTTAAGATCATATTATTATAATTTTAATAAATAAACTAAAATTAATGTAAACATCAATAAATTAGGCTAAAATGTATATGAAAAGTAAATAAATAGCTAAATAAATAAACGTTAAACATCAGTCAGCAATGGTAAAACAGTGTTGGTAAGGGTCCGAGTTACATATACGCTGCAGTAAACAGGTGAGTCTTCAAGACAGATTTAAATGATTCCAGTGATGTTTTGCTGTTAACGCTTAATAATGACACGTAATTGGATAAGAGTTTTTGTGAGAACAGTTATTGGTTTTGACTGGCGTTTTAATTGATACTGTATGATTGACATACAAAGATAAAGAGTGAGGAAGGTGTGTAAAGTACTACATATGTTTGTCTGTGTGGTGCAGGTGTTTGGCAGTGGTGCCAGTCGGAATGTTGCTGTTGATGGAATCACACTGAACTTGTACGAGGGACAGATAACGGCTCTCTTGGGACACAACGGTGCCGGCAAGACAACGACCATGTCTATGCTGACAGGTCAAAACTTTGTACAAATTACAGTCAGTCTAAATACACATGTATGTCCATAAAACACATGTCAGTATCTTAAATTGTTTAATTTTGATACCATAATGACCCAATTTTTTAAATGTCAAATATTTGATTGTCACTTCTGATTATAATTCCAACTTAACTTTCGTAAGTTCTTTAGAATTATTCTTTAGTTGTTAAATCAGCAATATTATTCACAATTTATTTTTAAAGTTTTAATAACTTATCACCTCCACTGCCTGAGGTTCTCTGATTTCCCTGTTATTCTTATGCTATATTCTACAATTAAAGACTACACATACTTTTAACATCACCGTCCATATTAATTATTAGTTATATGATCATCATCCATGGAACATTTGAACTTGCTGATTACAACTACAAAACACACCGACTTGAATTATACATTGAAACGATCTAAAGTCTAAAGAAAGTCATCCCCTGAGTTGTTATATTTAAATTTGCAGGATTCTTCCCACCGACGTCGGGAACAGCAATGGTGAACGGACTTGACATCAGGAAGGACATCGATAGTATCCGCAGCAGTCTGGGGCTATGTCCACAGCAGAATGTTCTCTTTGACACGCTCACTGTCGAGGAACATCTTGTCTTCTTTGCAAAAGTTAGTCATACACCCACGAGCAACTTCTGTTTGATACTCTTTCTGTTGTGGGGAATCGTGTCTTCTTTGCAAATTAACTTCTTTGTCCCATAGTGTTATATAGCTTATTATGAAAGTGTATTATTGATGTCAAAGTACCCACTTGTAGCTTGTGGCTCACTTTTGTTTTCTGTCATTGATAAAGTACTTTGTTGTCCCACAATGTTCTTCACTGGATTGTCTTACGGGCCAGTGTATTTAGTTGCATCCTCTCAAGCCATTGTCGCAGTAGTACTTCCAAGCCAGTGTGGCAGTAGTACTTCCAAGCCAGTGTAACAATGGTACTTCCAAGCCAGTGTAACAATGGTACTTCCAAGCCAGTGTGGTAGTAGTACTTCCAAGCCAGTGTGGTAGTAGTACTTCCAAGCCAGTGTGGCAGTAGTACTTCTAAGCCAGTGTAACAATGGTACTTCCAAGCCAGTGTGCCAGTAGTACTTCCAAGCCAGTGTGGTAGTAGTACTTCCAAGCCAGTGTGGCAGTAGTACTTCCAAGCCAGTGTGGCAGTAGTACTTCCAAGCCAGTGTGGCAGTAGTACTTCCAAGCCAGTGTGGCAGTAGTACTTCCAAGCCAGTGTGGCAGTAGTACTTCCAAGCCAGTGTAACAATGGTACTTCCAAGCCAGTGTGGCAGTAGTACTTCCAAGCCAGTGTGGCAGTAGTACTTCCAAGCCAGTGTAACAATGGTACTTCCAAGCCAGTGTAACAATGGTACTTCCAAGTCAGTGTGCCAGTAGTACTTCCAAGCCAGTGTGACAATGGTACTTCCAAGCCAGTGTGGCAGTAGTACTTCCAAGCCAATGTGGTAGTAGTACTTCCAAGCCAGTGTGGTAGTAGTACTTCCAAGCCAGTGTGGTAGTAGTACTTCCAAGCCAGTGTGGCAGTAGTACTTCCAAGCCAGTGTGGCAGTAGTACTTCCAAGCCAGTGTAACAATGGTACTTCCAAGCCAGTGTAACAATGGTACTTCCAAGCCAGTGTGCCAGTAGTACTTCCAAGCCAGTGTGACAATGGTACTTCCAAGCCAGTGTGGCAGTAGTACTTCCAAGCCAATGTGGTAGTAGTACTTCCAAGCCAGTGTGGTAGCAGTACTTCCAAGCCAGTGTGACAGTAGTACTTCCAAGCCAGTGTGCCAGTAGTACTTCCAAGCCAATGTGACAATAGTACTTCCAAGCCAGTGTGGTAGTGGTACTTCCAAGCCAGTGTGGTAGCAGTACTTCCAAGCCAATGTGACAATAGTACTTCCAAGCCACTGTGACAGTAGTACTTCCAAGCCAGTGTGCCAGTACTACTTCCAAGCCAGTGTGCCAGTAGTACTTCCAAGCCAATGTGGTAGTAGTACTTCCAAGCCAGTGTGACAATAGTACTTCCAAGCCAGTGTGACAGTAGTACTTCCAAGCCAGTGTAACAATAGTACTTCCAAACCAGTGTAACAATAGTACTTCCAAGCCAGTGTGGTAGTAGTACTTCCAAACCAGTGCAACAATAGCACTTCCAAGCCAGTGTGGCAGTAGTACTTCCAAGACAATGTGGTAGTAGTACTTCCAAGCCAGTGTGACAGTAGTACTTCCAAGCCAATGTGACAATAGTACTTCAAGCCAGTGTGGCAGTAGTACTTCCAAGCCAGTGTGACAGTAGTACTTCCAAGCCAGTGTGACAGTAGTACTTCCAAGCCAATGTGACAATAGTACTTCCAAGCCAGTGTGGCAGTAGTACTTCCAAGCCAGTGTGGCAGTAGTACTTCCAAGCCAGTGTGACAGTAGTACTTCCAAGCCAATGTGACAATAGTACTTCAAGCCAGTGTGGCAGTAGTACTTCCAAGCCAGTGTGACAGTAGTACTTCCAAGCCAATGTGACAATAGTACTTCCATGCCAGTGTGGTAGTAGTACTTCCAAGCCAGTGTGACAGTAGTACTTCCAAGCCAGTGTGGCAGTGGTACTTCCAAGCCAGTGTGGTAGTAGTACTTCCAAGCCAGTGTGGTAGTAGTACTTCCAAGCCAGTGTGGCAGTAGTACTTCCAAGCCAGTGTGGCAGTAGTACTTCCAAGCCAGTGTAACAATGGTACTTCCAAGCCAGTGTAACAATGGTACTTCCAAGCCAGTGTGCCAGTAGTACTTCCAAGCCAGTGTGACAATGGTACTTCCAAGCCAGTGTGGCAGTAGTACTTCCAAGCCAATGTGGTAGTAGTACTTCCAAGCCAGTGTGGTAGCAGTACTTCCAAGCCAGTGTGACAGTAGTACTTCCAAGCCAGTGTGGCAGTAGTACTTCCAAGCCAGTGTGGTAGTAGTACTTCCAAGCCAGTGTGGTAGTAGTACTTCCAAGCCAGTGTGGCAGTAGTACTTCCAAGCCAGTGTGGTAGTAGTACTTCCAAGCCAGTGTGACAGTAGTACTTCCAAGCCAGTATGGTAGTAGTACTTCCAAGCCAGTGCGGTAGTAATACTTCCAGGCCAGTGCGATAATAGTACTTCCAAGCCAGTGTGGCAGTAGTACTTCCAAGCCAGTGTAACAATGGTACTTCCAAGCCAGTGTAACAATGGTACTTCCAAGCCAGTGTGCCAGTAGTACTTCCAAGCCAGTGTGACAATGGTACTTCCAAGCCAGTGTGGCAGTAGTACTTCCAAGCCAATGTGGTAGTAGTACTTCCAAGCCAGTGTGGTAGCAGTACTTCCAAGCCAGTGTGACAGTAGTACTTCCAAGCCAGTGTGCCAGTAGTACTTCCAAGCCAATGTGACAATAGTACTTCCAAGCCAGAGTGGTAGTAGTACTTCCAAGCCAGTGTGGTAGCAGTACTTCCAAGCCAATGTGACAATAGTACTTCCAAGCCACTGTGACAGTAGTACTTCCAAGCCAGTGTGCCAGTACTACTTCCAAGCCAGTGTGCCAGTAGTACTTCCAAGCCAGTGTGGCAGTACTACTTCCAAGCCAATGTGACAATAGTACTTCCAAGCCAGTGGGACAGTAGTACTTCCAAGCCAGTGTGCCAGTACTACTTCCAAGCCAATGTGGTAGTAGTACTTCCAAGCCAGTGTGACAATAGTACTTCCAAGCCAGTGTGACAGTAGTACTTCCAAGCCAGTGTAACAATAGTACTTCCAAACCAGTGTAACAATAGTACTTCCAAGCCAGTGTGGTAGTAGTACTTCCAAACCAGTGCAACAATAGCACTTCCAAGCCAGTGTGGCAGTAGTACTTCCAAGACAATGTGGTAGTAGTACTTCCAAGCCAGTGTGACTAGTACTTCCAAGCCAATGTGACAATAGTACTTCAAGCCAGTGTGGCAGTAGTACTTCCAAGCCAGTGTGACAGTAGTACTTCCAAGCCAGTGTGACAGTAGTACTTCCAAGCCAATGTGACAGTAGTACTTCCAAGCCAGTGTGGCAGTAGTACTTCCAAGCCAGTGTGGCAGTAGTACTTCCAAGCCAGTGTGACAGTAGTACTTCCAAGCCAATGTGACAATAGTACTTCAAGCCAGTGTGGCAGTAGTACTTCCAAGCCAGTGTGACAGTAGTACTTCCAAGCCAATGTGACAATAGTACTTCCAAGCCAGTGTGGTAGTAGTACTTCCAAGCCAGTGTGACAGTAGTACTTCCAAGCCAGTGTGGCAGTGGTACTTCCAAGCCAGTGTGGTAGTAGTACTTCCAAGCCAGTGTGGTAGTAGTACTTCCAAGCCAGTGTGGCAGTAGTACTTCCAAGCCAGTGTGGCAGTAGTACTTCCAAGCCAGTGTAACAATGGTACTTCCAAGCCAGTGTAACAATGGTACTTCCAAGCCAGTGTGCCAGTAGTACTTCCAAGCCAGTGTGACAATGGTACTTCCAAGCCAGTGTGGCAGTAGTACTTCCAAGCCAATGTGGTAGTAGTACTTCCAAGCCAGTGTGGTAGCAGTACTTCCAAGCCAGTGTGACAGTAGTACTTCCAAGCCAGTGTGGCAGTAGTACTTCCAAGCCAGTGTGGTAGTAGTACTTCCAAGCCAGTGTGGTAGCAGTACTTCCAAGCCAGTGTGACAGTAGTACTTCCAAGCCAGTGTGACAGTAGTACTTCCAAGCCAGTGTGACAGTAGTACTTCCAAGCCAGTATGGTAGTAGTACTTCCAAGCCAGTGCGGTAGTAATACTTCCAGGCCAGTGCGATAATAGTACTTCCAAGCCAGTGTGGCAGTAGTACTTCCAAGCCAGTGTGACAGTAGTACTTCAAGCCAGTGTGGCAGTAGTACTTCCAAGCCAGTGTGGTAGTAGTACTTCCAAGCCAGTGTGGTAGTAGTACGTCCAAGCCAGTGTGGTAGTAGTACGTCCAAGCCAGTGCGGTAGTAGTACTTCCAGGCCAGTGCGATAATAGTACTTCCAAGCCAGTGTGGCAGTAGTACTTTCAAGCCAGTGTGACAGTAGTACTTCCAAGCCAGTGTGGCAGTTGTACTTCCAAGCCAGTGTGACAATAGTACTTCCAAGCCAGTGTGGCAGTAGTACTTCCAAGCCAGTGTGACAGTTGTACTTCCAAGCCAGCGTGGCAGTAGTACTTCCAAGCCAGTGTGGCAGTAGTACTTCCAAGCCAGTGTGGCAGTAGTACTTCCAAGCCAGTGTAACAATAGTAGTTCCAAGCCAGTGTGGTAGTAGTACATGCAAGCCAGTGCAACAATAGTACTTCCAAGCCAGTGTGGTAGTAGTACTTCCAAGCCAGTGTGGCAGTAGTACTTCCAAGCCAGTGTGGCAGTAGTACTTCCAAGCCAGTGTGGTAGTAGTACTTCCAAGCCAGTGTGGTAGTAGTACTTCCAAGCCAGTGTGGTAGTAGTACTTCCAAGCCAGTATGGTAGTAGTACTTCCAAGCCAGTGTGACAGTAGTACTTTCAAGCCAGTGTGACAGTAGTACTTCAAGCCAGTGTGGCAGTAGTACTTCCAAGCCAGTGTGGTAGTAGTACTTCCAAGCCAGTGTGGTAGTAGTACGTCCAAGCCAGTGTGGTAGTAGTACGTCCAAGCCAGTGTGGTAGTAGTACTTCCAGGCCAGTGCGATAATAGTACTTCCAAGCCAGTGTGGCGGTAGTACTTCCAGGCCTGTGTGACAGTAGTACTTCCAAGCCAGTGTGGCAGTTGTACTTCCAAGCCAGTGTGACAATAGTACTTCCAAGCCAGTGTGGCAGTAGTACTTCCAAGCCAATGTGACAATAGTACTTCCAAGCCAATGTGACAATAGTACTTCCAAGCCAGCGTGGCAGTAGTACTTCCAAGCCAGTGTGGCAGTAGTACTTCCAAGCCAGTGTGGCAGTAGTACTTCCAAGCCAGTGTGGCAGTAGTACTTCCAAGCCAGTGTAACAATAGTACTTCCAAGCCAGTGTGGTAGTAGTACTTCCAAGCCAGTGTGGCAGTAGTACTTCCA
The DNA here is from genome assembly GCA_020002185.1 of Paraescarpia echinospica. Taxonomy (NCBI): domain Eukaryota; kingdom Metazoa; phylum Annelida; class Polychaeta; order Sabellida; family Siboglinidae; genus Paraescarpia; species Paraescarpia echinospica. The sequence continues at coordinate 3,594,254 of CM034535.1, forward strand.
AGCCAGTGTGGCAGTAGTACTTCCAAGCCAGTGTGGCAGTAGTACTTCCAAGCCAGTGTGGCAGTAGTACTTCCAAGCCAGTGTAACAATAGTACTTCCAAGCCAGTGTGGCAGTAGTACTTCCAAGCCAGTGTGGCAGTAGTACTTCCAAGCCAGTGTGGTAGTAGTACTTCCAAGCCAGTGTGTAGTACTTCCAAGCCAGTGTGCCAGTAGTACTTCCAAGCCAGTGTGGCAGTAGTACTTCCAAGCCAGTGTGGTAGTAGTACTTCCAAGCCAGTGTGGTAGTAGTACTTCCAAGCCAGTGTGGTAGTAGTACTTCCAAGCCAGTGTGGCAGTAGTACTTCCAAGCCAGTGTGGCAGTAGTACTTCCAAGCCAATGTGACAATAGTACTTCCAAGCCAGTGTGGTAGTAGTACTTCCAAGCCAGTGTGACAGTAGTACTTCCAAGCCAGTGTGGCAGTAGTACTTCCAAGCCAATGTGACAATAGTACTTCCAAGCCAGTGTGACAGTAGTACTTCCAAGCCAGTGTGGCAGTAGTACTTCCAAGCCAATGTGACAATAGTACTTCCAAGCCAGTGTGACAGTAGTACTTCCAAGCCAGTGTGGCAGTAGTACTTCCAAGCCAATGTGACAATAGTACTTCCAAGCCAGTGCAACAATAGTACTTCCAAACCAGTGTGGCAGTAGTACTTCCAAGCCAGTGTGGCAGTAGTACTTCCAAGCCAGTGTGGCAGTAGTACTTCCAAGCCAGTGTGGTAGTAGTACTTCCAAGCCAGTATGGTAGTAGTACTTCCAAGCCAGTGTGACAATAGTACTTCCAAGCCAGTGTGGCAGTAGTACTTCCAAGCCAGTGTGACAGTAGTACTTCCAAGCCAGTGCGGTTGTAGTACTTCCAAGCCAGTGCGGTTGTAGTACTTCCAAGCCAGTGTGGTAGTAGTACTTCCAAGCCAGTATGGTAGTAGTACTTCCAAGCCAGTGTGGTAGTAGTACTTCCAAGCCAGTGTGGTAGCAGTACTTCCAAGCCAGTGTGACAGTAGTACTTCCAAGCCAGTGTAACAATAGTACTTCCAAGCCAGTGTGGCAGTAGTACTTCCAAGCCAGTGTGGCAGTAGTACTTCCAAGCCAGTGTGGTAGTAGTACTTCCAAGCCAGTGTGGTAGTAGTACTTCCAAGCCAGTATGGTAGTAGTACTTCCAAGCCAGTATGGTAGTAGTACTTCCAAGCCAGTGTGACTAGTACTTCCAAGCCAGTGTGACAATAGTACTTCAAGCCAGTGTGGCAGTAGTACTTCCAAGCCAGTGTGATAGTAGTACTTCCAAGCCAGTGCGGTAGTAGTACTTCCAGGCCAGTGCTGTAGTAGTACTTCCAAGCCAGTGTGGTAGTAGTACGTCCAAGCCAGTGTGGTAGTAGTACGTCCAAGCCAGTGCGGTAGTAGTACTTCCAGGCCAGTGCGATAATAGTACTTCCAAGCCAGTGTGGCGGTAGTACTTCCAAGCCAGTGTGACAGTAGTACTTCCAAGCCAGTGTGGCAGTTGTACTTCCAAGCCAGTGTGACAATAGTACTTCCAAGCCAGTGTGGCAGTAGTACTTCCAAGCCAATGTGACAATAGTACTTCCAAGCCAATGTGACAATAGTACTTCCAAGCCAGCGTGGCAGTAGTACTTCCAAGCCAGTGTGGCAGTAGTACTTCCAAGCCAGTGTGGCAGTAGTACTTCCAAGCCAGTGTGGCAGTAGTACTTCCAAGCCAGTGTAACAATAGTACTTCCAAGGCAGTGTGGTAGTAGTACTTCCAAGCCAGTGTGGCAGTAGTACTTCCAAGCCAGTGTGGCAGTAGTACTTCCAAGCCAGTGTGGCAGTAGTACTTCCAAGCCAGTGTGGCAGTAGTACTTCCAAGCCAGTATGGTAGTAGTACTTCCAAGCCAGTGTGGTAGTAGTACTTCCAAGCCAGTGTGGTAGCAGTACTTCCAAGCCAGTGTGGTAGTAGTACTTCCAAGCCAATGTGACAATAGTACTTCCAAACCAATGTGACAATAGTACTTCCAAGCCAGTGTGGCAGTAGTACTTCCAAGCCAATGTGACAATAGTACTTCCAAGCCAGTGTGGCAGTAGTACTTCCAAGCCAATGTGACAATAGTACTTCCAAGCCAGCGTGGCAGTAGTACTTCCAAGCCAGCGTGGCAGTAGTACTTCCAAGCCAGCGTGGCAGTAGTACTTCCAAGCCAGCGTGGCAGTAGTACTTCCAAGCCAGTGTGGTAGTAGAGAAATGTTTAATTTTAAGCTGATGCAAGGATTGTTGAGCCGGCAATACTTGTGTCAGATATGTACAAAGAGATCCCATGGTTGTTCCACTGTTCTACAATGTGTTACTTGCAAAAGGATGCTTTCACGTTAATTATATAACAGGATTGAACAAACAGAATGCTCGAGATTACTGTGAGCTCACTGGTACTGTATTAAATGTACGTCCAGTATTTTTTCGTACAATCATATCGACAATGACAGTGAAATCATCTCTGAAAATTGGTCGCATTTTAATATTTCTTTCCCATTCCAAGAACTAGAAAAGAAAATTTTATACCATTTGAAATTAACAGTGAGTCAGATACAAACATCCTATTTAACACTGATCCTGATAGAAATTAATGTGAATTTACTCAAAGCATGAATAAGTGTAATTACCATATAGAATAAACATTTAATAAGTCATGCATACAACTTGGTGTAACACATAAAACGTTTTCTCTTGTTCATGTCAATATTAGAAGTCTGTCTCGCCGCCATCAACAATTTGAAAATTATTTTGCCAATATCAAAAATACAGTAATAGAAAACCATGGCTTTCAGACGGCTTGAAGACCTCCATAAAATAAAAAACAAATGATTTGTTTACTACAAAAATCACCAACCCTTACTAATGAAACTAACTATAAAGTATGTCGCAACAAGCGCAATTCAATTCTAAGAATAGCTGAAATGAATCACTATCAACACTTGTTAAAGCAAAATCAGTCGAATCTCTTTAAATCATGGCAACTCATTAAGCAAATAATTAGTAACATGAAGAAGTCTGTACAATCTCCAAAGATGATTATTAATCAGCTAACAACCGATAAAAAATAATTGCCGAATACTTCAGTAACTATTATGTTAATATTAAATCATCACTGGCAGAAAAGATTAGCCCAAATGGTATTGACCTGTCAATGTATATCAAACATCGAAACTTACCTACAAATATTTATTTCACCTATTGAAGTGAATGAAGTAGAATCTATTATTAAAGATCTCAAAATATCAAGACCAGGATGGGACTTAATAACTCCAGATATTGTTAAATTAACATATCATACTTTCTTATTTCCCTTAACACACATTGTTAACTTATCGCAAAAGTTATCCCGATTGTAAACAATTACCATCCAATATCAAATGTATTGTGTCATAGTTTCTGTAATAAACCATCATCATCAAGAACCAGGCACCCATACATAACTTCAAAGGGCTATTCTTAATGTGCATACCACAATAGATTAACATAGCAACTGACAAATATATGTTTTGATAGGTTGGTCAGTACAATGTTCTGTTCGACACTTATTGTGGAGTAGTTTTAATCTTTGCCAAAGTACTTTGTTGGTGATGTTTTTAACACGCTTGTTGTAAAATAGCATCCATCTGTGATCCAAAGTGATCCAGATGACCGCCATTGTTCTGTCTGATATTCTTTTAACTCATTTCTCTCCATGTTGTAGCTCAAAGGCTACCCAAGTACCCTCGTATCCCAAGAAGTAGACCGCATGCTGGACGATGTTGGACTGACCAGCAAGAGACACATGAAGTCACAGACGCTCTCTGGAGGCATGAAGCGGAAACTCAGTGTTGCAATAGCACTAGTTGGAGGTTCCCAGGTGAGTACACGCAGTAGAAACTCAGTGTCGCAATAGCACTGGTTGGAGGTTCCCAGGTGAGTACACGCAGTAGAAACTCAGTGTCGCAATAGCACTGGTTGGAGGTTCCCAGGTGAGTACACGCAGTAGAAACTCAGTGTCGCAATAGCACTGGTTGGAGGTTCCCAGGTGAGTACACGCAGTAGAAACTCAGTGTCGCAATAGCACTGGTTGGAGGTTCCCAGGTGAGTACACGCAGTAGAAACTCAGTGTCGCAATAGCACTGGTTGGAGGTTCCCAGGTGAGTACACGCAGTAGAAACTCAGTGTCGCAATAGCACTGGTTGGAGGTTCCCAGACTCAGTGTCGCAATAGCACTGGTTGGAGGTTCCCAGGTGAGTACACGCAGTAGAAACTCAGTGTCGCAATAGCACTGGTTGGAGGTTCCCAGGTGAGTACACGCAGTAGAAACTCAGTGTCGCAATAGCACTGGTTGGAGGTTCCCAGGTGAGTACACGCAGTAGAAACTCAGTGTCGCAATAGCACTGGTTGGAGGTTCCCAGGTGAGTACACGCAGTAGAAACTCAGTGTCGCAATAGCACTGGTTGGAGGTTCCCAGGTGAGTACACGCAGTAGAAACTCAGTGTCGCAATAGCACTGGTTGGAGGTTCCCAGGTGAGTACACGCAGTAGAAACTCAGTGTCGCAATAGCACTGGTTGGAGGTTCCCAGGTGAGTACACGCAGTAGAAACTCAGTGTCGCAATAGCACTGGTTGGAGGTTCCCAGGTGAGTACACGCAGTAGAAACTCAGTGTCGCAATAGCACTGGTTGGAGGTTCCCAGGTGAGTACACGCAGTAGAAACTCAGTGTCGCAATAGCACTGGTTGGAGGTTCCCAGGTGAGTACACGCAGTAGAAACTCAGTGTCACAATAGCACTGGTTGGAGGTTCCCAGGTGAGTACACGCAGTAGAAACTCAGTGTCGCAATAGCACTGGTTGGAGGTTCCCAGGTGAGTACATGCAGTAGAAACTCAGTGTCACAATAGCACTGGTTGGAGGTTCCCAGGTGAGTACACGCAGTAGAAACTCAGTGTCACAATAGCACTGGTTGGAGGTTCCCAGGTGAGTACACGCAGTAGAAACTCAGTGTCACAATAGCACTGGTTGGAGGTTCCCAGGTGAGTACACGCAGTAGAAACTCAGTGTCACAATAGCACTGGTTGGAGGTTCCCAGGTGAGTACATGCAGTAGAAATGATCCACACTTTTAAATTGTTGTGGTATTTGAGGATTACTTCAGTATTATGATTCCTTTATTAATACAAACCAGCTGTATAAATGAACAAATGAGCTATTTCTGCAAGGCTGAATACTTTCTGTAGAAGTCCATTTGTATAACGAGGTGTGTCAGGAGTGAAATGTAAAAGGGCCATCGATTGGATACAATAATGTATAAGAAATTACCTTTATTATTGAATATCTTTTACATTATTAAGTGCAACTGTTTTGTGAAATTTCTAAACAACTTCAGCAGTTTGTATTATTCGACAGAGTATATCCATGAGGTAGGAAAATATATCACATCCAGAGTTGATTACAATGTTATATGGATAGGAAATTATTTAATCTAAACTTTGTGCATCATTGCTTGATTTTTGTTTCTGAAAACACGCACACTACATCAGGTGTTTGGGAGTATTGTTTGTGAAAATATGTTTTTATAAATTTATGTACAACGCATTTAAACAAAATTCTACTGTGACCTGCCATAGTGGGTATTAAGTTTGTGAAGTCTTTTGTACCTTTTTGGATTCTGTAGATCATAAACTTAAAAAGTATATCTAATTTGTAAAATTAACGTCAGTGGTTTTTGATTTATTGCCAAAATTTAATACATTTTTCATTATTTCTTGACAAAAATAGACTTGAATTTGAAAGGCGACATTATATAGTTTACATTTCTGCCAAAATCATGAAAATTAATGTGTCGTAGACAGCTATTTGTGGCTGATGGGCAGAATAGGTCTGACTTAACACCTGGTTCGGTGTTGCGGATGATATAAGAAGGTAGGTGAATAAATATTTGTGAGGGTATAACTGAAGATGAACTGTTGTAGGTTGTGATTCTGGATGAACCTACGTCAGGCATGGACCCCAACGCTCGTCGTCAGACGTGGGACATCTTGCAACACCACCGTGTGGGTCGCACCATGGTGTTGACCACTCACTTCATGGACGAGGCTGACCTCCTGGGTGACCGCATCGCAATCATGGTGGACGGTCAACTCCACTGCTGCGGTAGTCCACTCTTCCTTAAGCAGAAGTACGGTACGTGAACTTGTCTCTTGCAAACAGCGATGAATATTGGGGAAAAATGTATTCTCGTACATTAAAAATAGCAATTTGACATGCTTTAAAATTATTTCTGTAATAATATGACTGACATCATTGTTTACAATATTACATGTCTTAATTAAAACCATTTCTGATTTCTAATAATAATAAACATTGTTTATTCATGATATACCTTACAAAATAGAATTGTTTTGTTCCTAAGGATTGTGAGTTTACAAGATAAATAGACAGGAAACTATATTATTGTTTAGTAATTGCATAAAAGAGTAAATTGTATACATTGCAGTAAATATGAATTAACATTTTAATTGGATTAAAGAGCTGGTGCAGTAGTACAAATAAAGTGCAACTATTTTGTTTTACGATTTATTTATGTTTGATTTCTGCTTAGAGAAAAGGTGTAGTCACTAACCACTATTCAGCTTTGTATATTTTGGGACAAGGGTAGTTTCCCAAAGATGAACAATACTGTTTCTTCACTGCAAGTTTTAGTATACAATACTACATATAATTTAGTTAGGTGTGTCACAAATGGGTGAATCTATGCAGTAATTGCAACACATCTAAGAGAAGTGTTGGAAAGAATCAGTCTACAAATGGATGAAGTGTGAAGTGCTATAGGACTGCATATTGCATATACAATAACTTACCCTGATCTGTCTGAATGAATTAATGAATCCTCCATCTTTCAGGCGCGGGTTATCATATGGTGATAGTGAAGGGAGCTGATTGTGACACAGCGGCCATCAACGACCTTGTGCAGTCATGCGTGCCAGACGCACAGATTGAGAGTAACATCAGTGCTGAGTTGTCCTTTATCCTGCCTCACGAGAGCAAGCAGTCCTTTGAGCATCTTTTCACACAACTTGAGCTAGGAAGAGACGAGCTGAAGATTGCCAGTTTTGGTGTGTCTGTCACAACCATGGAAGAAGTGTTCCTGAGGTAATTATCATCTGTCGATTCTCTGTTTATCTGATGAAGAATGGTTTTGTTTGACTCATTAAATAATACATATAATAATTTTACATGTAGACAATTGGTATAGCGTACACAAAAATTATATGAAACCAGGGTCCAGAGACTGCTGAAAAACTGCAGTCACAGTTGCGATTGAGAGTCGCATTTTGTGATGAAATTAAGTTAAATAAGTTGGTCAAACAAATTACATTCACCTGAAAAAGAAATACAAATAATTAAATCTAAATATACAAACTTTTGTCTGCAGAGATTCCTATGAAGTGTATATGTTTGTGTGTGTGCGTGCATGTGTGTGTGTATATATGTGTGCGTATGTGTGTATATATGTGTATATATGTGTGAGTATGTGTGTATATATGCATTGTAGCTAACTGGCAGTTTTTGTATGCAAATGCGACAATAGGATTGAGCCTGTATCTTGTGTGACATGGTGAGCTGTTGCTGGTAATGATGCACCAACTTTCTAATTAAATTCCAAAGCTGTGAAAATGTATTGATATTTTCACCTGTATGATCATGTAGATTGACTTATCACACTAGTTTTTCTTTCGTAATGGCTTCAAAAGCACTCATATTAGCAGAATTGCTATGACAACAATGACATTCATACTTCCCCCAAAATGATTAGAGATATATTTATGTTTATTCTATAAAACTTTTTTCATGTTACAATTCTCCATCACTGTTTCAAACAAGAGGTCACAGTTCAAGCTCACGTGGGTCTCATTGCAGGGTCGGTGAATGTGCAGAAGACTCCAAAACTGGTCCAGTTCATGAGAACCGGTCATTGTCCATGCTTACAAATCCAACCAGTCAACGCACATGTAAGTGTTTATGAACAGGTATTTAACAAATATATTTACATAGTATTTATGTATTTATATTGTGTAAAATTGTGCATGAGGCGGGACATGTGCCACGTTATGAAAACATGTTTTTAAAGTAAAATTGATAAAGAATCTTTAAAAGTTCCTAAATTTGATTTACACCTAAGACTGAAGATAACGTGGAGTGGGCAGTGAAATGCTAAGCAATGTGGTTTTTAATCAAAAGGTACAGTTTAATAAATAAATGGTTGCCAGTGGGTATTTGAAAAGCATTTTTTATAAATTTAATTTGTCAATGAAAACGGTCTGACAGTTTTTAATTATCTGAGCATTGTAGTGTTTTAAGTCATGTACTTCGGAGAGGACAAGCATCCTGTTAACAACTATTACCCACACGTTACATTGCACACTATACTGGTTGTCCTTGCTGTGTTAGTGGACATTTTTTTTCTGTTTACAAAATTGGCGTAAGATCTAAGACACATAAAATCATGTATAATAGAGATAAATCAATTACGGATTTCAAAGTAAAAATTAACAAAGCAATCTCCTAGTTCATATAAATAAACCTATGCTTTAATAGCAAGAAGTAAAAATTTAATCTTGGAGCCATGAACCATAAACCTATGTCTTGTAAAACTAAGGGTAAAAGAAATGATAAAGCAAACAGCAAAAGTGCTGAAAAGGTAAACATTCTGAGTAAAAAAACTACAAATACAACACAGACATTTGTATATTTCAGTGTTCCACGAGCCAGCCCCAAAGAACACAGGCGTGGTTCTGTTCTTTCAACAGTTCTACGCGATGTTCCTCAAGCGCGTCCTACACACGTATCGCAACTGGCTCATCACGGTGGCACAACTCGCCGTTCCCCTCTTCTTCACCATCTCTGCTCTGGTGATGCTGAAGACACAACCGGTGCTTGGAGACTCCTCATCCCTTGACCTCAAGCTCTCTCACTACGGGTACACATTCGTTCCGTACGGAAGTGGGGCACCTCCCACAAACATGACACGGAAGTTATCTTGGGTCTACAGCGAGCTCTTTGAAGGAACATCGCAGACACTTGAGTATATAACAAATGACTCAGTTCACCACCAGATGGAGGAGTTTCTCGAGGGTAAAGGCAAGGAAAGTCTGCCGACATATAACCTCCATTATATCGTTGCTGCCGAGTTTGAGGGGATCAGTGGACGAAACAGTGTCGACGCGACTGCCTACTTCAATAACCAAGCCTACCACTCACCAGGTGTCACTGTCAGCATTATTGGCAATGCTATACTGCGGTATATCAGTGGAGATAATCTTACAATCACGACGAAGAATCATCCGTTGCCACATACTGCGCAGGATATGATTGACAACAAGGTGTTGGAAGAGGAAGAGGGGTTTACCATCTCCTTCAACATCATGTTTGGCATGTCATTTGTTGCGAGCAGCTTCGTGCTGTTTCTGATACGCGAACGGGCCACCAGGGCAAAGCACTGTCAGTTTGTCAGCGGGGTGCACTCGTTGACGTTCTGGGGTGCGACGTTCTGCTGGGACATCGTCAACTACATCGTGCCGTGTCTGTGTCTGCTGGTGACGTTTGCCGCGTTTGACATCAAGGCGTATGTCGATGATGGTCGGTTGTGGGACATCCTCCTTTTGTTCGCCCTCTATGGCTGGGCGATGCTGCCGTTCATGTACATTCTCTCGTTCATTTTCACAGTGCCCTCTAGTGGGCTCGTCTGGCTCACCATGTTCAATATTCTCGCAGGTATGTCGTTCCTCGAAGCAACCTCGGGTTGTTATCTTTATTTGAAGTTGCTCTTAACAGTGTCTTTTGGAGAAATTCTCTCATTTAGAGCAACTGAGTGATTGTATTTGTTAACCCAAGAAGGTGTTCAAATTTGACATACAAATGTGATGCTGTAATTATTGATGGATAAATTACAAGACCTTATAATTTGTGTGGTTGTTTCAAAAGTATGTAGGCCTATCCAAGGTTTTTTAAAAAAGTAGGTTCATCAACTAGGACAAAAGACGCATGAAAGTAGAAACAAAAATTATGTTTTTCTGTTTTCACAAAAGAATGCAATAACAACAGCAGTAGCATTTATTCACCCTCTAGAAAATGTGTTATTGCCTGGCTTTTATAAAAAAAAGTGCATTTGCGACTTGGCCTTTGGTGCTGCAACAGCGTGATTGTAGAACAAACTGCCAGTGCACATTCATGCACTAAACATGTTTAAGATGTCTTTAAAGAATTTTTATTAGACATTTTAATCAATTTTTTATCATGAATATTATTTGTAATTTCATATTTTAGTATTATCGGTCTTAGACCCTACCCAGGTTTATTTTATATATAAATATTATATATTCTATTAATATCTTTTTATTTAACGATTTATTTACTTGTGTATTTTTTAAATATACATTTACTTTATTGTACAACGCATTTATCCGCTAAGCAGTGTGAAATGTGAGGGGTACTCTATTGACAAACTTGTACCTGTGTCCCTGGCAGGCATTGCGACCGTGCTGGCTGTGGACATCCTCAGTATTCCCCAGCTGGGGACCATGGACCTGTCTCGGGTCCTTGAGTGGGTCTTCCTGGTCCTTCTGCCCAACTTCTGTCTGGGTCAGGGTCTCAATGACTTCTACAATAACTACCAGGTTCTGCAGGTGTGTGACACACCCATGGTCACCGCCATCTGTGACATGCACCTCTCCCAACCATTCCCCTGCTGCAAAGGTATGACACATTTTTATTGCTCTTATTATCTATGTATTAATATGTTATCTTTCGTGCATTCCTAGTCTATCTTCTCACAGACACGTGTTGCAAAAAATACAAAAGTAGTTATTTACTTTTTTCAGTGGATAAATTGAGTTGTCAGTCACTCCCCAGGTGGTGTCATTGTGGATTTCGTCTTCTATGTGCCTTGTCTGTCGCAGGCATTGGCGATCACGGCCCTCCAAACCACTCGGTTGTTTGTATTGTGTAGCAGTTCTGTTTTTGTTCGTCTTTCCAAACCATGTTGATAGATTATCCATTATTTTTATTCTCAGACATTTTTTTTCAATCTTCCCTGTTGCTACAAGACGTTGTAATTGTTCTCTCTTTCTCATTACATATCACCTATAAACGTTTCTTGTTGTGTTCTAATTATGTTCATGATCTTTCTTCTTGATATGGCTGTTCTGAGGATGTCCTGGTTGCTTTTCTTTCCAGTCCATCATACTTTTAGAATTCTTCTCAGTAACCGCATTTCAGTAGTTACTATTGTTTTTGCAAACTTTTATTTATTGCCCAGGATTCACGCCCATATAGCAGTGGAGTTAGATTACAATTATTATCTAATACATGCAATGCTATAGTTGGCGACAACAGAAATGAAATGGTCACTGGAACAAGTTCAAAATGGTTACTCCAGCTGCCCATGGCTTGTTGCTCTGTTGGTAGGTGTAAACTAGTTACTACTCAAATTTATTGAGTGCCATAGATCATAGACCAGCCCATTCATAGGCATGTACATACATGGAAAAACACATGCTATCATGATAATAGTTTAAAAATACATCAAAATCAATAAGCATTTTTTAGATTTAAATAAATAAATACATTAAAATCACTTAGTTCCTTGATCGACTTGGTCGTCAGGGGCACATAAGTGACGCTGCAGCTGTGATGTTCCGCCATTCCTGTCTCTCAGTGGCTGTGATGAGGAGCTCTGGCACGGAGATGGCCGTCCATTCCCTAACATTGTCCATCCAGCTCTTCCTCTGATGTCCATGGCGGCGTCTGCCCTGCAGGATCGTTTTCGGGAGGCAATCGTG
>CM034535.1:3607125-3617125 GCA_020002185.1 Paraescarpia echinospica
AGAGAGCGAGTGAGAGATGGAGACAGACAGATAGACATACATAGAGGGTGAGAGAGAGGGGGTGAGACAGAGAGAGGAGGAGAGGGAGAGAGTGAGGGAGGGAATTAGAGTGTGATTGAGGGAGATATGAAGGGAGTTACGTTAAAATTAAATCGCAAAAAATCACTGCCAGTTACACTGTTCCAAATATATGTTAATTCAGTGGCAATACATTCTACCACTTAACCTCATAATGTGCCTAATCTATTGCATTCAATTCGCATCAAAATGTTTTTACGAATCTCAAAAATTTCATTTGATATGTACTATATTTTATTTTTGTACAATTAACCAAACACACAACACAACAAAAGCATGTGGTATGTGGCCAGAAGCGACACACTGTGGACTGGACAAAATAGTACACCCAGCGATGAGAGAAGACTGCGCCACTGTGTGGAGCCATTCAATTTTATTTTGTATTTAAATAATAGACACCAAGCATTTTGATATACCTTAGCAAAAAATCTATAGAATTCGATAGGATATATGCTATAGGAAATATAACAGGATTTATGCAGTGAGAAGAGAGTGTGTGAGTGTGTAAGAAAGAGAGTGTGTGAGAGAAAAACAAATATTCACAGAGAGAGGGCGATAGAGCGAGAGACCATGAGTGAGAGGGCAAGAGGGTGAGTGAGAGAGGGAGACAGACAGATAGACAGACAGAGAGGGTGAGAGAGAGGGGGTGAGACAGAGAGGGGGAGAGGGAGAGAGGGAGGGAAGGAATTAGAGAGTGAGTGAGGAAGAGATGAAGGGAGATAGGAGTGAGAGACATAGGGAGGAAACACACCACCCTTCGAACTGCAAACAAATCTCCCATGCTCCCTCGCCCCACTTCCTGTGTCAAGTCAAAGATCTGAGTCTGAGAGTCTGGTAATGACACACTGTGGACTGGACAAAATACTACAGCCAGCGAGGAGAAAAGAGTGTGCCACTGTGTGGAGCCATTCAATTTTATTTTGTATTTAAATAATAGACACCAAGCATATTGATATCCCTTAGCAAAAAATCTGTAGAATTCTATAGGATATATGCTATAAGAAATATAACAGGATTTATGCTGTGAGAAGAGAGTGTGTGTGAGTGTGTAAGAAAGAGAGTGTGTGAGAGAGAAACAAATAGACACAGAGAGAGGGCGACAGAGGGAGAGGATGAGAACGTGAGTGAGAGAGCAAGAGAGCGAGTGAGAGAGGGAGAAAGACAGATAGACAGACAGAGAGGGTGAGACAGAGAGAGGAGGACAGGGAGAGAGTGAGGGAGGAAATAAGAGTGGGATTGAGGGAGATATGAAGGGAGTTACGTTAAACTTAAATCGCAAAAAAACTGCCAGTTACACTGTTTCAAATATATGTTATTTCACTGGCAATACATTCTACCACTTAACCTCATAATGTTCCTAATCTATTGCATTCAATTCGCATCAAAATGTTTTTACGAATCTCAAAACTTTTATTTGATGTGTACTATATTTTATTTTTGTACAATTAACCAAACACACAACACAACAAACGCATGTGGTATATGGCCAGAAGCGACACACTGTGGACTGGACAAAATACTACAGCCAGCGAGGAGAGAAGAGTGTGCCACTGTGTGGAGCCATTCAATTTTATTTTGTATTTAAATAATAGACACCAAGCAGATTGATATCCCTTAGCAAAAAATCTGTAGAATTTTATAGGATATATGCTATATGAAATATAACAGGATTTATGCAGAGCAACAATGCAAGTCCAGTATAGGTTGAAATATGCCATGTGCCAGCAGTATGAGTCATACAGGAGCACAGACAGGACATTCCTCTTTTAACTATGGTCCATATTTTACAGTCTACAATAATAATAGTATAGTATTAATTTTTTTAAGATATCAAAATAATAAATAGATTGATAAAATAAGTAAATTAAAAAATTAGACAAAGGTAAGATCGAAAGATGCCACCGTTTTGACACGATTATACAGTGCATGTTGCTAATTGCATTGTTCTGTATAATGGTATTCACTGTCTCTTGTCAATCGTACTCATTAAATTCAAACTGGCATTTCTGATGACACATTTACCTGAGTTTACTGACCTTGACATCATGCAGAAAAAAGGTATGTATTTTAGTATATCATAAACTGTTCCATCACAATAAAAAAGGTAAATTTTTATATAACTCAATATCCAGTCCTCAGGACTGCTCAAAACACTTTACACTTTACTCCCTGACAGACCTGTTCAAACAAACACCATCTCGACTTATCTGTGATGCATTCAGCCATATTGCAACTAAAGCGCGAAGATGATTCGTACACAAATATCCACCACTTTTGATAGCCAGGTACTCATTCATACAGCTGAATGAACTGAAGCAATGTAGAGTAAACAAACTTGCCCAAGGTTTGACACCGCCACACAGGATTCAAACCCGCGTTCTTTCAATCGAGAGTCTGGTCTGGAGCTCTTACCGCTGCGCTACTGCGATCAACACAAAAGAAATATTACCAAGAACAGTTGTATTCACAAATTATAGCTCCAAGGACGGTAGCATTGGCAAATCATAGAAATTTTAGGAAAAAACCTTGTGACATTGACCTTCGATGATCATGGAACCTCTTCAGTTGATTGGGCATACCAAAAACTATCATAATGCATACCAAACTAATCGGAATCGGCCTATAATTAGCTGGACAATTTAGCATAACCCTGAATTCGGTTAACGATTTTTCCATCAATCCGTGTGGCTCAATGCTTAAGTGCATAGGAATAGTACGTGCGATTTTACCACCGACACGTGTGTGGGAGATCACAGTTCAATCCTGACAGCAAAGGTTTCAAAGGTATTTTTGTTTATTAAAATAATATTATATTACCGGGAAATTACAGTTTCTGCTGATCTTGTATGTTTTTTATTTTCACTTATCCAGAAAAGCCACAGGTTGTCTTCACATATATAATTATGATTTACTATTCTACAGTACTTAGCAAAGGGAATAATCTTCAAATTAATCAGTGCAATAAACCAACATTGCCAATATAAAATAGTGTCTAAGGAAGAATTGTACCGATTAATAATGGTAATCCGCATGCTGCCTCGAAAAACAGTGTAATATCGCTAAAAAACAACTTTAACACAAACTCCATTATAAAATTCCTTCTGTGTGACTGGGGCATATCATATGAAACGTAGAAACTACATTTTCATTACTAAAATAGAGAGAGAGAGAGATAGACAGACATAGAGAGACAGGCACAGAGAGAGGATAGAGAAAGGGAGAGAATAGGAGGGAGAGAAGGAGGTAGAGAGAGATGGAAGGAGCAAGACATACTGGCAGAGAGGGAGGGAGAGTGACAGACAGACTGAGAGGGACAGAGAGGGAGTGAGAGGGAGGAAGAGAGAATCAGATAGACAGAGAGAGTGATAAGTTGAGAAAGACAGACAGGCACACAGAGAGAGAGGGTAAGAGAGAGAGAGAGAGAGAGAGAGAGAGAGAGAGAGAGAGAGAGAGAGAGAGAGAGAGAGAGAGAGAGAGAGAGAGAGAGAGAGAGAGAGAGAGAGAGAGAGAGATGGGAGTGAGGGAGGGAATGAGAAAGGGAGAGAGAGAGCAAATGAGAGGGCGAGCGAGATTGACAGAGAGGAGGTTTTCATCCACATAAGAGAAAGATATATTTAGGAAGAGAAGAAAGGAAGAAAGAGAGGGAGAGTGAATTTAATAAAAAGAGATAGAGGGAGGGGAAAGAGAGAGAGAGAGGAGAGAGTGAGAGGTAGAGTGAATTTAATTAAAAGAGATAGAGGGAGGGGGGAGAGAGAGAAAGGAGGGAGTGAGAAAGAGAAAGTGGGAGAGGGAGAAAGGGAGGGAGGAAGAATCACAAAGGCAGAGGGAGGAAGGATGAAACAGAGGGGGGAGCTAGACAGAAAAAGAGGAGGGAGGGACAAGAAAGGGAAGGAGTTAGAGAGCGGGGGAAGGAGGGGGGAGAGAAGGAGGGAGGGATGGAGAGTTACAGACAGACAGAGAGGGAGAGAATGACAGACAGACAGAGAGGGAAAGAGAGTGTGTGTGAGTGTGTAAGAAAGAGAGTGTGTGAGAGAGAAACAAATAGACACAGAGAGAGGGCGATAGAGGGAGAGGATGAGAAAGTGAGTGAGAGGGCAAGAGAGCGAGTGAGAGATGGAGACAGACAGATAGACATACAGAGAGGGTGAGAGAGAGGGGGTGAGACAGAGAGAGGAGGAGAGGGAGAGAGTGAGGGAGGGAATTAGAGTGTGATTGAGGGAGATATGAAGGGAGTTACGTTAAAATTAAATCGCAAAAAATCACTGCCAGTTACACTGTTCCAAATATATGTTATTTCACTGGCAATACATTCTACCACTTAACCTCATAATGTGCCTAATCTATTGCATTCAATTCGCATCAAAATGTTTTTACGAATCTCAAAAATTTCATTTGATGTGTACTATATTTTATTTTTGTACAATTAACCAAACACACAACACAACAAAAGCATGTGGTATGTGGCCAGAAGCGACACACTGTGGACTGGACAAAATAGTACAGCCAGCGATGAGAGAAGACTGCGCCACTGTGTGGAGCCATTCAATTTTATTTTGTATTTAAATAATAGACACCAAGCATTTTGATATACCTTAGCAAAAAATCTATAGAATTCGATAGGATATATGCTATAGGAAATATAACAGGATTTATGCAGTGAGAAGAGAGTGTGTGAGTGTGTAAGAAAGAGAGTGTGTGAGAGAAAAACAAATATTCACAGAGAGAGGGCGATAGAGCGAGAGAACATGAGTGAGAGGGCAAGAGGGTGAGTGAGAGAGGGAGACAGACAGATAGACAGACAGAGAGGGTGAGAGAGAGGGGGTGAGACAGAGAGGGGGAGAGGGAGAGAGGGAGGGAAGGAATTAGAGAGTGAGTGAGGAAGAGATGAAGGGAGGTAGGAGTGAGAGACATAGGGAGGAAACACACCACCCTTCGAACTGCAAACAAATCTCCAATGCTCCCTCGCCCCACTTCCTGTGTCAAGTCAAAGATCTGAGTCTGAGAGTCTGGTAACGACACACTGTGGACTGGACAAAATACTACAGCCAGCGAGGAGAGAAGAGTGTGCCACTGTGTGGAGCCATTCAATTTTATTTTGTATTTAAATAATAGACACCAAGCATATTGATATCCCTTAGCAAAAAATCTGTAGAATTCTATAGGATATATGCTATAAGAAATATAACAGGATTTATGCTGTGAGAAGAGAGTGTGTGTGAGTGTGTAAGAAAGAGAGTGTGTGAGAGAGAAACAAATAGACACAGAGAGAGGGCGACAGAGGGAGAGGATGAGAACGTGAGTGAGAGGGCAAGAGAGCGAGTGAGAGAGGGAGACAGACAGATAGACAGACAGAGAGGGTGAGACAGAGAGAGGAGGACAGGGAGAGAGTGAGGGAGGGAATAAGAGTGTGATTGAGGGAGATATGAAGGGAGTTACGTTAAAATTAAATCGCAAAAAATCACTGCCAGTTACACTGTTCCAAATATATGTTATTTCACTGGCAATACATTCTACCACTTAACCTCATAATGTGCCTAATCTATTGCATTCAATTCGCATCAAAATGTTTTTACGAATCTCAAAACTTTTATTTGATGTGTACTATATTTAATTTTTGTACAATTAACCAAACACACAACACAACAAAAGCATGTGGTATATGGCCAGAAGCGACACACTGTGGACTGGACAAAATACTACAGCCAGCGAGGAGAGAAGAGTGTGCCACTGTGTGGAGCCATTCAATTTTATTTTGTATTTAAATAATAGACACCAAGCAGATTGATATCCCTTAGCAAAAAATCTGTAGAATTTTATAGGATATATGCTATAGGAAATATAACAGGATTTATGCAGAGCAACAATGCAAGTCCAGTATAGGTTGAAATATGCCATGTGCCAGCAGTCTGAGTCATACAGGAGCACAGACAGGACATTCCTCTTTTAACTATGGTCCATATTTTACAGTCTACAATAATAATAGTATAGTACTAATTTTTTTTAAGATATCAAAATAATAAATAGATTGATAAAATAAGTAAATTAAAAAATTAGACAAAGGTAAGATCCAAAGATGCCACCGTTTTGACACGATTATACAGTGCATGTTGCTAATTGCATTGTTCTGTATAATGGTATTCACTGTCTCTTGTCAATCGTACTCATTAAATTCAAACTGGCATTTCTGATGACACATTTACCTGAGTTTACTGACCTTGACATCATGCAGAAAAAAAGGTATGTATTTTAGTATATCATAAACTGTTCCATCACAATAAAAAGGTAAATTCTTATATAACGAAATATCCAGTCCTCAGGACTGCTCAAAGCGCTTTACACTTTACTCCCTGGCAGACCTGTTCAAACAAACACCATCTCGACTTCTCTGTGATGCATTCAGCCATGTTGCAACTAATGCGCGAAGATGATTCGTACACAAATATCCACCACTGTTGATAGCCAGGTACTCATTCATACAGCTGAATGAACTGAAGCAATGTAGAGTAAACAAACTTGCCCAAGGTTCGACACCGCCACACAGGATTCAAACACGCGTTCTTTCAATCGAGAGTCTGGTCTGGAGCTCTTACCGCTGCGCTACTGCGCTCAACACAAAAGAAATATTACCAAGAACAGTTGTATTCGCAAATTATAGCTCCAAGAACGGTAGCATTGGCAAATCATAGAAATTTTAGGAAAAAACCTTGTGACATTGACCTTCGATGATCATGAAACCTCTTCAGTTGATTGGGCATACCAAAAACTGTCATAATGCATACCAAACTAATCGGAATCGGCCTATAATTAGCTGGACAATTTAGCATAACCCTGAATTCGGTTAACGATTTTTCCATCAATCCGTGTGGCTCAATGCTTAAGTGCATAGGACTAGTGCATGCGATTTTACCACCGACACGTGTGTGGGAGATCACAGTTCAATCCTGACAGCAAAGGTTTCAAAGGTATTTTTGTTTATTAAAATAATATTATATTACCGGGAAAGTACAGTTTCTGCTGATCTTGTATGTTTTTTATTTTCATTTATCCAGAAAAGCCACAGGTTGTCTTCACATATATAATTATGATTTACTATTTTACAGTATATAGCAAAGGGAATAATCTTCAAATTAATCAGTGCAATAAACCAACATTGCCAATATAAAATAGTGTCTAAGGAAGAATTGTACCGATTAATAATGGTAATCCGCGTGCTGCCTCGAAAAACAGTGTAATATCGCTAAAAAACAACTTTAACACAAACTCCATTATAAAATTCCTTCTGTGTGACTGGGGCATATCATATGAAACGTAGAAACTACATTTTCATTAGTAAAATAGAGAGAGAGAGAGATAGACAGACATAGAGAGACAGGCACAGAGAGAGGATAGAGAAAGAGAGAGACTAGGAGGGAGAGAAGGAGGTAGAGAGAGAGATGGAAGGAGCGAGACATACTGGCAGAGATTAAAGGAAGAGTGACAGACAGACTGAGAGGGACAGAGAGGGAGTGAGAGGGAGGTAGAGAGAATCAGATAGAGAGAGAGAGTGAGAAGTTGAGAGAGAGGACAACAGATCGAGAGGGAGAAAGACAGACAGACACACAGAGAGAGAGGGTAAGAGAGAGAGAGAGAGAGAGAGAGAGAGAGAGAGGAGAGAGAGAGAGAGAGAGAGAGAGAGAGAGAGAGAGAGAGAGAGAGAGAGAGAGAGAGAGAGAGAGAGAGAGAGCCAGAAAGAGAGACAGGCAGACATACAGATAGAGAGGGTGAGAAAGAGGGCGAGAGTGTGAGAGAGAGACAGGGAGAGAGAGAGAGAGAGAGAGAGAGAGAGAGAGAGAGAGAGAGAGAGAGAGAGAGAGAGAGAGAGAGAGATGGGAGCGAGGGAGGGAATGAGAGAGGGAGACAGAGAGCAAATGAGACGGCGAGCAAGATTGACAGAGAGGAGATTTTCATCCACATAAGAGAAAGATATACAGTGTATTTAGGAAGAGAAGAAAGGAAGAGAGAGAGGGAGAGTAAATTTAATAAAAAGAGATAGAGGGAGGGGAGAGAGAGAGAGGGGGGAGAGAGAGGTAGAGTGAATTTAATAAAAAGAGATAGAGGGAGGGGGGAGAGAGAGAAAGGAGGGAGTGAGAAAGAGAAAGTGGGAGAGGGAGAAAGGGAGGGAGGATGAATCACAAAGGCAGAGGGAGGAAGGAAGAAACAGAGGGGGGAGCTAGAGAGAGAAAGAGGAGGGAGGGACACGAAAGGGAAGGAGTTAGGGAGCAGGGGAAGGAGGGGGGAGAGAAGGAGGGAGGGATGGAGAGATACAGACAGACAGAGAGGGCGAGAATGACAGACAGACAGAGAGGGAAAGAGAGTGTGTGTGAGTGTGTAAGAAAGAGAGTGTGTGAGAGAGAAACAAATAGACACAGAGAGAGGGCGATAGAGGGAGAGGATGAGAACGTGAGTGAGAGTGCAAGAGAGCGAGTGAGAGATGGAGACAGACAGATAGACATACAGAGAGGGTGAGAGAGAGGGGGTGAGACAGAGAGAGGAGGAGAGGGAGAGAGTGAGGGAGGGAATTAGAGTGTGATTGAGGGAGATAGGAAGGGAGTTACGTTAAAATTAAATCGCAAAAAATCACTGCCAGTTACACTGTTCCAAATATACGTTATTTCACTGGCAATACATTCTACCACTTAACCTCATAATGTGCCTAATCTATTACATTCAATTCGCATCAAAATGTTTTTACGAATCTCAAAAATTTCATTTGATGTGTACTATATTTTATTTTTGTACAATTAACCAAACACACAACACAACAAAAGCATGTGGTATGTGGCCAGAAGCGACACACTGTGGACTGGACAAAATAGTACAGCCAGCGATGAGAGAAGACTGCGCCACTGTGTAGAGCCATTCAATTTTAGTTTGTATTTAAATAATAGACACCAAGCATTTTGATATACCTTAGCAAAAAATCTATAGAATTCGATAGGATATATGCTATAGGAAATATAACAGGATTTATGCAGTGAGAAGAGAGTGTGTGAGTGTGTAAGAAAGAGAGTGTGTGAGAGAAAAACAAATATTCACAGAGAGAGGGCGATAGAGCGAAAGAACATGAGTGAGAGGGCAAGAGGGTGAGTGAGAGAGGGAGACAGACAGATAGACAGACACAGAGGGTGAGAGAGAGGGGGTGAGACAGAGAGGGGGAGAGGGAGAGAGGGAGGGAAGGAATTAGAGAGTGAGTGAGGAAGAGATGAAGGGAGGTAGGAGTGAGAGACATAGGGAGGAAACACACCACCCTTCGAACTGCAAACAAATCTCCAATGCTCCCTCGCCCCACTTCCTGTGTCAAGTCAAAGATCTGAGTCTGAGAGTCTGGTAACGACACACTGTGGACTGGACAAAATACTACAGCCAGCGAGGAGAGAAGAGTGTGCCACTGTGTGGAGCCATTCAATTTTATTTTGTATTTAAATAATAGACACCAAGCATATTGATATCCCTTAGCAAAAAATCTGTAGAATTCTATAGGATATATGCTGTAAGAAATATAACAGGATTTATGCTGTGAGAAGAGAGTGTGTGTGAGTGTGTAAGAAAGAGAGTGTGTGAGAGAGAAACAAATAGACACAGAGAGAGGGCGACAGAGGGAGAGGATGAGAACGTGAGTGAGAGGGCAAGAGAGCGAGTGAGAGAGGGAGACAGACAGATAGACAGAGAGGGTGAGACAGAGAGAGGAGGACAGGGAGAGAGTGAGGGAGGGAATAAGAGTGTGATTGAGGGAGATATGAAGGGAGTTACGTTAAAATTAAATCGCAAAAAATCACTGCCAGTTACACTGTTCCAAATATATGTTATTTCACTGGCAATACATTCTACCACTTAACCTCATAATGTGCCTAATCTATTGCATTCAATTCGCATCAAAATGTTT
>CM034535.1:3622125-3730863 GCA_020002185.1 Paraescarpia echinospica
TACTCATTAAATTCAAACTGGCATTTCTGATGACACATTTACTGAGTTTACTGACCTTGACATCATGCAGAAAAAAGGTATGTATTTTAGTATATCATCAACTGTTCCATCACAATAAAAAAGGTAAATTCTTATATAACGAAATATCCGGTCCTCAGGACTGCTCAAAGCGCTTTACACTTTACTCCCTGGCAGACCTGTTCAAACAAACACCATCTCGACTTCTCTGTGATGCATTCAGCCATGTTGCAACTAATGCGCGAAGATGATTCGTACACAAATATCCACCACTATTGATAGCCAGGTACTCATTCATACAGCTGAATGAACTGATGCAATGTAGAGTAAACAAACTTGCCCAAGGTTCAACACCGCCACACAGGATTCGAGAGAGAGAGAGAGAGAGAGAGAGAGAGAGGGAGGGAGAGAGAGAGAGAGAGAGAGAGAGAGAGAGAGAGAGAGAGAGAGAGAGCCAGAAAGAGAGACGGGCAGACATACAGATAGAGAGGGTGAGAAAGAGGGCGAGAGTGTGAGAGAGAGAGAGAGAGAGAGAGAGAGAGAGAGAGAGAGAGAGAGAGAGAGAGAGAGAGTGAGAGAGAGTCCTTCCCTTTCTTGTCCCTCCCTCCTCTTTCTGTCTCTAGCTCCCCCCTCTGTTTCTTCCTTCCTCCCTCTGCCTTTGTGATTCTTCCTCCCTCCCTTTCTCCCTCTCCCACTTTCTCTTTCTCACTCCCTCCTTTCTCTCTCTCCCCCCTCCCTCTATCTCTTTTCATTAAATTCACTCTACCTCTCTCTGTGTGTCTGTCTGTCTTTCTCCCTCTCGATCTGTTGTCCTCTCTCTCTCTATCTGATTCTCTCTCCCTCCTCTCTCACTCCCTCTCTGTCCCTCTCAGTCTGTCTGTCACTCTCCCTCCCTCTCTGCCAGTATGTCTTGCTCCTTCCATCTCTCTCTACCTCCTTCTCTCCCTCCTAGTCTCTCTCTTTCTCTATCCTCTCTCTGTGCCTGTCTCTATTTTAGTAATGAAAATGTAGTTTCTTCGTTTCGGTGGTAAAATCGCACGCACTAGTCCTATGCACTTAAGCATTGAGCCACACGGATTGATGGAAAAATCGTTAACCGAATTCAGGGTTATGCTAAATTGTCCAGCTAATTATAGGCCGATTCCGATTAGTTTGGTATGCATTATGATAGTTTTTGATATGCCCAATCAACTGAAGAGGTTTCATGATCATCGAAGGTCAATGTCACAAGGTTTTTTCCTAAAATTTCTATGATTTGCCAATGCTACCGTCCTTGGAGCTATAATTTGTGAATACAACTGTTCTTGGTAATATTTCTTTTGTGTTGAGCGCAGTAGCGCAGCGGTAAGAGCTCCAGACCAGACTCTCGATTGAAAGAACGCGGGTTTGAATCCTGTGTGGCGGTGTTGAACCTTGGGCAAGTTTGTTTACTCTACATTGCTTCAGTTCATTCAGCTGTATGAATGAGTACCTGGCTATCAACAGTGGTGGATATTTGTGTACGAATCATCTTCGCGCATTAGTTGCAACATCGCTGAATGCATCACAGAGAAGTCGAGATGGTGTTTGTTTGAACAGGTCTGCCAGGGAGTAAAGTGCAAAGCGCTTTGAGCAGTCCTGAGGACTGGATATTGCGTTATATAAGAATTTACCTTTTTTATTGTGATGGAACAGTTTATGATATACTAAAATACATACCTTTTTTCTGCATGATGTCAAGGTCAGTAAACTCAGGTAAATGTGTCATCAGAAATGCCAGTTTGAATTTAATGAGTACGATTGACAAGAGACAGTGAATACCATTATACAGAACAATGCAATTAGCAACATGCACTGTATAATCGTGTCAAAACGGTGGCATCTTTGGATCTTACCTTTGTCTAATTTTTTAATTTACTTATTTTATCAATCTATTTATTATTTTGATATCTTAAAAAAAATTAGCACTATACTATTATTATTGTAGACTGTAAAATATGGACCATAGTTCAAAGAGGAATGTCCTGTCTGTGCTCCTGTATGACTCAGACTACTGGCACATGGCATATTTCAACTGTACTTGCATTGTTGCTCTGCATAAATCCTGTTATATTTCCTATAGCATATATCCTATAAAATTCTACAGATTTTTTGCTAAGGGATATCAATCTGCTTGGTGTCTATTATTTAAATACAAAATAAAATTGAATGGCTCCACACAGTGGTACACTCTTCTCTCCTCGCTGGCTGTAGTATTTTGTCCAGTCCACAGTGTGTCGAATTTATATTTGGAACAGTGTAACTGGCAGTGATTTTTTGCGATTTAATTTTAACGTAACTCCCTTCATATCTCCCTCAATCACACTCTTATTCCCTCCCTCACTCTCTCCCTGTCCTCCTCTCTCTGTCTCTCCCTCTCTGTCTATCTGTCTGTCTCCCTCTCTCACTCGCTCTCTTGCCCTCTCACTCACGTTCTCATCCTCTCCCTCTGTCGCCCTCTCTCTGTGTCTATTTGTTTCTCTCTCACACACTCTCTTTCTTACACTCACACACACTCTCTTCTCACAGCATAAATCCTGTTATATTTCTTATAGCATATATCCTATAGAATTCTACAGATTTTTTGCTAAGGGATATCAATATGCTTGGTGTCTATTATTTAAATACAAAATAAAATTGAATGGCTCCACACAGTGGCACACTCTTCTCTCCTCGCTGGCTGTAGTATTTTGTCCAGTCCACAGTGTGTCGTTACCAGACTCTCAGACTCAGATCTTTGACTTGACACAGGAAGTGGGGTGAGGGAGCATTGGAGATTTGTTTGCAGTTCGAAGGGTGGTGTGTTTCCTCCCTATGTCTCTCACTCCTACCTCCCTTCATCTCTTCCTCACTCACTCTCTAATTCCTTCCCTCCCTCTCTCCCTCTCCCCCTCTCTGTCTCACCCCCTCTCTCTCACCCTCTGTCTGTCTATCTGTCTGTCTCCCTCTCTCACTCACCCTCTTGCCCTCTCACTCATGTTCTCTCGCTCTATCGCCCTCTCTCTGTGAATATTTGTTTTTCTCTCACACACTCTCTTTCTTACACACTCACACACTCTCTTCTCACTACATAAATCCTGTTATATTTCCTATAGCATATATCCTATCGAATTCTATAGATTTTTTGCTAAGGTATATCAAAATGCTTGGTGTCTATTATTTAAATATAAAATAAAATTGAATGGCTCCACACAGTGGCGCAGTCTTCTCTCATCGCTGGCTGTACTATTTTGTCCAGTCCACAGTGTGTCGCTTCTGGCCACATACCACATGCTTTTGTTGTGTTGTGTGTTTGGTTAATTGTACAAAAATAAAATATAGTACACATCAAATGAAATTTTTGAGATTCGTAAAAACATTTTGATGTGAATTGAATGCAATAGATTAGGCACATTATGAGGTTAAGTGGTAGAATGTATTGCCAGTGAAATAACATATATTTGGAACAGTGTAACTGGCAGTGATTTTTTGCGATTTAATTTTAACGTAACTCCCTTCATATCTCCCTCAATCACACTCTTATTCCCTCCCTCACTCTCTCCCTGTCCTCCTCTCTCTGTCTCACCCTCTCTGTCTGTCTATCTGTCTGTCTCCCTCTCTCACTCGCTCTCTTGCCCTCTCACTCACGTTCTCATCCTCTCCCTCTGTCGCCCTCTCTCTGTGTCTATTTGTTTCTCTCTCACACACTCTCTTTCTTACACACTCACACACACTCTCTTCTCACATCATAAATCCTGTTATATTTCTTATAGCATATATCCTATAGAATTCTACAGATTTTTTGCTAAGGGATATCAATATGCTTGGTGTCTATTATTTAAATACAAAATAAAATTGAATGGCTCCACACAGTGGCACACTCTTCTCTCCTCGCTGGCTGTAGTATTTTGTCCAGTCCACAGTGTGTCGTTACCAGACTCTCAGACTCAGATCTTTGACTTGACACAGGAAGTGGGGCGAGGGAGCATTGGAGATTTGTTTGCAGTTCGAAGGGTGGTGTGTTTCCTCCCTATGTCTCTCACTCCTACCTCCCTTCATCTCTTCCACACTCACTCTCTATTTCCTTCCCTCCCTCTCTCCCTCTCCCCCTCTCTGTCTCACCCCTCTCTCTCACCCTCTCTGTCTGTCTATCTGTCTGTCTCCCTCTCTCACTCACCCTCTTGCCCTCTCACTCATGTTCTCTCGCTCTATCGCCCTCTCTCTGTGAATATTTGTTTTTCTCTCACACACTCTCTTTCTTACACACTCACACACTCTCTTCTCACTGCATAAATCCTGTTATATTTCCTATAGCATATATCCTATCGAATTGTATAGATTTTTTGCTAAGGTATATCAAAATGCTTGGTATCTATTATTTAAATACAAAATAAAATTGAATGGCTCCACACAGTGGCGCAGTCTTCTCTCATCGCTGGCTGTACTATTTTGTCCAGTCCACAGTGTGTCGCTTCTGGCCACATACCACATGCTTTTGTTGTGTTGTGTGTTTGGTTAATTGTACAAAAATAAAATATAGTACACATCAAATAAAAGTTCTGAGATTCGTAAAAACATTTTGATGCGAATTGAATGCAATAGAATAGGCACATTATGAGGTTAAGTGGTAGAATGTATTGCCAGTGAAATAACGAATATTTGGAACAGTGTAACTGGCAGTGATTTTTTGCGATTTAATTTTAACGTAACTCCCTTCATATCTCCCTCAATCACACTCTAATTTCCCTCCCTCACTCTCTCCCTCTCCTCCTCTCTCTGTCTCACCCCCTCTCTCTCACCCTCTCTGTATGTCTATCTGTCTGTCTCCATCTCTCACTCGCTCTCTTGCCCTCTCACTCACGTTCTCATCCTCTCCCTCTATCGCCCTCTCTCTGTGTCTATTTGTTTCTCTCTCACACACTCTCTTTCTTACACACTCACACACACTCTCTTTCCCTCTCTGTCTGTCTGTCATTCTCTCCCTCTCTGTCTGTCTGTATCTCTCCATCCCTCCCTCCTTCTCTCCCCCCTCCTTCCCCCGCTCCCTAACTCCTTCCCTTTCTTGTCCCTCCCTCCTCTTTCTCTCTCTAGCTCCCCCCTCTGTTTCTTCCTTCCTCCCTCTGCCTTTGTGATTCTTCCTCCCTCCCTTTCTCCCTCTCCCACTTTCTCTTTCTCACTCCCTCCTTTCTCTCTCTCCCCCCTCCCTCTATCTCTTTTCATTAAATTCACTCTACCTCTCTCTCTCTCTCTCCTCTCTCTCTCTCTCTCTCTCTCCCCTCCCTCTATCTCTTTTTATTAAATTCACTCTCCCTCTCTCTCTTCCTTTCTTCTCTTCCTAAATATCTCTTTCTCTTATGTGGATGAAAACCTCCTCTCTGTCAATCTCGCTCGCCCTCTCATTTGCTCTCTCTCTCTCACTCTCTCATTCCCTCCCTCGCTCCCATCTCTCTCTCTGTCTGTCTGTCTGTCTGTCTGTCTGTCTGTCTGTCTGTCTGTCTGTCTCTCTCTGTCTATCTCTCTCTCTCTCTATTTTAGTAATGAAAATGTAGTTTCTACGTTTCATATGATATGCCCCTGTCACACAGAAGGAATTTTATAATGGAGTTTGTGTTAAAGTTGTTTTTTAGCGATATTACACTGTTTTTCGAGGCAGCACGCAGATTACCATTATTAATCTGTACAATTCTTCCTCAGACACTATTTTATATTGGCAATGTTGGTTTATTGCACTGATTAATTTGAAGATTATTCCCTTTGCTATATACTGTAAAATAGTAAATCATAATTATATATCTGAAGACAACCTGTGGCTTTTCTGGATAAATGAAAATAAAAAACATACAAGATCAGCAGAAACTGTACTTTCCCGGTAATATAATATTATTTTAATAAACAAAAATACCTTTGAAACCTTTGTTGTCAGGATTGAACTGTGATCTCCCACACACATGTCCGTGGTAAAATCGCATGCACTAGTCCTATGCACTTAAGCATTGAGCCACACGGATTGATGGAAAAATCGTTAACCGAATTCAGGGTTATGCTAAATTGTCCAGCTAATTATAGGCCGATTCCGATTAGTTTGGTATGCATTATGATAGTTTTTGGTATGCCCAATCAACTGAAGAGGTTTCATGATCATCGAAGGTCAATGTCACAAGGTTTTTTCCTAAAATTTCTATGATTTGCCAATGCTACCGTCCTTGGAGCTATAATTTGCGAATACAACTGTTCTTGGTAATATTTCTTTTGTGTTGAGCGCAGTAGCGCAGCGGTAAGAGCTCCAGACCAGACTCTCGATTGAAAGAACGCGGGTTTGAATCCTGTGTGGCGGTGTCGAACCTTGGGCAAGTTTGTTTACTCTACATTGCTTCAGTTCATTCAGCTGTATGAATGAGTACCTGGCTATCAACAGTGGTGGATATTTGTGTACGAATCATCTTCGCGCATTAGTTGCAACATGGCTGAATGCATCACAGAGAAGTCGAGATGGTGTTTGTTTGAACAGGTCTGCCAGGGAGTAAAATGTAAAGCGCTTTGAGCAGTCCTGAGGACTGGATATTTCGTTATATAAGAATTTACCTTTTTTATTGTGATGGAACAGTTTATGATATACTAAAATACATACCTTTTTTCTGCATGATGTCAAGGTCAGTAAACTCAGGTAAATGTGTCATCAGAAATGCCAGTTTGAATTTAATGAGTACGATTGACAAGAGACAGTGAATACCATTATACAGAACAATGCAATTAGCAACATGCACTGTATAATCGTGTCAAAACGGTGGCATCTTTGGATCTTACCTTTGTCTAATTTTTTAATTTACTTATTTTATCAATCTATTTATTATTTTGATATCTTAAAAAAAATTAGTACTATACTATTATTATTGTAGACTGTAAAATATGGACCATAGTTAAAAGAGGAATGTCCTGTCTGTGCTCCTGTATGACTCAGACTGCTGGCACATGGCATATTTCAACCTATACTGGACTTGCATTGTTGCTCTGCATAAATCCTGTTATATTTCCTATAGCATATATCCTATAAAATTCTACAGATTTTTTGCTAAGGGATATCAATCTGCTTGGTGTCTATTATTTAAATACAAAATAAAATTGAATGGCTCCACACAGTGGCACACTCTTCTCTCCTCGCTGGCTGTAGTATTTTGTCCAGTCCACAGTGTGTCGCTTCTGGCCATATACCACATGCTTTTGTTGTGTTGTGTGTTTGGTTAATTGTACAAAAATAAAATATAGTACACATCAAATAAAAGTTTTGAGATTCGTAAAAACATTTTGATGCGAATTGAATGCAATAGATTAGGCACATTATGAGGTTAAGTGGTAGAATGTATTGCCAGTGAAATAACATATATTTGGAACAGTGTAACTGGCAGTGATTTTTTGCGATTTAATTTTAACGTAACTCCCTTCATATCTCCCTCAATCACACTCTTATTCCCTCCCTCACTCTCTCCCTGTCCTCCTCTCTCTGTCTCACCCTCTCTGTCTATCTGTCTGTCTCCCTCTCTCACTCGCTCTATTGCCCTCTCACTCATGTTCTCATCCTCTCCCTCTGTCGCCCTCTCTCTGTGTCTATTTGTTTCTCTCTCACACACTCTCTTTCTTACACACTCACACACACTCTCTTCTCACAGCATAAATCCTGTTATATTTCTTATAGCATATATCCTATAGAATTCTACAGATTTTTTGCTAAGGGATATCAATATGCTTGGTGTCTATTATTTAAATACAAAATAAAATTGAATGGCTCCACACAGTGGCGCAGTCTTCTCTCATCGCTGGCTGTACTCTTTTGTCCAGTCCACAGTGTGTTGCTTCTGGCCACATACCACATGCTTTTGTTGTGTTGTGTGTTTGGTTAATTGTACAAAAATAAAATATAGTACATATCAAATGAAATTTTTGAGATTCGTAAAAACATTTTGATGCGAATTGAATGCAATAGATTAGGCGCATTATGAGGTTAAGTGGTAGAATGTATTGCCAGTGAAATAACGAATATTTGGAACAGTGTAACTGGCAGTGATTTTTTGCGATTTAATTTTAACGTAACTCCCTTCATATCTCCCTCAATCACACTCTAATTTCCCTCCCTCACTCTCTCCCTCTCCTCCTCTCTGTCTCACCCCCTCTCTCTCACCCTCTCTGTATGTCTATCTGTCTGTCTCCATCTCTCACTCGCTCTCTTGCCCTCTCACTCACGTTCTCATCCTCTCCCTCTATTGCCCTCTCTCTCTGTCTATTTTTTTCTCTCTCACACACTCTCTTTCTTACACACTCACACACACTCTCTTTCCGTCTCTGTCTGTCTGTCATTCTCTCCCTCTCTGTCTGTCTGTATCTCTCCATCCCTCCCTCCTTCTCTCCCCCCTCCTTCCCCCGCTCCCTAACTCCTTCCCTTTCTTGTCCCTCCCTCCTCTTTCTCTCTCTAGCTCCCCCCTCTGTTTCTTCCTTCCTCCCTCTGCCTTTGTGATTCTTCCTCCCTCCCTTTCTCCCTCTCCCACTTTCTCTTTCTCACTCCCTCCTTTCTCTCTCCCCCCCTCCCTCTATCTCTTTTCTTTAAATTCACTCTACCTCTCTCTCTCTTTCTCTCTCCTCTCTCTCTCTCTCTCCCCTCCCTCTATCTCTTTTTATTAAATTCACTCTCCCTCTCTTTCTTCCTTTCTTCTCTTCCTAAATATCTCTTTCTCTTATGTGGATGAAAACCTCCTCTCTGTCAATCTCGCTCGCCCTCTCATTTGCTCTCTCTCTCCCTCTCTCATTCCCTCCCTCGCTCCCATCTCTCTCTCTCTCTCTCTCTCTCTCTCTCTCTCCCTGTCTCTCTGTCTCACCCTCTCGCCCTCTTTCTCACCCTCTCTATCTGTATGTCTGTCTGTCTCTCTTTCTGGCTCTCTCTCTCTCTCTCTCTCTCTCTCTCTCTCTCTCTCTCTCTCTCTCTCTCTCTCTCTCTCTCTCTTACCCTCTCTCTCTGTGTGTCTGTCTGTCTTTCTCCCTCTCGATCTGTTGTCCTCTCTCCCTCCCTCTCACTTCCTCTCTGTCCCTCTCAGTCTGTCTGTCACTCTCCCTCCCTCTCTGCCAGTATGTCTCGCTCCTTCCATCTCTCTCTACCTCCTTCTCTCCCTCCTAGTCTCTCTCTTTCTCTATCCTCTCTCTGTGCCTCTCTCTCTATGTCTGTCTATCTCTCTCTCTATTTTACTAATGAAAATGTAGTTTCTACGTTTCATATGATATGCCCCTGTCACACAGAAGGAATTTTATAATGGAGTTTGTGTTAAAGTTGTTTTTTATCGATATTACACTGTTTTTTGAGGCAGCACGCGGATTACCATTATTAATCGGTACAATTCTTCCTTAGACACTATTTTATATTGGCAATGTTGGTTTATTGCACTGATTAATTTGAAGATTATTCCCTTTGCTATGTACTGTAGAATAGTAAATCTTAATTATATATGTGAAGACAACCTGTGGCT
Source organism: Paraescarpia echinospica (assembly GCA_020002185.1). Taxonomy (NCBI): domain Eukaryota; kingdom Metazoa; phylum Annelida; class Polychaeta; order Sabellida; family Siboglinidae; genus Paraescarpia; species Paraescarpia echinospica. The sequence goes on from CM034535.1 coordinate 3,631,647, forward strand.
TTTCTGGATAAATGAAAATAAAAAACATACAAGATCAGCAGAAACTGTACTTTCCCGGTAATATAATATTATTTTAATAAACAAAAATACCTTTGAAACCTTTGCTGTCAGGATTGAACTGTGATCTCCCACACACGTGTCGGTGGTAAAATCACATGCACTAGTCCTATGCACTTAAGCATTGAGCCACACGGATTGATGGAAAAATCGTTAACCGAATTCAGGGTTATGCTAAATTATAGGCCGATTCCGATTAGTTTGGTATGCATTATGATAGTTTTTGGTATGCCCAATCAACTGAAGAGGTTTCATGATCATCGAAGGTCAATGTCACAAGGTTTTTTCCTAAAATTTCTATGATTTGCCAATGCTACCGTCCTTGGAGCTATAATTTGCGAATACAACTGTTCTTGGTAATATTTCTTTTGTGTTGAGCGCAGTAGCGCAGCGGTAAGAGCTCCAGACCAGACTCTCGATTGAAAGAACGCGGGTTTGAATCCTGTGTGGCGGTGTCGAACCTTGGGCAAGTTTGTTTACTCTACATTGCTTCAGTTCATTCAGCTGTATGAATGAGTACCTGGTTATCAACAGTGGTGGATATTTGTGTACGAATCATCTTCGCGCATTAGTTGCAACATGGCTGAATGCATCACAGAGAAGTCGAGATGGTGTTTGTTTGAACAGGTCTGCCAGGGAGTAAAGTGTAAAGCGCTTTGAGCAGTCCTGAGGACTGGATATTGAGTTATATAAAAATTTACCTTTTTTATTGTGATGGAACAGTTTATGATATACTAAAATACATACCTTTTTTCTGCATTATGTCAAGGTCAGTAAACTCAGGTAAATGTGTCATCAGAAATGCCAGTTTGAATTTAATGAGTACGATTGACAAGACACAGTGAATACCATTATACAGAACAATGCAATTAGCAACATGCACTGTATAATCGTGTCAAAACGGTGGCATCTTTGGATCTTACCTTTGTCTAATTTTTTAATTTACTTATTTTATCAATCTATTTATTATTTTGATATCTTAAAAAAAATTAGTACTATACTATTATTATTGTAGACTGTAAAATATGGACCATAGTTTAACAAGATTTAACAAGATTGCCACCCAGAGAATTAACTCTAGGTGGCAGGTGGACAAGGAAGCCCTTTGGCTTATCAAGAGTCCGACCCTTTTATCTATGTGTATCCCGCCCGTCTGAGTTATGTGTCGATTTCATTTTTAAACATATTCACGCTACTAGCACCCACACAATCAGCAGGTAATCTATTCCATTCATTTACAGTCCTTTGTGAAAAAGAAAACTTTCTTATATCCAATCTACTCTGCTCCTTTGCCAATGTAAGTTCATGTCCTCTAGTCCTTCTATCTTTCTTAACTGAGAAAAAAATATTTCTATCAATATTTTCATAACCCTTCAATATTTTAAACACTTCTATCTGATCTCCTCTCAATCTCCTGGTCTCTAGTGTTGTTAAACCGCATTTGTTTAGGCGTATTTCGTAACTAAGATCCCTCAGTTTTGGTATTATTTTAGTTGCTCTCCTCTGCACTCTTTCTAGCATATCTATGTCCTTCCTGCGATATGGCCTCCACGCTTGAATACAATATTCTAAATGAGGCCTAACTATTGTTTTGTACAGCGGTATTATTAGCTCTTTTTCCTTATACGTTATGTTTCGCCTAATTAATCCAAGGATTTGATTTCCCTTTGAAGCTGCAATTCCGCACTGCTCTGAAACCTTCATATCAGCACTAATGGTTAACCCTAAGTCCTTTTCTTTTACAGTAATACTTAGTACAGTACCCCCCATTGTATATTCTACCTCTTCGTTCCCATGTCCTGTGTGGAGGCATTTACATTTCCCAAAATTGAACAGCATTTGCCACTTTTCAGACCATTTGATCAACCTGTCAAGATCATCTTGTAAATGCTGTCTATCTCCATCACTTTTAATCCTTCTAAACACTTTTGTATCATCCGCAAATTTCAACACCTTGCTTGTTATTTCATCATCCAAATCGTTGATATATATTAAGAATAATATAGGTCCTAATACTGATCCCTGTGGTACCCCACTCAATACCGATTTCCAGTTTGAAGCCTCCCCATCAACTACTACACGTTGTCTTCTGTCAATCAGCCATTGTTCTATCCAGTTTATTATACCATTTCCTATGCCATTGGCCTTTAGTTTAAGCAGTAATCTTTGATGTTGTACTTTGTCGAAAGCTTTTTGAAAATCTAAGTAGACGATATCTACTGGTGATCCCTCATCTACCCACTTAGTGATGTCTTCCAAAAAACATAACATATTTGTTAAGCATGACCTCGCTTTAAAAAAACCATGTTGAGATGGGTTAATCAAGTTGTGTTTAACAAGAAAATCCATCATGTGATCTTTAATTTGTCTTTCTAATAATTTACAAATCACTGATGTTAAACTCACTGGTCTATAGTTCTCTGACTTGTTTCTCGAACCTTTTTTGAATAACGGTATAATGTTTGCTTCTTTCCATTCTAAAGGAACCACTCCCTCTTCTAATGACAAGTTGAAAACTGTTGCAAGCGGTATGCTAATTTGTTCTATAATTTCCAATAGTAGTTTGGGTGGAATACCATCCACTCCAGGTGATTTATTATCCTTCATAGCCCTTATTTTCTTAGCTACCATTTCCGGGGTTACAATTAATTGTCCTAAATAGTCTGAATCTGCCCCCTTGAACTTAGCCTCTGGTACTGGCAGTGAACTAATATTTTCCCTGGTAAACACTGAACTAAAGTACTCATTCAGGTCTTCTGCCATTAAGAATCCCTCTGATATTATATTTCCAGCACTATCTTCTAGAGGACCGACCTTATCTCGAACTTTCTGTTTGCTTCGAACATACGCATAAAAACTCTTGCTGTCATGTTTTATATTACTAGCTAATTGTTGTTCATAGCTTCTCTTTGAATTTCTAATTTCAGCTGTAGCTTGGTTAAGTGCTTCTTTATAACTGTTGTAGTCTTCATCATTTCCAGTACATCTATATGACTTCCACATCATTTGTTTATACTTAATTTTTCTAATGGCTTCTTTCGATAAGTGTTTCTTTTTGGACCGTTTTCCTTGTTTTTTGAAGGGTACAAATTTATCGACTATGCACTTAATTTCACTCTTTAATATATTCCAGCATTCTGTTGCCGTCTTATTTTCAGTGTGTTATTCCAGTCTATCTTTGCTAAATATTTCCTCATGTCCTTATACCTTCCTTTGTGGAAATTTCTCCTATACTGCTTTTTACTATTCCTTTCTGATTTTACTTTGATGGTAAAATGTATCTGGTTGTGATCGCTACTCCCCAGTGGCTCACATATCTTGACATTGTCAACTAATTCATTCTGTGAGGACAAAACTATGTTTAACACATTCTCACCCCTGGTTGGTTCTAGCACATGTTGAGAAAGGAATGTATCTTGAACTAAAACTAAAAACTTGTGGTCCTCACTCCCCATACTCTGTAGAGATTTCCATTGTATATGCCCGTGGTTAAAATCCCCCATAATAATACAGTCCCGTTTGCTTACTTCCCTTATAGCGTTTTGTATTTTTTCATTCTCTTCTATGCTTATGTTTGGACTTCGATAAACTAACCCAACTGTTAACGTTGAGTTTCCTGTAACTATGTTACACCAAACAGCTTCTTCGCAATCTGCTTCTCTTTCTAATTTTATTTCATAAGCCTGAATAGATTCTTTAATATATAAAATAACTCCACCTCCCTTTCTTCCTATTCTATCTTTTCTAAACATTACATATCCTGTCAGTCCCAATTCAGCATCTGATATATCGGTGGTGGTCCAGGATTCGGTTATACCTATTATATGAGGGTCAATATCTTCTACCATAATGTTTAGTTCATTTCTTTTGTTTACTATACTCCTTGCATTTAAACAAACACATTTATATCCAGCTTCAGAAGAGTTTTCCAGACTGTTATTTGCTGATTTATTTGTGCTGTCTTTATCTATGCCTCCATTTTCAGGCTTTTCTGTGAGTCCCCCCTGCGAATCTAGTTTAAATAGATACAACCTGTCCCACTGTCAACAGATCGCAGCAGGTTCTCTGAGAAAACTGCTGCCCCCTTTCCACTAAGATGGAGGCCATCTCTCATGTACATATCTTCCCTCCCAACAAAGTATCCCCATAAATCTGTGAATCCCACCCCCTCTTCCTCACACATCTGCTCAACTAGTGCGTTGATCGCCATCCTCTTACAGTTTCTATACGTTGCCCCCCTTCCTCCCATTACTGGCAAAATTCCTGACAGAATAACCTGGTCAACTCTCGTCTTCTTTACCTTCCTCACTAACTGTCTATACTTCTGTATTATCGCAGTTGTTCCCTCCCTGTCAGCATTATTTGTTCCTACATGTACCAGTATAGACCCCCCCTTGCCATGTCCCAATACCTTCTCTACCCTGTCAGTTACATGTTCAATCCTAGCCCCCGGTAAACAAACAACGATGTCCTTCCCCTCGCTCAGTGCCTTGTCCGTCTTTCTCATAATGGAGTCGCCCATAAACACCCTCTCTTTCCTCATTGCCCCCTCAATCACTGCCTTAGAATAGCTCCTTCTTCGGTTTGCATCTGTCTGGTTGTTGTCTTTCCCCCCTGTCGTCTTCTCTCCTGTCACACTCTCTTCCGATCCATTCTTTCCTGTCACTTTTTCTCTTGTTACCTTCCCTTTTATCGACTTCTCTTCTATCACATTTGCTCACACTTCCTTTTGTCCCTTCTTCGTTCGTCCCATCTCGTTTTCCTCTCTCCTCTCCCTTCCCATCTTCCCTCCCTCCTTCTCTACGGTCACTTTCTTCCCTGTCACCTTCACGCTTGTCACGTTTTCTGTTGTCGATTTTCCAATTTCTTCCCCTCCAATCACCTTCCCTCCTCTCAATTTCCTTTCCTCAGTTTTCTTGCCACTGCTATTCTCCTTCAGTCTTGCAGTATTCTCACCTCTCTCCCTGTCGTCTCTCTCCATTCGACCTGCCTCCTTGCTAATTCCCATCTCCATTCCCTTCACAACATCTGTCAACCTAACTATCTCCTTCTGCAGACACTCCACCTTCCAACACCCAATGCACTGAAAGGTGAATCCATCCTCCATGGTTTCTGCCCATGACTTCCCACAGCCGGACAATGCAAAATCTACCCAGCTGTGGCAGTGATCGCACACCAAGTGTCGCTTTGCCTTGACTTGCCGCTTGCAAGGCGCCATATCCCGATCAGAATTTATTTAATAACTTAACTAACTTAGTCTTTATAAAGACTGTTTCCTGTGTACTACAGCACACTTTAGGTTACAAATTTCAATTACACAGCCAACTATTTATCCTGATACGAACGCTAACATTACCGGTAGTGACCTAATTTAAATACAATCAATGACGTTACGTTACCGTTAGGCTGCTTTATTTATATAGGTTACGCCGCCCGATTTTCGCCCTAGCTTAATTTTAACAACAATGCTAACTAATCAAAATATCTAGCAAGTACTGGCTTACACAGATATTATCTTATGTAAGTAGTTTGGTGGTTGTTACTTTATCTCCTATATATTCTACCACATAATCAGGTTTCTTAAATCTTGTTTTTACAAATTATCGAAGCCTAAGACAAGTGAGTTACCCTATTATCACTCACTATACTAAGGTATTCTAAAATACTATAACTAACTAACTTTACGCACAACTGCCACTCAATATATGTTTATTGCAACTTTATGAATGATATTAAGGCAAGAATAATACTTATCAATCAGTAATTCCACTTGTTTATCAACTTTTCTGCACCACCAATTTCTACGATCTATCTCCGCCAAATATAGCCTCGAGTGCACAACATCTGTAAGTGCTGGGGGAATTCCGCCCACACTGTCAACACAGACCAATTAACTGACCTTCCCACGGGAAACTTAAAACGATAATTACATAAATCTGCTGTTAATTAAATCCTGGTGCAATCCACCCACCTTACATCTTGATTTGTGTTGTTCTTCCTGTTAAAACACGAAACCTCGTGGGAAAACACTGGAGCACTATGTCTGTCCAGCTTCTCTCTTAAACTCTGTGATGGTGTCTCTTACATAACCCTGGCTTAGTGACCGGGTATGATCCTCACTTGGTGACTGCCCGGGAAACTGACACCGCAGGGAAAGCTGACTTATAGGCTAGCTTTTCCAGGCCATAGATGTTACACTGGTGAAATGGGATCTATACAGACTTAACACACTAAAAATATTGGAAACAAAAAGACTACTTAGAGTTTTGGAATAATGGAAGTAAATAATTAACTAATTCGTCAGTCCTATACAGTCTTTACACAGAGAATATCATGAGAGAGGTCGAGACTGACACGAGAAGCAAGTTTTAATGGACTGAAAGTGAATGGACAGGAGATATATTAATTGAGATATGCCGATGACACAGCGATAATATCCGATACAAGAGAAGGATTTGATAAACTGATAACTACTGTCAAAGAGCACAGCGAGATGAAAGGATTGAAACTAAACGTAAAGAAGACTAAGATTGTGGATGTGAAGGGGTGTCGAGAACCATCAGAAGTCACAGTAGATGGCGAGGAAATAGAACGAGTGGAAAGTTTTGAATATCTGGGGTCACTGATAGAAGCGGATGGAGATGGGACGAAAGAGATCAAGCGGAGGTTGGCAATGACGAGTAAAAAGTTGACGGATATGAAGAAGCTGTGGAAAGCAACGAACGAAGATATGAAACTACGAATTATCCGAGTCCGCATATTTCCAACGGCTACGTATATGGATGCGAAACCTGGACTCTTAATAAGAACACTACTAAACGTATAAATGCATTTGAAAACAAGTGTTATAGAAATACATTACGAGTTTCGTGGATTGAACATAGAACTAACGAATCCATCGCAGATGAGCTTGGTGTTAAAACCGGGACTTTATTGAACTTTATAAAGAAACATAAACTAAGTTATTTTGGCCATGTGGAACGGCATCAATCTCTAGAGAGACTAATAATGGAATGAAAATTGGAAGGCAGAAGAAGCAGAGGAAGACCTAGGAGATAATGGGAGAGGGACATAGAGGAATGGATGGAAGCAGACGTCTGGCGAGTGGGGAGACTGGCAAACGAAAGAGCTGTCTATAGACAATCCATCAAGGCTGCAACGTCCGGAAATGGATAAGCAAACCCAACCAAAATTCGTCAGTAACCCTGGCGGTTACATATGTTTTTTAGTTTCTTCTTATTTCTTCTTAAACCCAACCATGGTTGAAATGCAATAGAGGTAATATTTTAACAATGAGAATTCCAGTATGGTATGTATAGTACTTCGTTTTATATGGAGATATTTCATATACAACGTAGCGGTAATTCATGTAATACTTGAATCATGTACTCGCACTTTACTCTCCCAAAAAACTAGGCCATGAGGGCAGACATACTACAAAATAACCAGATCGGAGAGGAGACATTCACCCCTGAATCCATATCAGATGTCATTAGAAATAAAAGACTCCAGTTTTGGGGCATGCTTGTCGTATACGGAGCAAAAAAACGTTAACATAGTTTTCATGCAAAACTAAAGAACAAGGAAAACGAAGGCCAATGAAGAGGTGAAGTGATCAAACCAAACACGACACGGGACTCCCGGTAGTAAAGGTATAAGTTCTTATATAGCGCAGTATATCCAGTCCTGAGGACTGATCAACGTTCTTTAATTTATACTTTACTCCCTGGCAGACCTGTTCAAGCGAACACCATCTCGACTTCTCTGGGGAGCATTCAGCCACACAGCAATTATAATTCGCAAAGATTATTCGTACACAAATGTCCACTACTGTGTATAGCCACGTACTCATTCATACAGCTGAGTGAACTGGAGCAACATAGATCGAGTGAACGAACTTGCCTAAGGTTTGACAAGCTAGGCAGCATATGATTCGAACCCAGGTTCTCCCCATTGAGAGTCCGATGCTTTAGCCACGCACTACATCACTGCGCTCCACGTTATTAACAGCAGAGAGGTGTGCTCCGGTCCGATGGAACAAAATGGAGGATGAAAATTGCCGTATGCGTTTAAGTCAAGTAAGCCAAGCGTCGGTTGTAGTCAATACTCTAGTGTAGCGGCTTCATCACAGGTAGGCTTATTGCACATTTCCTTTTTATACCGGCCAACTCATCCCGAGCAAATATACCAGACTTTCGCTTAAAATCTCCAAATGCACCTTCCCGTCTTTCGATGTCATCATCCGAGACAGCGCGACACCACGGGTGACGTACTGATCGAGCTAAGACGTGGTTAACCGCTGACGTTCGGGCAAGAAATATCCAACCCCCTCAGCTTCCGATGTCAAGATCCGAGACAGCGTGTCGATGGCGACATGAGAATCGTGTTGAATCACTGATGAATCTCCCGGTATTAAACAAGTTAGCGGGTATACTTTGTATTCTTCTTCAGATAAAACTAAGCCAGCTCTTATATAATTTTGCATGTTCTCAATTGAGAAGTTAATTATGGGCTTTCTCACGTGGTTTACACACATTTCTCTTATGTGTTTGGGCTGAGTATTGGTCTCAAAACACTGGTAATATGGAGCGGACCAAATCTGCATGGGTCTGTTTAGCTTCTGGGCCGAGCTGGTTTTGAGATATATTTATATCAAGCTCTAAAGTCTAAACAGTGGTCCGATATTACAGAGGATCGTGGAGCTACATAAATGGGCAATTAACTTAAACTGCTGTCGCCCTCTTGAGTTTTCGTTCATACCAAATTTGTCCGATAGAGGGCGACGTTACAGTTCGCAAACAAGATCAAAGTTCCGCTACGTGCTAGTAAACAAATACATCATGTGAGTTGCAGTTAGTAAATACATCATGTGATCAATGCGGAACTGGCAGCTGTATTGTCAAAGATGCCGAGTAACTACGCAGCGTCCGGGAATTCCTATTCCCCAACTGTAAGTAGAATGAATACAGAAAATTGTCTGACACAGTGACAGCACAGACCGTGACGTGACTGCCAGGCCCAAGGCAAGGGGGTAAGACCATATTGAGCCTTAAGGATTCGTTACCCACCGAAAGACTCAAAGAGTGTCCTTGAAAATACCGTTTTGGTGTGATGTGTGAATTTTTTTAGCACTTTAACATGGCACATGTTAGTCCAGTAAATACTGAACGTACTACGGCATTAGATCTTTCACGAGGACGAGATAGCAATAAATATTAAATATATACGCTAGTCAATCGCGTATTCGCATAGCCACAGTGGCTATTTTTGCGGAAATGTTATAATGACCGTACTATGTAAAATCTCAATGTGGTCTTACCCCAAGAGTGGAAGTGCACGGAACTTATGGACACTGGCCCTGAGAAATTTTACGTTTCGTTTCGTTCAGGGAGTGCGGGTAGTGTAGTGGTTAGCACATCATGCCAGCGCGCTGAGTTCGAAACCCGGACCGGGCAGGCATAATATTTGATATAAAAACCTGGCTCTCAACATTGTGGACTGTGTATTCCTCGTGACTTGGAGTTGGAGATTTAATGTCAGTGCCGTCTCACTTTGGGACGAAAAAAACCCACTGAGGACGACAAGCACCCTGGCAGTGACCACCCTCAGTGCCAGCATATAAAGGTCGGTTTGGCGATAATGTTTTGAAAAAGGCTGACTAGTTGAATGACTACTGACATAAGACCATTACATTGTAACCACAATAATACAGATTAGTCAGTTAATAGAACGTTGCAGAGCGCTGGAAACAACTAGAACCTCACCGTTCATGTTGCCTGTGTGACTTTCGGAAGAGACACTCTAGCTGTTGGTCCCTTCTATTTGACATCTTTGCCATAGGAAGCAAAATATCCCATGCAGGGGGTAAATGTGTAGCCTGGCTTTAGCCAGTGTAGGGCTGTACACAAACATAGTGGTCTATAGTTCATAGACTGACAGTGTTGGGAGTGGATAGAACTCACTTAGACTCGGTCAGTCTCTAATTTCTAAACATTGGCATTGCCTTTGGCATCAGTGTCCTTACAAATAAACTCTGCCAATTATAAATAACAAACAAACACTGGACAGTGCACTTATGACATGAACACTATACAGTGTTAAGTCATGTATGTTCACTGAACTGGTGTTAAGACGGTACTGTAGCATAGAGTACAGTAGCCAAGAAGTTACACTTATTTTTTAAATCTACATATCTATGCTCTGTACAGGGCCTGTGTATTTTCTGGGATGACTGTTTATGATCAAACTATAAAATCGGGTCATTGGCAGATTTTATCCTGAAAGCATCATTAATAATTAAACAGAGTTCACCATTTTTCACAGTTTTAGTACCGGTATAGTTTTACACGACAAATGACAGGGAATGATCAGTTTGTTTATGTTTTGTACATATACTACATACATAATAGTTTAGTGAATGACCTAATATAGTCTGTACTTGTTTGTTTGTTTGTTTACACAGGTTGGGTTGATTTGTTTGTTGTCTGTTTACACAGGTTGGGTTGATTTGTTTGTTGTCTGTTTACACAGGTTGGGTTGATATTTGTCTTCAACCTGATAGTTGGAAATGGTGCCCTGACAATGCCTCGAGCGTTTCTTACCGCAGGATGGCTGCTCGGTCTCTGCTTTGTCATTGTCCTTGCATTTATGAGGTTAGTCCAGTTCTAGAGACACTTAGTGATCTTCATATGTAGAATAGGCTCTGGCAAGGATTTGTAGAACAAAACACCATTTTTAGCATTGCATAACTTTTTTATTTATGTGTCAATCTGCATAGTATTCAATATACACCTGTAGAGACTATTATACAGGTAATATGTGTGCCGAATATCATTGAGCTAGATTTAACACAAATTGAGATATATGCTGCTGTGATAATAGAGAAATTAACAATTTTGACAATTAAAAATATCCAACCGACATATATAATTTTGAAAAATGACATTCAGATAAATGTAAATGTGAACAAATAGAAGATCACAGTTTTATATATAGACAGTACAACATGTTTTATTGCATTAAACAGGCATGCGATAATTTTGTTAATTTTTTGTAAAAGAATTTTAAAAACAAAACGTGATATTCAGCGTGACATAACATTTTAATTTATGTATCAGTTCATGCCATATTTAGTATTCCCAGAGATTATTATACAAGTAATAGGTAGGCAAAATATTGTTGGGCTAGGTTGAACAGAAACAGATATATTGCACTGAATACAGTAAAAAGTGTGATGTCAAACATTAAAATAATCATAGACGTGTATGGCTAATTTGAAAATTGTCATTTTATTTACAGAAAAATCTACCCACACTTACCAAATTGCTATTCAAAATCTCATTGTTAACAATCAGTCAACAAACAGAAAATAGCTAGAACTTTCTATCTTTAAGCACTGTTGATACCCCTCTGAATAATAATATAGGCCTAGATAGCTAGCTACTAATGCGGCAGCACAAACACTGCTGACTGCCAGAAACCTTATCACCCCCGACTCACACCTGTGACCTAGACAGGCAGTTTATCAGTTATTCACTACTCGTGTTGGGATATATTATACTAAATGTTGTTAGTTATTATTATATGTCATTACATAAACAAATAATGAGTGTATGACAAAAATGAGTTTTTCAAATCAAATGTGCCGGCTACGCGTCGTGAAAGTCAATCACAAACTCTGATCTATCGACTTTCGAAGGTCGGCATGTCCTCAAATCAAAACTTATTTTAATACTTTTTTCCACACATTATTACGAATTTAATGACAAATCTAATACTAGCTGTCGCCCGTCGATCAGACCTCAACTTTTGTAGAAATGAACAAAATAAGGACTGTTTGGTGATAGGTACAGTTGATGCGTTCCGCGAAAGTTCGTTACAAACAGGCTCTTGTCTAACGATTTTTGAAGGTCATAAGTTTTGATTTGATGACAATCAAATCAAAACTTATTTTAATAATTTTGCACACATGATTACGAATTTAAAATGAATCTAATGGTATTGATCTCTGGGTGATTGGATTAGAATTTTTGAAGATATGGCGAAAGATGACTGCTTGGCAACTGGTAGCTATTAGATGCAAACTCACGGGTAACTTTTTTTATGTACAGGCTGGAGACCATCACTGATTGGTCAAATAACATTTCTCACCTTAGAAAAAAGTGACCGTGTCTTGATACAACAACATTTGGCGAGGCACCAAGGCTTTGAACAAGGCATGGTTTTGGGTGATTTTGTGGCACTACAAAAATCTCAGTGAGTCAGGTTTCACTGGTCAGCGAGATACAGAACTTCATACAGCGCGCTTTGCTCATGCCCTGATATACCGGTTAGAACACATTTATAAAAGCCTGTAAACTTCATAATAATATAGTTATGGAACTGAAGTTTGATGCATAAACAAACGACATGTAGAACTTTTTAGTGATGTGCTTTTTATTGGCATACAGTAATTCCTATTAGTTGCAGACCATGCTGAAGTTGTGACATTTTCTGTGAAATTATCCTGTCAGTCTGGAATTGTGTCCAATTTTACTGGTTATTCTACTTGTTGTTAATAAATGTATTTTATATACACCATACCCAAATGAACTCTGTCCATTTATATTTTCATAGGTTAACTTAAGCCCCTAACATGAAAGAATACTAAAATCGTAAAATTTAATTATACAAAGGAAGCAGAAGTTTTTTTATTTGAGACAGGAATGAAGTTTGAAAAATAGAAAAAACAGCCTTGTCGGGAGATTTGAGAACACCTACAAACTACAATTAATGCAATAAAATGTCTTGGTTATAAAATAATTATTCAAGAAGTGTTTGTTATTTTACTTGACGTTGCTATCAGTGATGGTTATTGAAAATATAAGTTTAATTATGTCACCTGATGTGTGTTCTTTTGTTGCAGCTACATGACCACAACGTTTGTTATTGAAACAATGGCTTCAGCAAATGCTATCATACGACTTGATCGACAGCGGAGTGTACAGGTGAAGGTTTAATGCACTGGTGCCAGCTTACATCATTTGCAATGATTTCTGGCATTTGTTCATAAAAATAACTGGCATATATCCCTGTCTCATGAGCATGGTGATATCCATGAAGAGTAACAGTTTTTTTACATGAGTGTAAATATATAAAATAAAAAATGTAGACAATTATACAACAATAACACCATGTTTAGCTTTACTATTGCACTTAGAATACTGCATCTAAGATCTGGTGTAACAATATTCCAATATTATATATTAGAAGTAATTACTAATATATTAAAATACATTGTTATTACAAACAATATTAACAAGAGCCTAAGAGTAACGAATTTGTTGATATTGGTGTGTATGTATAATTTTATGTGTGTATATATATATAATATTATATACTCCAGTATTACCAGGAACGTGTATACCAGGTACACAATTATGTTAATGTTGACTGTTTGTAAAGTGTTTGGGCAATATAGACACGCTGGGAAGTTAAAAACAAACTTGTTGTTTTGATGTTGGGCTGAGTATATGATGTTGTGTCTACAGGATTCTGCACACCATGATAGCGGGACTACATCTGGCAACGATGATGAACACCAGTCTCTGCTTCACCATGACGGTAACACCTCATCTCATATAGTACTTCTTATACGTACAACTATATCTTAGTCCATTCTTGGTTGTTCTTTCTTTCGGGGGAAACAGGTTAATTTTTCATGACTTGATGTGATCTTTAAAAACAAATCTTGATGAGCATGGTGTGGTCCATCTATCTAAAGGGCATGCCACCCAAAGGATATCTCTCTTATGTCGATATTGGTGCTCACATTACATTTTACGTCCCATGTGGGGTGGAAACTGCTGCTTTGTGTCTCAGATTGGTTGCTGTCAGAAATAAAATGTGGCATGTTTGTTTTTAGATTCATCTAGTGAAGACGCTGCCTCTGATTTATTTGAAATCTCAACGAAAGTGGAGATGGTGAGTCTTAAGATGATCACCATGTAGGTCACACAATAAGATCCAATCAAAAGGAATACTTGTCTCTAAAAAGTTACTGCTCAGTTTGTTAGTTGGACGTAAGTTTTAACAAATTCTTGAATTGCCATATTTTTCATCATAACTTAAATTGGAACTGTTCAGAAAAGAAATGCACATTTTTGAAGTGTTTGGAAAAGTATTTTTTTTTTGTAATTTATGACAACTGGTCCGTGTATATACCGTCTTTTCCTATTTCATTTTGAAATTGGCGAACGAAAAAATGAAAAAAGCAAACAATGTTCGTTTTTTTTTCATATTTGAAGTACGAAAAACTAATACAATCTACTATTTGCTGTATTTCTAATACATGTTAGAAGAACAAAATAATGATAAAACAAACCGTTTTTCATTTTCATTGCATCAGAATGAAATACGACTGCAGTGCCACTCGTTTTTTGTTTTTGTACTTAGGAAGTTTTGGCTGTCTTACTGCTTCGGCTAGGTGACAAAAGTCGGTGACTTCGGCAGGACAAATCGGTTGCATTTTGTAAAAAAATTCACTGAAATTGCATCATCGCTGAAATTGCATCATTGCCGAGATCGACAAGTACAGGCAAATATTGGTAGTTTCGGCACCGTTGTTTTTTGAAATGTTTTGACTACTAAATTAATTATACTCAAATTTCCTTGGTAAACTACTTTATTAATTATTATATTTAGCAGAAATATATAACATAAAACTAGTATTTGAGATTGTACTATTATGTGAAAGTGCTTGAAAATCTAGATAATAGTAAAGCATATTTGAATGCAAAGATTTTTTGGAAAACATACTCAAATTAAACGTTGCATTCTGAAATTGCCCATATTTTAAATAAAATAAACCTGTTCAATGAATTACTCTACCCCATACAGCACATATATATATATATATATATATACTATGTATCACTTTCCTCAACTCTATTTCCTTGTTCACGTACTATGCGATTTTAAGATAAAACGGCGTCAAAAACTAACAATAAATCTGCATGCCATATTCCGCTGAAAATACATGGCCACCGGTAATTTTGTCAAAAACACAATTTATCAAAAACCATATAAAATGCCATCTAATACATATGGTAGCAAATAGGTCATTCTACAACTTTCTACATTCTGCAACTTTAAATTCACAAAATCTGACTCTAGTGCAAAATGTTATCAGTACCTCATTTCTATTTGGATAGTATTACTATAAACAATCATGTACAATGTCACAAGTAATAGGTTACCCCTAATTGTTTGCGTTTTCTGTACAAATATTAGCTTCGTTTAAAAAAATCACACCTCTAGCATCTAACTATATCCAGGTGTGTTTGTGTGTGTGTGTTTGTGTTCCTAGTCTAACTTCCACACCGTCAAAAGTTAGATGACGTGGTTTGGTATACGTTTGTTTTATTTCCGTATCATTCCACACTGTAACCCCCAGCTGGGTGACCATGTACTATTCCACCTGAGTAGTCAAATAAGATATAAATCAATTATGTTGTAACATTTTACAATACATTGTACACACAAATAAAAATCACATACAGGCATGTGCACACACGCATGCACATACCACACACACACACACAATGAATATTTATTTTTCGAAAACAAAAACTTATATTTGTAGAGAAAAGTATATTTATTAACAAAATGTAACAGCCAATTTTACTTTAGTCTCCCTAATATGTTAGAGAAAAAAAGTACTTTCGAAAATAGCCAATAGTTAGAACACTGATGTGTTTCCTTAGTTTTGTAGTGAGGCAGTACTTTTCCTAATTTTAGGATACGAATATGAACAAGTAGCAACAGAAAACGAACAAATTAGAAGTAACCTATTACTTGCGAAACGGTAGATGACTAAAATAATACTACCTGTTATTTTTGAATTTTATTTAGATTTTCAAAACACTCACATAACAGTACTCTCAAATACTGGTTTTATATTATGTATTTCTGTTAAACATGGTAACTAATAAAGTAGTTCACCACGGAAATTTGAGTATAATTAATTTAATAGTCGAAACCTTTTATAAAATAATGGCGCTGAAACGACCAATATTCGCCCGTACTTGTCGCGTCAGTAACGATACTACTTCGCTGGCGATGAATTTCAACGAATTTGTTTTCAAAACACTGCCAGTGCGACTGAGTTGTCCCGCCAAAGCCACCAACTTTTGCTGCCAAGCCGAAGCGGTAAGGCAGCTGAAGCTTCCTAAGTGCAAAAAAACGAAAAACGGGTGGTGCTGCAGTCGTATTTTGTTTTTTGTTCTGATGCAGTGAAAACGAAAAACGGTTTGTTTTATAATTATTTATTCATTTTTTGTACTTCAAATATGAAAACGAAAACCTTGTTTGCTTTTTCCTTTTTTGTTCGCCAATTTCAAAACGGAAAAGGAAAAGACGGTATATACACGGACCACAACTCCATCAAAATGAATTTAAATAAATAAACATATTGTCAAGACGTATTAGACCCATAATTGAGCCATTTGACAAAAATTACAAAACGGTTTAAAACTTGATGTCCATTTAGTGAAATAAGCATACACACTATTCACTCAGTGTTACGTGGGACGTAGTTGAACATGTCTACTTATTTTCCTTAGGGACGGATGGTGTCACTGTTTTTCAACAAAAGTAAGGCTTACATTTATTATGCACACATATTAAATAAGTGATTCTATTTTATAACATTTTCTTGAGCAAAATCATATGATACAGTTGAATGTCAACTATTTGATTTAACTCGAGAATAAATTATAAAATGGAGAAAACATTTCTATACACAACGCACTCACCATTTTATGTGTAATAATGCAGCAAAGCCTTATGATGTTAAAAGTTGTCTGTGGAATTAATCAGTTTACCTAACATCACATCAGACATCTTTTTGTGTATTAAAGTTTTACACACTACGTGTCTTTGATCAGTATTTGTACACATTCTCCTTCATTCATAAATTAGAGCAAAATAAATTAAAGCTCTCAAAATTTGGTTTTTGCCATTTGTTTAGATTTCTCTAAAATATTATACACATTTACTATTGCATCCAATTGTACATCTACATTCACATCTTAGGTTAAGAAAGTAAAAAGGTAAGTTTTTGTATAGCGCAGTATCCAGTCCTTAGCACTCCTCAAAGTGCTTTACACTTTATTCCCTGGCAGACTTGTTCAATCGAACACCATCTTGACTTCTCTGGGAAGCATTCAGCCAAGTAGCAATTAATGTGTAAACAATGCAGTGTGAGAGGACAAGAAAGAACGAGATTGTAGCCATTACCAACACTTATCTCATGGGTGTAAGCAACATGTGCAATATGAAGAATTAAACATTTTATACAGACAATGTATTATATAGTGACACTGTTTTATATATACATATACCAATGTTTGTTTTCAGTTGGAGTGAGTCTGTTCTACATTGCCATGGTGTGTTACCTGTACGGAGATTTGTCGATCTACGCTGCTGCTGTACCCAAGTCATTGCGTGACGTTGCTTGGTAAATTTACAGTATTTTCTTAAATGCGTCCTAAATGCACCTGATACTTTGAGTCTCACAATAATTGTGTCTAACATTCAGACAATCACCATTTGTTCACAGCAGTTGTGATGTTAACTGGATTTTAGACAGACTTATAGTAAAAAATTTGAATTTTGACAAGGAAATACTGATAATATTTGTCAATTTAGACTTCATCTCTTTGGCAACTTGACACAGTAGCATTGCCTGGATATTTCTAATTCTAACACCAGCAGCTGTCTGTAGTTTTCCTTCCTCTCTATGTTGCAATTTTTGTTGTCAATTTAATTGAAACAAAGAAATAAGTTATTGTTTATCAATTATCTATGCACATATACAAAAAACTATGAAATACAAAAAAAAAAAAAATACAATAATGATTCTGACTAATTTGATATGTGTGTCATAAAATTCCAATAATTGGCAAGGGAACATGTTCATTGGTATTCTTCACAAAAAGTCGTGTGGAAATATAAAACGAATGCTGAGTGGTCTTACTTAAATCACTTACACATGGGAAATCTCTTAGTTCTCCTGATTTCCTCTCGTCATTGGTGAGGCTGGTCTTGATTCCCGTGTCGTCAGTGGTGAGGCTTGCCTTGATTCCCTGTCGTCAGGGGTGAGGCTGGTCTTGATTTCCTCTCGTCAGTGGTGAGGCTGGCCTTGATTCCCTGTCATCAGCAGTGAGGCTGGCCTTGATTCCCTGTTGTCAGGGATGAGGCTGGCCTTGATTCCCTGTCATCAGGGGTGAGGCCAGTCTTGATCCCCTGTCGTCAGGGATGAGGCTGGCCTTGATTCCCTGTCGTCAGTGGTGAGGCTGGCCTTGATTCCCTGTTGTCAAGCATGAGGCTGGCCTTGGTTCCCTGTCATCAGTGGTGAGGCTGGCCTTGATTCCCTGTTGTCAGGGATGAGGCTGGCCTTGATTCCCTGTTGTCAGGGATGAGGCTGGCCTTGATTCCCTGTTGTCAGGGGTGAGGCTGGCCTTAATTCGCTGTTGTCAGGGGTGAGACTGGCCTTGATTCCCTGTTGTCAGAGATGAGGCTGGCCTTGATTCCCTGTTGTCAGGGGCGAGGCTGGCCTTGATTCCCTGTCATCAGTGGTGAGGCTGGCCTTGATTCCCTGTCATCAGGGATGAGGCTGGCCTTGATTCCCTGTCGTCAGGGGTGAGGCTGGCCTTGATTCCCTGTCGTCAGTGTTGAGGCTGGCCTTGATTCCGTTCCTCGATTTCAGTTTTCGCTTTCTTCTTCTTTTCTCTCACTCATCTTGCACTGCTTTCTCCACTAATTATCTCCATTCCCCTCTTGCTTTTGTTCTCCACTCCTCCCAATCCTTCCAAATCTCACTTTACACAGTCCTCCCATTGCAGTCTAGGTCTTCCTCACCTCCTTTTCCCCTCCCCTCCCCTCTCTGGTATCTGCTTTCTTTGCCAGCCATTTTCCTCCCATTCTCTCTACATGTCCAGCCTACCACAGCCTTGGTCTTGACGCGAAAATCTTGGAACTGGATCATTGAGATTTTGCGGTGCAGGAAAAATCAGAAAAGCAGTGGAAATTTTGATCAGATAAGTACAATTTTGCATCAGTATTATTCATAAACTCCCTGTAGACATGTTAAGAAATGATTATAGCTAAAAGTTAGTCAGAGAAAGTATTTTAAACTGCCTTAGCTTTCATGAGCGATATTAAACAAAAAGTAAAGGTAAGTTCTTATATAGCGCAGTATCCAGTTCTCAGGACTGCTCAAAGCGCTTTACCCTTTACTCCCTGGTAGACCTGTTCAATCGAACACCATCTCGACTTCTCTGGGAAGCATTCAGCCATGCTGCAATTAATGCACAAAGATTATTCGTACACAAATATCCACCACTGTCTATAGCCAGGTACTCATTCATACAGCTGAGTGAACTGAAGCAATGTAGAGTAAACAAACTTGCCCAAGGTACGACACCGCCGCACAGGATTTGAACCTACATTCTCTCAGCCGATAGTCCGGAGCTCTTACCACTGTGCCACTGCACTCTAGGCTTGAAGGTTTGTTGATAAATCTTAGTTTTAAGCCCATTTGCTAGGGGGGCACATAGCATATGTCTAGCGCAGGATAATTGGGCACTAGGTGATAGGTCAGTCTAATTCAGAGTATTGTTTACATTAGTGAATATATGAGAATAAATTATTTGGAGTGTCTAGACTACACACAAAGAAAAATCTGCCAAATATCGTAATAACTTAGTTTCAATTTGACTCATGAACCAGTATATATGTTGTAGTAAAAGGCCACTTGACTTAGACTTAGTCATTCTAGTATACATTATACGGAGGAAACAGTCTTTCTAAAGACTACGTAGAAAGGCATAAACTATTTTGAATAGCTAATTACATTATTATTATTATTATTCAATAAATTCTGACATGGCACCTTGCAAACAGCAAGTCAAGGCAAGGCGACACTTGGTGTGTGATGACAGCCACTGCTGGGTGGACTTTGCCTTGTCCGGCTGTGGGAAGTCATGGGCAGACACTAAGGAAGAGGGATTCACTTTTCAGTGCGTTGGGTGTTGGAACGTGGAATGTCTGCTGAAGGAGGTAGTTAGGTTGACAGATATTGTGAAGGGGATGGAGATGAGAATTAGCAAGTTGACAGGTGGAATGGAAAGAGACGGCAGGGAGAGAGTTGGGAGTACTGTGAGACTGAAAGAGGAAAGTAGTGGCAAGAAGACTGTGGAAAGGAGACTGAGAGGAGGGAAGGTGATTAGAGGGGAAGAAATTGGAGAATCGATGGCAGAAAATGTGACAGGCGTGAAAGAGACGGGGATAAATTGGCAAGAGAAGGAGGTAGGAGGGAAAATTGGATGGGAGGAAAAGAGAAGGCGATAAAAGGGACAATGACAGGAGGAAAGATGACAAGAGAAAAAGCGACAGGAAAGAATGGAACCAAAGAGAATGTGACAGGAGAGAAGACGACAGGGGGAAAAGACAGCAACCAGACAGATGCAAACCAGAGAAAGAGCTACTCTGAGGCAGTGATTGAGGGGGCAATGAGAAAAGAGAGGGTGTTTATGGGCAAGTCTATTCTGAGAAAGACAGATAAGACACTAATCGAGGGGGGACGTCGTTGTTTGTTTACCGGGGGCTAGGATAGAGCATGTGACTGAAAGGGTAGAGAAGGTATTGGGGCATGGCAAGGGAGGGTCTATACTAGTACACGTAGGGACGAATAATGCTGACAGAGAGGGAACAACAGGGATAGTACAGAAGTACAGGCAGTTAGTCAGGAGGTTAAAGAAGACAAGAGTTGAACAGATTATTCTCTCAGGAATTTTGCCAGTAATGGGAGGAAGGGGGGCAACATATAGGAACTGCAAGAGGATGGTGATCAATGCACTAGGTGAGCAGATGTGTAAAGAAGAGGGGGTGGGTTTTGCATATTTATGGGTATACTATGTTGGGAGAGATGTTATGTACATAAGAGATAGCCTCTATCTAAGTGGAATGGGGGCAGCAGTTTTCTCATAGAACCTGCTGCGATTTGTTGCCAGTGGGACAGGTTACATATAGTTTAAATAGATGCACAGGGGATTCACAGAGAAGCCTGAAACTAGAGGCATACATAAAGACAGCACAGATAAATCAGAAAAGAACAACCTGGAAAACTGTTCTGAAGCTGGATATAAATGTGTTTGTTTAAATGCAAGGAGCATAGTAAACAAAAGAAGTGAACTAAACATTATGGTAGAAGACATTGACCCTCACATAATAGGCATAACCAAATCATGGGCCACCACCGATATATCAGATGCCGAATTGGTACTAACAGACTGTAATGTTTAGAAAATATAGAATAGGAAGAAGAGGAGGTGGAGTTATTTTATAAATTAAAGAATCTATCCAGGCTTATGAAATACAATTAGAAAGAGTAGCAGATTGCAAAGAAGCTGTTCGGTGTAACATAGTTACAGGAAACTCAACGTTAACGGTTGGAATAGTTTATCAAAGTCCAAACATAAGCATAGAAGATAATGAAAAAGTACACAACACTATAAGGGAAGTTAGCAAACGGGACTGTATTATTATGGGGGATTGTAACCATGGTCATATACACTGGAAATGTCTACAGAGTACAGGGAGTGAGGATCATAAGTTTTTCGTCTTAGCACAAGATAGTTTCGTTTCTCAACATGTGCTAGAACCAACCAGGGGAGAAAATGTGTTAGACATAGTTTTGTCCTCACAGAATGAATTAGTTGACAATGTCAGGATATGTGAGCCACTGGGGAATAGTGATCACAACCAAATACATTTTACCATCAAAGTAAAATCAGAAAGGAATAGTAAAAAGCAGTGCAGGAGAAATTTCCACAAAGGAAAATATAAGGACATAAGGAAATATTTAGCAAAGATAGACTGGAATATCATACTGAAGAAAAAGACAGCAACAGAATGCTGGAATATCTTAGAGTGAAATTGAGTGCATCATCGATAAATTTGTACCTTTCAAAAAACAAGGGAAACGGTCCAGAAAGAAACACTTATCGAAAGAAGCCATTAGAAAAACTAAGTACAAACAAATGATGGGGAAGTCATATAGATGTACGGGAAATGATGAAAACTACAACATTTATAAAGAATCACTTAACCAAGCTACAGCTGAAATTAGAAATTCAAAGAGAAGCTATGAAAAAAATTAGCCTGTAATATAAAACATGACCGCAAGAGTTTTTATGCATATGTTCAGAGCAAACAGAAAGTTCAGGATAAGGTCGGTCCTCTAGAAGATAGTGCTGGAAATATAATACGAGGGGGATTCTTAATGGCAGAAGACCTGAATGAATATTTTAGTTCGGTGTTTACCAGGGAAGATATTCCTTCACTGCCAGTACCAGAGGCTAAGTTCAAGGGGGCGAAATCAGACTATTTAGGAAGTTAATTGTAACCCCGGAAATGGTAGCTATGGTAGCTAAGAAAATAAGGGCTATGAAGGATAATAAATCACCTGGAGTGGATGGGATTCTGCTCAAACTACTACTGGAAATTGTAAAACAACTTAGCATACCGCTTGCAACAGTTCTCAGCTTGTCATTAGAAGAGGAGTGGTTCCTTTAGAATGGAAAGAAGCAAAAATTATACCATTATTTAAAAAAAATTCAAGAAACAGGTCAAAGAACTACAGACCAGTGAGTTTAACATCGGTGATTTGCAAATTATTAAAAAGAGTAATTAAAGATCACATGGTGGATTTTCTTGTTAAACCCATCTCAACATGGGTTTCTAAAAGCGAGGCCATGCTTAACAAATATGTTATGTTTTTTGGAAAATATCACTAAATGGGTAGACGAGGGATCACCAGTAGATATCATCTATTTAGATTTTCAAAGGCTTTCGACAAAGTGCCACATCAAAGATTATTGCTTAAACTGAAGGCCCGTGGCATAGGATGTGGTATAATTAACTGGATAGAAAAATGGCTAATTGACAGAAGACAACGGGTAATAGTGGATGGGGAGGCTTCAAACTGGAAATGGAGATAGACAAAATTTACAAGATAATCTTGACAGGGTGATCAAATGGTCTGAAAAGTGGCAAATGCTGTTCAATTTTGGGAAATGTAAATGCCTCCACACAGGACATAGGAACGAAGATGTACAATATACAATGGGGGATACTGTACTGCTGTTAAAGAAAAGGACTGAGGGTTAACAAGTAATGCTGATATGAAGGTTTCAGAGCAGTGCAGAATTGCAGCTTCAAAGGGAAATCAAATCCTTGGATTAATTAGGCGAAATATAGCATATAAGGAAAAAATAACTAATAATACCGCTGTACAAAACAATAGTTAGGCCTCTTTTAGAATATTGTATACAAGGATGGAGGCCATATTGCAAGACGGACGTAGATATGCTAAAAAGAGTACAAAGGAGAGCAACTAAAATGATACAAAAACTGAGGGATCTTAGTTACAAAATACATCTGTGGTTTAACAACACTAGAGACCAGGATATTGAGAGGAGATCAGATAGAAGTGTTTAAAATGTTGAATGGTTATGAAAATATTGATAGAAATATTTTTTCTCAGTTAAGAAAGAAGGACTAAAGGACACAAAGTTACATTAGTAAAGGAGCAGTGTAGATTAGATATAAGACAGTTTTAATTGACACAAAGGACTGTAAATTATTGGAACAGATTATCTCCTGATTGTATGGATGCTAGTAGTGTGAATATGTTTAAAAATAAATTCGACACATACCTCAGAAGGGTGGGATAGATGTAGATAAAAAGGGTTGGACTCTTGATAAGCCAAAAGGCTTCCCTGTCCACCTGCTATCTAGAGTTAATTCTGTAGGTGGCAATCTTGCTAAATCTTGTTAAATCATTTCAATCAACTCCTCACCGGCTTCTTCTTAAGGCTTTCCTTTACTCCACCCTCCTCCCTCAACTCCTCCTTTCTTCACTTGTCAGTTCTTCTCACTCTCGCAGTTCTTCTTACTCAGTTGTTTTAACAAACCTACACCCTCTCTTGTTCTTTCTCTGTCAGTGCCATCATCTCTGGGCCATACAGGTACCCTGGGATAACCCATGAACAGAGCACCTTTCCTTTGAGTTTACGTGATGCGCCAGTCTCCCATCACACCTTCAACTTTCCTCCTGCGAATTTCAGTGTCTGAAATCATGTGCAGTTATTTGTGAACAGGGAACTATGTTTTTTATAACAGACACATTCTGTTTCATGTACAGTTATGTTGTTGTATTGTGTCATTCTGTTTCGTGTACAGTTATGTTGTTGTACTGTGTCATTCTGTTTCATGTACAGTTATGTTGTTTTACTGTGTCATTCTGTTTCATGTACAGTTATGTTGTTGTACTGTGTCATTCTGTTTCATGTATAGTTATGTTGTTGTACTGTGTCATTCTGTTTCATATACAGTTATGTTGTTGTACTGTGTCATTCTGTTTCGTGTACAGTTATGTTGTTGTACTGTGTCATTCTGTTTCATGTACATTCTGTTTCATGTACAGTTATGTTGTTGTACTGTGTCATTCTGTTTCATGTACAGTTATGTTGTTGTACTGTGTCATTCTGTTTCATGTACAGTTATGTTGTTGTACTGTGTCATTCTGTTTCATGTACAGTTATGTTGTTGTACTGTGTCATTCTGTTTCATATACAGTTATGTTGTTGTACTGTGTCATTCTGTTTCATGTACTGTTATGTTGTTGTACTGTGTCATTCTGTTTCATGTACAGTTATGTTGTCGTACTGTGTCATTCTGTTTCATGTACAGTTATGTTGTTTTACTGTGTCATTCTGTTTCATGTACAGTTATGTTGTTTTACTGTGTCATTCTGTTTCATGTACAGTTATGTTGTTGTACTGTGTCATTCTGTTTCATGTACAGTTATGTTGTTGTACTGTGTCATTCTGTTTCATGTACAGTTATGTTGTTGTACTGTGTCATTCTGTTTCATGTACAGTTATGTTGTTGTACTGTGTCATTGTTGATTCTTTGTGTTTTCAGCACGTACACTGAGTCAGACACAGGTTGTAATGAAACATTGACAGGAGACTCACCTTGCTGGGCCAATGTCCCCTCAATCACACGCTCAGACGCCTACAGGATATTCCTTGTGAGTCATTTAATCTGTTCAAAGTGTCAGACTCAGAAAATAATGTGTAATTAACTTAGACATTCTGTTTGTTAAATATTTAAAAGTCAATAGTGTACAACGTTAGGTTTGCATGACTCGTTATATGAGCTATGTTGATTCATAGAAGGCATTTCATTGGTTGATGTAGTTGGAGTTACATCCATTTCTGTGTTGTTCAGGATAGGCCCTCAGCCAGGATTGTGACATTTTCAAATTTACCCGTTCTCGGATTATATTTACCCGTTATTCATATGAAAAATCCTGTTATAATAATAAGATAACTTCTATTGCGCCTAAGTCCATGGAAACCAAACTCAGAGGCGCATAAAAACGAAAGGTTTGGTCATTCCCAAAATCCATAAGCAGTATTCCAGTGGTCAACAGATGCGTCAAGGCGCTAGGGAGCTATGGTGAATAAGCAAGGTTGTAAAGATAAGTTTTTAAGCGATGACGGAATTTTGTACTGATGGTTAAATCTTAGTGTATATGTATATATATATATATATATCCACATATGAATACTGATGCGGCTTGCAATGATAATACTAATTCATAATATAAGACCTGTTTTATGCCAGTGCAAACACTGTTTTGACCTTGTTATTGACAAAATTAGAAAACAAGATATGGCCCAACACAAACTCATGTTATTTAAAAAATCTCATTATCCAAAGACCAAGATACCTATTATTTGAAAAAGAAAAACCTGATTTTCTCAAAAATCCATTCCAACAGTGGGACAGCCGGTTTCTGGCTAAGAGTTTGGTTCAGGAGAATCCACCTGGTGCAACAATAACAATATATACTGGGTAGTTCACAAGAACATGCAGACACCTGCTGAATACTATTGTTTATCAGTTGTTGTCATGCTTGGTACAGACGGTTTTCGTAAGAACAGTTCTTTCTGACTGTGTACAAGATGATGTTACCACATTAGAATTCTAATTTGTTGTTGACTCATTTGTAGGTCTGTTTTACTCTGCTCCTTGGCCCCTTTGTCTTCTTCAACATTCAACAGATGAAATACCTGCAGGTGTTCACTGCACTCATCCGCTGGCTATGTGAGTACTTGACTACACTGCATTATCCATCTTAGTCATGCTTACAAGATAACTATAATGATTATGAAGTGTTTATGTGCAAAATGCATTTACAGTGCTGTCACCTAGTAGACAGTGTGAAGTATTGATGAAATACAGTTTTTCCTATTTGTCATTTGACATTCAACAGAAGACATGATTTCACTTGACAATGACACTTTGGATTTAACATGCTTTTGCAGATAAACACTTCATAACCAGCATTCTTTCATAACTCCATCTGTATATCAGATAGGGAACGTACTTGTTATATAATATCTTTAAAAAGCTGCTGATCCAGTCTTGACCAAAGTAACAGTGTATTATGTCTACAAAGAGGTCACAAATGAGATAATAAACTTTATACATCTACAGTTATGTTAAAAAGAAATGCTATGTAAATATATACAAGCCACTTGTTAATAAACTAGTATAATCCAATGTATTGTAAAACTGCCACAAACTGTGTACTGAAGCAGACTAGATGAAGGTGAGGAGAAGGCAGTACACAAAGCCCAATCATCAATCATGTAGCTTCTTTATAACAATGCATAGCTACACAGATTAACCTTACCCTTTTCATAGAAGACATCATTGTTTATTTCAGCTTTCTCCACAATGATTGTGCTTGCCTGCATCCAGTTGGCCAAGGGTCGCGGCCATGGCAACCCAGGCCTGGTGCACTTCAGTGGCATACCGATGCTGTTTGGCGTCTGTGTGTACTCCTTCATGTGCCACCACTCCCTGCCGTCGATCGCGACTCCCATCAGTAACAAGTCTCACATCCACAGTCTGTTTGCCGCAGACTACTCACTCATCCTCATCTTCTACCTCGTTCTCTCACTCACGGGCGTCTTCACCTTCTCCAACATCAAGGACCTGTACACCCTAAACTTTGAGCCGAATCCGGGTTTTCCGTCCGTCGACCCGGTCAACAGCGTGGCTTTCATCGGCTACTTCCTTGCACTTTTCCCTGTGTTTGCACTCAGTTCGAATTTTCCCATCATTGGGATCACGCTGCGGGAAAACTTGAAGACACTCTTTTTGAAAGATGGCCGCTCCTACCCGTGGCTCGTCGATCGAATCCTGTTTCCCATGATGGCCCTTTTGCCACCGGTGACCATTGCCATGGTGACAAACAATGTGGAGATCTTGGTGAGTATCACTGGGTCGTACGCTGGTGTTGCGATTCAGTACATCGTCCCTGCGTGCCTCGTATACATGGCCCAGAGGAGTATACGACAGAGGGTGGAAGATGACGAGATGGCAACAAAAAACAAACACAGGTCGCCTTTTAGTAACTCGTTGTGGGTGTTGTTTGTTTTGGTTTGGTCTGTCGTTTGTGTTGTCGCCATCACTGTCAATCACATAGTCAGTGGCTCCGTTTAAAACACTGGGTGGTAAATATACTCAAGTGGGGCCCACCTCAGCGAACTGGGTATTAAATCGAACAAATCTATTGTAGACACGAACCAGAAACAGCTGTCCAGGTCATGTTCCATCAATGTTGTGATTTTGGCAGAAATGCCTGCCTTATAACCTAATCTTTCAGTGTCCAGTTTATATTCATCGACAAACAATCCAAAACTAATAAAAAATTATGTATTTATGAACCCGTACATTAAATAACAATAGCAAATATAATGTGTTGTTTCTTAAAACGTGACATCGTTTCTCAGAATGTTGCATTTTTTAAGTTTCTAAAATTTTCATCGTCATCTAGAGGCGGTGTTTCCAGGCTCTGCTGGGTTCGCCTTTCTTCCAATTGCCCTCTTCCACTTGACACGGTCCCGTGCATCCCGATGGTCGATACCCATCAGATTCAAGTCTGCAGACATGGAGTTCTGCCAGGTCTTCCTTGGTCTGCCGACGGGAGCTGTCCCCTCCACCACTAACTTTGTACAGCCCTTCACCCAGTCCTCGTCGTCCTTTCGCTCTACATGCCCGTACCACCTCAGCCTGCTTCTTCTGATCACATCCCCAATCGCCTCCACTCCTACTCTTCTTCTAAGCTCTGCACTGGGCTGTCTGTCGCTGAGTGATGCGCCACACATCCATCTCACCATCCTCATCTCAACCCTTTCCATCCTCGTGTCATGATCGGTCCTCATGGCCCACGTCTCACACCCATACAACAGGCAACTTCTGACACAAGCTGTGTACACCTGGCCCTTCATCTTCAGGGGGGGGCGCTTTGGAAGTCAAGAAGGGTGTTAACTCCCTGAACTTCTGCCAGGCACACCTCACTCTCGCTGTTACCGCTGCATCCACCCCACCCTTCGCACTAAGCATGTCGCCCAGGTAGCAGAAGTTGTCTACTCTGTTGTATGTCTCTCCATCCACCTCCAAGCCTTCTTCCGTCGCTTCTGCAGGTGGTACCTCTCCCCGGCACCTCTTGCACACAAACATTGCACTCACTGCCTGCAGACTACCCTTCACACCACTGCATCTCCTGTGGACCCACTTCGTACACGATGTACACTGAAGCGAGTTTGTGGCTACACCCTTGCTACAGACTCCACATGGCCATGTACCAGACTCTGACATCACTCCTCTGTCACCTATGCTGACCATCACCTTCGACTTCCCGGCGTTCACCTTCAGTCCTTTGGCCACCAATCTCGTGCGCCAATCCATCAGCTTCCTTC
Source organism: Paraescarpia echinospica (assembly GCA_020002185.1). Classification (NCBI taxonomy): domain Eukaryota; kingdom Metazoa; phylum Annelida; class Polychaeta; order Sabellida; family Siboglinidae; genus Paraescarpia; species Paraescarpia echinospica. The sequence goes on from CM034535.1 coordinate 3,660,590, forward strand.
TTAGTTCTTCCCTGGTTGTTGCCATAAGGACGAGATCATCTGCATAAAGCAGCTCCCAGGGCAGTCCTCCTCTCGCCTCCTTCGTCACCACGTCCATCACAATGGCAAACAGCAATAAATAAAAAACTACAGAAGATATTTCAACAAATGAGGTATAATAGTAATATTTATTTTTATAAAGCACAATTTCCAATAAAATGCTCAAAGCACTGTACAAGAATCTAATAACGTAAAACATTAAATTTAGCAGGGGTATGAGCACTATAAATTTGATATAATAATTATAAAAACAGTCAATTAATTTAATTTAATTCACACAAAAAATAAAGCTGTTATATAAACATTGTTAAAATATAGATACTTGATGTATATGTACATAGAATAATAATAATTATAATATTTACATATATGCAATCAGGTGTAGATAAATAAAGTATGAATTTAGCAATAAAATGTCAAAGGAAGTAAAATGTCAGCAGTATTCCGCTTTGAACATATGCGTCTTTACAATCTGATTGAACAGTGATAGAGTTTCACTACATTTTATATGAATTGGCAGCGAATTCCATACTCGAGGTCCAATCACTTTGATCACCTAAACTAACAAGCTACGTTCGTGACACTTCTAGTAGATATTGTTGGGACGAACGTGTGCGTCCTGCAGAGCACTGTCTCTTCAGCATGTTCTCCAGGTACAGTGGTGTGGTGCTGTTCAGACACCGATACACATGCATAAGAATCTTGAATTCAATTTGACAGGTAGCCAGTGTAGTTCTTTCAGAATTGAGGTGATCACGGCGAGGTGTTAAGGTGATAATTCTTGCTGATGTTTTGAATGCGTTGGAGTTTATTCAAATGTTCAAGTGGTAGTCCAGCAAGCAGCGCATTCCCGTGATCCAATCTGGACATGACGAAGGTGTGAACTAATGATTTTGTTGCATCTATGGTAAGGTAACACCTGATACGGCTAATGTTGTGGAGGTGCATGTAGGCTGTTCGGCAGATGGCATTGACATAGTTCGCCATGCCGAGAGATGGGTCGAATATAATGCCATGGTTACGAACATTAGATGATGCGCTCAAAGTTGCATCACCATTGGTTATGTCCTTCATCAGTGGCAACTTGTGCTTGGTACCGAACATGCTTGGTGCCGAAAACTACAACATCCGTCTTCTGGTCGTTTAACTTCAGTGAATTGGTCTGCAACCATTCCCTTATATCCTCAAAGCAGTTACACAGATTGTCTATTTAATTCACCTGGTCATCTCCGCTGAGACAAAACGAGATGTAAAGTTGCGTGTCGTCTGCATAAAAATGATAGTCCACCCTGAATGTCTTGATGACGTCGCCGAGCAGTGAGATATATGTAAATAGCAACAGCCCAAGCACAGAGCCTTGCGGCACGCCAAGCGGCACAGCCGTTGGTGAAGATTTGTCACTGCCAATAAGCACGAGCTGCTGCCAGCCGGACAAGTACGATCTGAACCACTCGAGCGCAGCGCCTGTCGCACCAAATCTATGAGTCAGTCTACTCGGCAGAATGGCGTGGTCAGTAGTGTCGAAGGCTGCAGTCAAAGTCAAGCATGACTAGCACAACAACGCGGCTCCGGTCAACTGCAGACAGAATGTCACCAGGCACTTTAAGTACAGCAGTTTCAGTGGTGTGATGTTGTCGATATGCAGATTGAAACTGGTTATGCAAATTATTATTTGCCAAGCTGCTTTGCTATAACGCATTCAAGCACTTTCAAGACAAATGCCAGATTTGAGACAGGTTGATAGTTTTGCACCAGATTTGGATTTAGTCCAGTCCTCTTTATTAATGGCAATATGTAACTGGTCTTATGTTGATCAGGAACGACAGACGACTTCAGTGACTGCACTATTATGTGTGACACAATCGGAAGCAGTTCATCAATTTATTTTCTCACTAGCCATGTCGGTGCTGGGTCTAGGTTGCACGATTTTGGTGGTGCGTCCATGACAGTTTTCTTTATACATTCTGTTGTTGGCAGGGAGAACAATGACCGTTCACATGTGCAGTGGTTGTTGTCTAGCGATCGTTGTGGTTGTGATGCAGTAGTACTTGGCAACTCGCTGAGGATATGGCTTGTCTTTTTGGCAAAGAACGTTGCGAATCTTTCTGCCAATTCAGATTGTGAATCATGTGTCGGAAGCTCTGTGTTATTATCTCTGTAAAGAAGAGTTCGCAGCAGCAAACAACTGTTTCTGGTCATTTCCAATGTCCCGGATTGTTTTCAGAATAGAAAGTAGTCTTGGCATGTAGCAGCATATCATTTACCAGCTTGCATTGTTCACGAAACATTTTCAGATGAACTTCCTGTTTGGATTTTCGCCATGTTCATTCTCGCCGCCTTCTCTCTTGTTTGGCGTCGCGCAGATCATCGTTATACCAAGCTGTATCTGGTCTCAGTCGGACACGCTTTTCTAGCAAAGGAGCGTGTGTATCAACAAGATTCATAAGAGTAGCGTCATAGTGGCTGACCAATTCATCAACACTTAGTGACTCGAGATCTTCAGGTCAAAACACGGGAATGTCTTGTCGAAAGATATCCACATTTATTGCGCATAACTTCCGATACTTTGTTTTCGTCACAGCTGTACGATTTTGAGCAGCACTGATGATCATGTCTGTGATAATGATATTGCAAATGAGGTGTTTGTCTGTGCAGCGTATCATTTTTAAAGCTTATCATCTGTGGAAACAAAAAACGTGCAAAATTCAGCTTCACAATTTTGTCAGTTAAATCTTACTTTACTGTGGCAGGGCACGTTTGTCTGAACACAAAACATTCCATAAAACATTACACTATTGTAATGTTTTATGATATCATAACTGTGACACTGGCCATAAGACACTGCCACTGCTGTTATATGGTTTGTTCAACGTTATTTTTGATATAAATTTTAATAAGAGATTGTTAATTATGTACTATTGGGTATTGCTGAGTTATTGTTGACACCTGTATAAACTTGGAACATGTGTAAGGTAACACCAACATAGAAATAGTTGGTATGTCATCATGTGTATGTTTAGTTATATTTATCTGGTCATTATGCATGATATTAAATATACAAAATCATGTACAAATGTACAAATGTACACAGCCCTGTGTACAGTGAATGGCAATTTGCATGTGAACTGTATGCTGGCATGTAAAAAGGTGTTAAGTTCTTACATGGCTTATAATATCGGTAACCAAGAAGTAATATATAAGAGCAATTCTGAATTGTGTATTTTTATAGTATTCTTATCAGTCAGTATAATATATGCTATTGTGATGACGAATGCACATTACAGTAATATACAACCATCACTGATATTTCTGTTTTAAGCTCAAGGGAACCCATTGATATGTTCATTGCACGTGTATTTTGTATGCTGATAATCGTGTATATTTTTGTTTTGTAAAAACTCATTTTATTTTTATTACAAACGAATATGCAATGTCTATTTAGTATAATTTCCCAGGAAACTATACGTTATAGCAAAACTATTATATGGCATTATGGTAAGGTATAACTTTTAATATGTGATAATGCATGTTTTGTGGAAATATAATAATTTATATAACCAATTGGAAAAGTGCAAAAATACAATGATGCTTTAGAAAATGTATATATAGCATGAAACTGTATTCTTAAGGCAGTACAAAATAAATGTATGTAATTTGAGCTCAGCCTTGTGTCCTGATTACAAATGCAATGTGTTAACAGATCATACTATTGCGTCACAGTCTGGTTAGATTAGTGTGTTGTCATACATGTGTTTAATTAAGTTTAATTACTGGTAAGAAGAAAACAAATGGAATAGAAACCGAAGAGAAAGGTTTACATAGATGTCACTTTCCAGACACATTTTCATTTTGACAACAGTATTCAACCACAGTACAAAAAACCTGCATAAGACCATTTACAGAGGTCATTTGTTTACCTAGATATGGAAATAGTCATTATATTAATCTTTTCTAATTTCATCACAAATGAAGAAACATGAAAAACAGAAGTAGCAATACCAGAAGTAACAAGATTTTTTAATATGTTAGAAGATTTAAAAGATACATGTTTGTCAACATAAATGATACAATGGCCTGAAGACATGAGAAGACATTTGTCAGCCTTATATCTCGTACAGCCACTATAGGCATCTGCTAGAACAGAAGAAACTTGTCAGTCGTATATCTCGTACAGCCACTATAAGCCTATAGGCATCTGCCAGAACAGAAGAAACTTGTCAGTCGTATATCTCGTACAGCCACTATAGGCCTATAGGCATCTGCCAGAACAGAAGAAACTTGTCAGTCGTATATCTCGTACAGCCACTATAGGCCTATAGGCATCTGCCAGAACAGAAGAAACTTGTCAGTCGTGTATCTCGTACATCCACTACAGGCATCTGCCAGAATAGAAGAAACTTGTCAGTCATGTATCTCGTACATCCACTACAGGCATCTGCCAGAACAGAAGAAACTTGTCAGTCATGTATCTCGTACATCCACTACAGGCATCTGCCAGAACAGAAGAAACTTGTCAGTCGTGTATCTCATACATCCACTACAGGCATCTGCCAGAACAGAAGAAACTTGTCAGTCGTGTATCTCATACATCCACTACAGGCATCTGCCAGAACAGAAGAAACTTGTCAGTCGTGTATCTCATACATCCACTACAGGCATCTGCCAGAACAGAAGAAACTTGTCAGTCATGTATCTCATACATCCACTACAGGCATCTGCCAGAACAGAAGAAACTTGTCAGTCATGTATCTCATACATCCACTACAGGCATCTGCCAGAACAGAAGAAACTTGTCAGTCGTGTATCTCGTACATCCACTACAGGCATCTGCCAGAATAGAAGAAACTTGTCAGTCATGTATCTCGTACATCCACTACAGGCATCTGCCAGAACAGAAGAAACTTGTCAGTCATGTATCTCATACATCCACTAAAGGCATCTGCCAGAACAGAAGAAACTTGTCAGTCATGTATCTCATACATCCACTAAAGGCATCTGCCAGAATAGAAGAAACTTGTCAGTCATGTATCTCATACATCCACTAAAGGCATCTGCCAGAACAGAAGAAACTTGTCAGTCGTGTATCTCGTACATCCACTACAGGCATCTGCCAGAATAGAAGAAACTTGTCAGTCATGTATCTCGTACATCCACTACAGGCATCTGCCAGAACAGAAGAAACTTGTCAGTCGTGTATCTCATACATCCACTACAGGCATCTGCCAGAACAGAAGAAACTTGTCAGTCGTGTATCTCATACATCCACTACAGGCATCTGCCAGAACAGAAGAAACTTGTCAGTCATGTATCTCATACATCCACTACAGGCATCTACATCCACTACAGGCATCTGCCAGAACAGAAGAAACTTGTCAGTCGTGTATCTCGTACATCCACTACAGGCATCTGCCAGAACAGAAGAAACTTGTCAGTCATGTATCTCATACATCCACTACAGGCATCTGCCAGAACAGAAGAAACTTGTCAGTCATGTATCTCATACATCCACTAAAGGCATCTGCCAGAACAGAAGAAACTTGTCAGTCGTGTATCTCATACATCCACTACAGGCATCTGCCAGAATAGAAGAAACTTGTCAGTCATGTATCTCGTACATCCACTACAGGCATCTGCCAGAACAGAAGAAACTTGTCAGTCATGTATCTCATACATCCACTACAGGCATCTGCCAGAACAGAAGAAACTTGTCAGTCGTGTATCTCGTACATCCACTACAGGCATCTGCCAGAACAGAAGAAACTTGTCAGTCGTGTATCTCGTACATCCACTACAGGCATCTGCCAGAACAGAAGAAACTTGTCAGTCGTGTATCTCGTACAGCCACTACAGGCATCTGCCAGAACAGAAGAAACTTGTCAGTCGTGTATCTCGTACATCCACTACAGGCATCTGCCAGAATAGAAGAAACTTGTCAGTCATGTATCTCATACATCCACTAAAGGCATCTGCCAGAACAGAAGAAACTTGTCAGTCGTGTATCTCGTACATCCACTACAGGCATCTGCCAGAATAGAAGAAACTTCTCAGTCATGTATCTCATACATCCACTACAGGCATCTGCCAGAACAGAAGAAACTTGTCAGTCGTGTATCTCGTACATCCACTACAGGCATCTGCCAGAACAGAAGAAACTTGTCAGTCGTGTATCTCGTACATCCACTACAGGCATCTGCCAGAACAGAAGAAACTTGTCAGTCGTGTATCTCGTACATCCACTACAGGCATCTGCCAGAACAGAAGAAACTTGTCAGTCGTGTATCTCGTACAGCCACTACAGGCATCTGCCAGAACAGAAGAAACTTGTCAGTCGTGTATCTCGTACATCCACTACAGGCATCTGCCAGAATAGAAGAAACTTGTCAGTCATGTATCTCATACATCCACTACAGGCATCTGCCAGAACAGAAGAAACTTGTCAGTCATGTATCTCGTACATCCACTACAGGCATCTGCCAGAACAGAAGAAACTTGTCAGTCGTGTATCTCATACATCCACTACAGGCATCTGCCAGAATAGAAGAAACTTGTCAGTCATGTATCTCATACATCCACTACAGGCATCTGCCAGAACAGAAGAAACTTGTCAGTCGTGTATCTCGTACAGCCGCTACAGGCATCTGCCAGAACAGGTTGCATTGAAAGCATCATTACGTTTTCACAATATTGATTAGCACCAAACAAATTTGTGACGCAACAGTTTTATAAAATATTACGACACAAGCTTTCAGTCAGATGGTAAAATATACAGTATTTTTATTTTACAGAGCTTTATATTTTTTTCTGATAAAGTGTAAAGTATCAGATTTTTATACCCAAGTTAAAACCCTATCCCTGGAAAAAAAGTGTATGCCCAAGCCAATACTTCCCATTGGGTAGATTTGAAACGGTTTCATGCATTATATAAAAAAGGATCAGACTGATTATTTTACTTTTTGGAAACGACAATCATATACTTCAATTCTCAGATTTAGTGAGAAAGGTTATTATAATAAGCCACTGGAAAAAGACAAAATAATATGAGGTACTTAGAAAGTTTTAAATGAAATTATTAAAAAAAACTACAACAATATTCAAGTTACCCAAACTCATTTATTAGTAATGGTGTATCCTTTACAGATATTGCTGATGGATTCAATAAGTTGATTATTTACAAAACACAAATCAAAACACTATGTTCTTGGAGGGGGTTGAAGAAAGTGAGATAATAAATATGGTCAAACATTTTTAAAACAAAAAGTCTACAGGTTATTACAATAATATTATAGATGTGGTCATTATATAGGAAATATTTTCCAACATTGTAGTTCCACAACATAGCTGCAGTAGGGGGATTCACAGAGAAGCCTGAAACTAGAGGCAGACATAAAGGCAGCACAGATAAATCAGAAAATAACAGCCTGAAAAACTGCTCTGAAGCTGGATATAAATGTGTTTGTTTTAATGCAAGGAGCATAATAAAAAGAAAAGAAAAATTAAACATATCTATACTCATACAACTCTAAAATCTATACATGTGTGTATCTATATGACCACCCCCACTGAGACTGATGCCTTGCCGTGGTGGGGTGGTCATCTTGATGAGCTGGAGAGCTATGACACTACCTGCATATGGAATTCCATTACATATTGTGGACCTCATCAAGCTTTTATATGAGAACTATACATGCGCCAAAGGTAAAGTCGGGGGTCAGGCAAGGATGTGTGATGTCAGCAGTCCTATTCGACCTGGTCATAGAATGGATTATGAAGAAAACAACAGAAGGACCAACACAAGGGATACGATGGACAATGTTCTCATTTCTTGATGACGTCGACTTCGCTGATGATGTAGCACTCCTGTCTCATACGCGACATGACATGCAGGAAAAGACCAACTCACACAAGGACACCAGCCAAAAATTAGGACTAAAGATAAACAAAAAGAAATCCATGGTGATATGAATAAATCAGAGAAATCCGGTATCGATCTATCTCGATCATGAAGAACTGCAAACCACAGGCACCTTCACCTATCTGGGAAGCTTAGTATGCAAAGATGGAGAGGCCACTGTTGACATAAAGAATCGCATGAACAAGGCCAGAGGTGCTTTCTTCATACTGAAACCTGTTTGGAGATCAACAATATATTCAAGAAGACCAAAGCTGAGACTATACCAAAGCTGTGTCCTCTCCTCTCTTCTCTATGGCTCAGAATGCTGGCGTATCACAAACTTGACCTCAAACACCTGTCTACCTTCCACACAAAATGCCTTCGAAATATAATGAGAATATTCTTTCCAGAAAAAATCTCCAATCACCAAACAACTGCTTAGATTTAACAGACAAAACAATATGAAAAACAAACTCGTCACACAGGAAGATGGAGATGCATCAGCCATATCCTAAGAAAGAAAGACGACAGCATCTCCAAAATAGCACTTAGGTGGACATCTGAAAGAAAAGGAAAACGTGGAGGACCAAAACAAACCTGGAGGAAGATTGTAGAAAAGCAACTCAAAGAAATAAATCTAAGCTGGGACCAAGCCGCAAAGATAGCTGAAGACAAAGAGGTGGACGACCCTTGTTTCCGCCCTATGTGCCAGTGGGCATGACAAGTTCAGCTACAGTTCAAATACTCAAAAAGACTTCAGCAGTCATTTCTTAATGAGTGCTGGGCACACACATAAATGCGGAAAGGGTATATAATATATATATATATTTTGTATTATCAATGTTTAGTATTAAGTGTACCTGTACAAGTTAATTTTGCGTTTGCGTTGGGGGAAATAATTAATAAGTATTCTACTTCTCTTCCCCCATTTGTAAATGTTCCATATTATAGTATATTGTTTTGTAGTTTTTATGCTGTACTATTTTACTTGGAAATAGATTGAATTGATTGACTGATTGTTATAGGCATAACATGTCAAGGCAGTAAAACAAAAAGAGAGAATAGAGACTTGCGGTGAGGCGATGACATGGTGAGGCGGCAGTTTGTTTATGTCAGCGGCTCCGTATAACGTAATAATTTTTCTTCTTTTTTCAAATGAGAAAGAGTATTTCACCCCCAGCAATAATGCATTGCTCACCAATTGACCCCACAGGTTGTTAATGTTATGTTTAAAGTAGGGGAAGGTGGGGCAAGTCAACGATGTTAAGGCTTTTTTTAGAGCTGAACGTCAATATTACATTTTTTAATTACAATTCCTACACCAAATTAAACTTCGTTATCTTAGACATCAACGATCACAGTGTAAAAGTTTCAATTTTTATTTGAGTTATTGAAAAATTAAAATGGTCTGTAAATTCGCCACCTTGCCCCACCCCTGGGGCAAGTTGACAACCACCATGGGGCAAATTGACAAGGTGGACAGCATACAAAAGATTACATTATCCACATTACATTTCTAATCTGAACGACAAGAAAAATATACATTTGACTGCACGTTTGGATAAAATCTAGATTTTATCCAAACGTGCAGTCAAATGTATATATAGTATGCGGGGCACACCACCCTTTTAGTGCTGGACTAATGCGGTTTTTCGTTATTTTCTTTGCTTGAACGTCGAGTCTGGTTTGTCGTCTCTTCGCGCTTCTGCCTCTTTCTGTTTTTCTTTTCATCTCCCGTTGACTGTTCTTTGCCCTGTCTCTGTTCAAGTTTTAGTTTCTTTTTCTGTTCTTTCTCGTATTGTTCTTTCTCCTTGGTCTCAAGAGCAGCCTTTACTGGGGAATCGATAATTACGCAGGAGGAAATTTTCTTGCGACTCCTGTTGCCTACAGGTCGTTACACATTCGGAAGAGGCCGAATGCCCCAAGGTGACACATCTTTGCTAGGGTGTAATATTGGCTGTATCTGATGTTGCTGCGCTGGTGACTGCGACTGGCGTGGCTGTTGTGGCTGCACTGATTGTCCTGGCTGCTCTGACTGTTGTGGCTGCACTGACTGTTGTGGCTGCGTTAGCTGTTGTGGCTGCGTTAGCTGTTGCGGCTGCGCTGGTTGTTGTGGCTGTTGTGGCTGGCGCTGGCTGTTGTGGCTGCGCTGGCTGTTGTGGCTGCGTTAGCTGTTGTGGCTGCGTTAGCTGTTGCGGCTGCGCTGGTTGTTGTGGCTGCGTTAGAGGCTCTGGCGGTTGTGGCTGTTGTGGCTGCACTGGCTGTTGTGGCTGCGCTGGCTGTTGTGGCTGCGTTAGCTGTTGTGGCTGCGTTAGCTGTTGTGGCTGCGTTAGCTGTTGCGGCTGCGCTGGTTGTTGTGGCTGCGTTAGAGGCTCTGGCGGTTGTGGCTGCGCTGGCTGTTGTGGCTGCGTTAGCTGTTGTGGCTGCATTAGCTGTTGTGGCTGCGTTAGCTGTTGTGGCTGCGCTGGCTGTTGTGGCTGCGTTAGCTGTTGTGGCTGCGTTAGCTGTTGTGGCTGCGTTAGCTGTTGTGGCTGCGTTAGCTGTTGCGGCTGCGCTGGTTGTTGTGGCTGCGTTAGAGGCTCTGGCGGTTGTGGCTGTTGTGGCTGCGCTGGCTGTTGTGGCAGCGTTGGTTGTTGTGGCTGCACTGGCTGCTGTGGTTTCTCTGGCTGCAGTGACTGCTGTGGCTGTTGTGGCTGCACTGGTTGCACTAGCTGCGTTGGCTGCTGTAGCTGCGCTGGTTGATGTGGCTGCTGTAGCTGCGCTGGTTGCTGTGGCTGCTCTGGCTGCGCGGGCTGTTGTGGCTGCCCTGGCTGCGCGGGCTGCTGTGGCTGCTGCAGTGGGGGTGGAAGGTCGCGATCCGTAGTTGCAGCAGGCGCAAAATCTGCATCCGAAAATGTCATGGAGTTGTATGGCTCAATACCACTGGCTTCAAAGCCTCTGACAGCGTTTCTTATGGTGGCTGCTTTCAGATAAGCTGCACCTAACAAAGCCCCGACCTCTCTGTCCGTGATCGCCTTGCCAGGATGTGACACCATGTAGTTATCACATGCTTGACTGTAGTAGGTTTTGAGAGGACCGAAGAAAGCGACATCTAAGGGTTGTAGTCTATGCGTCGTATGAGGCGGGAAACCCATCATGATGACCCCGTTTTCCCTACAGTAATTTCTGCTGGCTAGGGAAATGTTTGATGCATGGTTATCTACGAGCAAAAGCACTTTGTTGTCACGAGAACACTTGACATGTTCCATAAAATGTTCGAGGTAGAGGACGAAGGTGTCAGTCGTCATCCATCCTGTCTGTTGTACTACACCTTTGGTCTCTGGCGGACATCCGTTCATCAATTCCGGTCTCATCCTCACTCCTGGGAAGATTAAGAATGGTGGAACGTATACACCACCAGCACTGATGTCACAGACCAACGTGATGTTCTTTCCTCTTTCAGCAGACACTATTTTCGCCACACGTTTCGCCCCGCTAGGTGACAACACTCTTGGTAACTTTGTTGGCACTGTGGATAGACCAGATTCGTCAACATTGAATATCTGATGAGCAGTGAAGTTGTTGTTCTCTCTAACGTTTCGTAAGATGTTAAAGAATTTGCCCACTTCAACCTTGTTGAATCCCATCGCTCGACTAATTGATGTGGCCTCTGGAGCCCTGAGACTAATGTTGTATTTATTCCTGAAGTTCGCAACCAATCCATTCCAGCCATTTTTGTGTGCTTGTTGAAGCTGTGCGGCAGGTGATTTTGCTCTGCGAAGTCGTAGACGAGCCTTCTGCATTGGGTGGTGTTAAGACCGAAACTTCTGTCACTGATTTCGGTGATATAATCTCTCAACTGGTTCAGCTTCTCTGCAGTAAAGACACTCCGAAAACGACCCCCGTGAACTGGCAGATCCTACAAAAGAATAAACACATTACTGCGGCTACTAACACAATGGGGCGGGGGGAGGCAGGAATATAAAATAACACATAAGGGTCCCCCAAGCCACAAAAACTGACAGTTCACGAAAATTATGCGCCCCTGAATTCAGCTTAGGCCCTAGCTAAGCATTAAAACTCCAATATAAAGTTATACCTATTGTATTGTATGTGCAATTATAATTCAGTTTTGCTCACCTCTGCTTTTGCTTTCAAGTAACGACGCAGCATAGGCTCTGGAATGCCATAATTCGCTGCCGCCATGTTGCACGACATATTTTCTTCACGAACGCATGGAAGCAATCATCCCATCTTCAGACCATGACCCCCTGTTTGTTTTTCGCTGGTAATGTCGTACCATCTGAAAATATAGGTTAGAATAAACATTAAAATCATTTTATTATTTACGAAGATAAATCAAATTGATCAGCAATGGACCCGGGAGGGGAGGGGTGGTCTTGGGGGGTCTCCTTCCCCTGTGGCTAATGTTATGGTGGTCAAAGGACAAAATAGGGCGCATAGCTACTATAGGTTCTATATATACCCCCCCTCAATAAAACTACCGATTTATACTCTGGCAACACACCTAGATCCGCTCCTGTTCATACATTCATAGTTTGGGACGGAGTGGGGCAAGATGACGAATTCGCCAACTTGCCCTGGTCATCTTGCCCCGCACTGCCATTTTTACAGCACCCCCTCCACGCCAGTTCAGATGTTTGGGAATTTTGACTAATTACTCTGGGGTGTTGCATTACAATATACCACTGTAATATAACACGTCTGAGAAACGCTTACTACACGATCATCAGTTGTAGAGTCTTATTAACTAATTTCTAATTCTTAGTACAAAAGTCAACAAAATGAATTTACCTCTCTAAAATTGTCCGTATCATGTCGATCACATTCAAACTTGCAGACAAGTTGTACGCGCACTTGGTGACGTCAATGGGGGACATCAGTGCTACCATCTAGTGCACAATTTTAAAGTAATGCAAATTCGTCATCTTGCCCGCTTCGCCAACTTGCCCCGCCTTCCCCTACTAGTTGATCAGAGTAAATCACACTTTTAAATTGAATACCTGACTTCAACAACAGCCCAACTCCACTAGAAAGCTAGTCACCATGACGTATTCAACTCAATACCGCCATGGTGACTAGCTTTCAAGTAGCTATCATGGCTTGAAAAGCTACCCAATTCCACTGCGGAGGCCGCTGTGACGCCGCCGTCAAATAACGTCTTACTTCTACATTGGCCCAAATCCATGGAGTTAGGACGTTGTTGAAGTCAGATTGCAGAATCCGCTAGATGGCGTCATGTACACATGGCCAGAGCCAACAGCCAAGAAGCTGCAAAGAGGTGATATCTTGTCTCAATCACTTTATAAAAAAAACAGTGCCTTAGAGTGTTAAACATTTAGATCTATTCAGCGACGGGTGCACAGGACAGAACCACAACCACACTATGACACGATATCTGTTCACATTTGTCTATCTAAGTCGGTTTCAAAGCATCGACTTCCATATCTGCCCATACGCGGACATTCCTTCTTGCCATGCGATCGCGAGTTTGCTGTGATAGAGAGGATGAAACGTAACAAAGACACATGTTCACAGATTGGCAAGCAATGATCGCTACAAAATTCGCGACGGTTGCAGTGACGGGTGGCATGGTACAGGACTACAAAGGCCAATTTGACATGCTTTTCAAAAAAACGATTACTATATAAGAAGAAAGAAAAGTTCAAACTCGGCGATTATAAGCGATTCCGCTTCACAAGCGGTGACAAACTACATGTGTATGCTTCAAAATTAATGTCTGCCGTTATCGAGTCACTATTCGCACTCTTGAAGCCACATGCTGTACCATGGAGGGGCACGATGATTTGTGACTTTCTCATTACCCTCGCGAGACTTGCGACTCGCTTATGTAACCTGCCCATATCGACACTAGTTCTGTGCGTCTTGACACCAAGTACTTATGTTGCTTTTGTGCTTCAGTTTCACCAGACATATTTGTTTGAATATATAATTTGTGTTCTGAAGTAATACAAACATATTCATTCGTAATCGGATATTTTTTATCGCCTGTTTGAAAAAATATATTATAGTGATGCCTTTTCTGTGTGGCGTGTGCATGCGTAAATATGTGTATGTGCACCTGTGTGTGTGCGCGCATCTGTGTCTGTCTACAACAGCTGGGCACCAAAAACTTACACTCAAATTAACTGTCAAGTATCTTACATCAACAATAGCCCAATTCCGTACGTGACCTTTAACCTCAGCCAAGCTCTAAATTATGACACTTACATAACTGAAAAAATCGTCACAGTATGCACACTATCGTTAACAACCACAGAAAACATGGTGTCGTTTGGACATTGGATCCTGAAATGAAATAGTTTTTTCCCTCCTACAAAAATGACAGTCGGTGGAATTGGGCTATTGTTGAAGTCAGGTATTCAATTGTAAAGCAGCAACTAGTATTTTCTCTCCAGTTTCTATGCCCTCTTACTTCCGGCCGAAAACATAAACACATACTTTAATACAATATACTTAGATCTGCACTACCCACTTCTGTATCATATTACTACTAACATGCTCATTTCACCAAAGCATCTATAATACCTAAACTTCATTATCTTCAATGCATCAGAACCAGAAACCAATCTAAAAGATCAAAGAATTAAGATAGACATGGAGTTAGTTGAGGGGCTATTCAATGAGGTATTCCACCAATATCTACATGTGCATACTGAGGTAGAGAAAGTGATCAGGTTAGGTAAACAACAACTGGAGAGAGTAACAACAAACCAAGACCACTTAAGGTAATTACACAAAGACACAGACAAAAAGATGAAGTTATTCCGAAACCTTTCAAACCTTAAGGAGGCTGACCCAAAATATAAATGCCCCAGTATTCAACATGACCAAATGCAAAGAGAGAGAGAGAGAGGAAGAAAAAACTACTAAATGAGGCGAGGGTGAAGGAGAGTAGAGACTTGGGGAAATGCATATACAGAGTTAGAGGCCCACCATGGGCCAGGAAAATTGTAAAAATCAAGCCCACAAAGGACGAGGAGGAAAGACACTAAGAACGACAAAACAGAAAACTAATGTAAACAACATAAATTATACACATAACTAAAATGCCTGTACACAAATGCAGATAGTTTAATAAATAAACTCGGTGTTCAAAACTAGAGTTCAAGAAAACAAATGCATGATAATAGGGATCACAGAGGTAAAAAAACAGAAATATTTAATTAAACCCAGCAGAACTGGCATTAAATTAATGTGATTTATTCCAAAATATAGTAGAGAAACAAGGATGAGAAGTAGTCCTGCACACACATAAATCATTTAAAGCAACACACTTTCTGTCTTTGGAGACACATTTTCAGGAGTCAGTGTGGGTGGAAATAAAATTAAATAAAAAAGATAACCTTCTCATAGGATGTGTCTAGAAGCCCGGGGAGTTCGAGCACCAATGATGAATATCTGAATAAAGCGACTAGCGAGGCAGTGAGCTATCACCACTCACTTTCTTCTACTTGGAGACTTCAATTATCCAAATATGGACTGGCACAATTGGTGTACTACCTCAGATAATGTTGAGAATCCTGAATTTAAATTTATAGAAAATATGAGATACTTTTCTTTTCCAGCATGTTACGCTGCCCACAAGGGGGCGATTAGGAAACAAATTAAACATCCTTGACTTAGTAATAACAAATGAAAAAGGTATGATGGATGAAATAGTACATAAGAGTCCACTCGGGAAAAGTGACCACTCTGTTCTCATGATAACATTCAGCTGTTATGCTGATATAGCAAGTCAAAATAAAATATTACTATGAAAAAAGAAAGTAAAAGGTATACAAGACAAATTGGATAACACTGATTGGGAAGAAGTAATTGGCAATGGTAAAATAGATGACCAATGGACAAAGTTTAAGGGACATGTAAAAAAATAGAAGATGATTTCATACCTCATAGAGTAGTTAGTAACACAAACATACACAAAGGGAAAGTACCCTTAAATAAGAAATCAGTAAAAACAATTAAAAAGAAACACACTATGGAAGCGTTATATCGAAACCAAAGAAGGGAAATACTATAATGAATACTGTAGGGCTAGAAATCAAGTCCATAAATTAACAAGGAAGATCCAGATGGAATTTGAAACAAAGTTAGCATCAGAAGCTAAGTCAAATCCAAAAGCAGTATGGAAATACACTGTGTGTACATGAATTCCAAAACAAAAAGTAGGGAAGGTGTTTCAGATTTGAACATAGATCCTAATGACCCAAAATCGAGACTGACAAATTCTGACAGGGAAAAGGCAGATGTCTTAGTTAACTTTTTCTCAAATGTTTTCAAGGTAGAACCAGATGGTGACATCCCCCGCATCTCGCCGGTGGAATTAAAACACTGCATGGAAAATATGACTATTGAAGAGGAAATGGTTAAAGAAAAACTAAATAATTTCAATGTGGGTACATCAGTAGGACCATAATTTTTTTATGGTATACACCCTAGATTCCTAAAATAATTATCGACCCAATTATGTATACCATTAGCTAGGCTTTTTAATAATTTTCCAGCTATGGGTGAGCTACCAAAGGAATGGAAACAGCTAGGGAAGGACCTCAGCAATATATAAAAAGGGAAGCCGTAAAAAGGCAGGAAATTACAGACGAGTACATTATGCAAATGCATGGAACAATGCACTAAAGACCACATTGTTAATCATATG
Source organism: Paraescarpia echinospica (assembly GCA_020002185.1). Taxonomy (NCBI): domain Eukaryota; kingdom Metazoa; phylum Annelida; class Polychaeta; order Sabellida; family Siboglinidae; genus Paraescarpia; species Paraescarpia echinospica. The sequence goes on from CM034535.1 coordinate 3,677,200, forward strand.
ACAAGTAATAACCTTTTCAGTAAAAACAATACAGCTTTATTAAATGATTCCATAACATTGTGCAGAGGTGTGCAACTAAGCAACTCCCAGGAATGAAGGATATATTCCTTACCAGGAGACTTAAGATGTTGAAACTGCCTACATTAGCATATAGAAGAACACGCATAGATATGATAGAAGTATAGAAACTGTTAAAAGGCAAGTATGATATTAATATATCTTTTAACATTGTCATGTTATGCAAAGACAGTAAAATAAAAGAAGGAACAAGGGCAGGGGCAGGGGTCATAGTCAATAAAGTCATAGACATAGACATAGTTCTTCCAAGAACGTTCACATGTAAACACAAGAAAGGAGTTTTTCAACGAGTTACAAAAAATAAAATTGTGGGAAACTGAAGAACGGAAGATTTCCTCTACGACTACAAAGCCGCCTTGCCAGGAAGCCGTAGAGCTTTTACAGACGCAGACATAGATCTGACCACCGAGGCCACCGCCTACGGTCAGTATCAGCCTAAAAAAACCTAAGTAAATAGAATATGAGATCGCTAGATGGCGCTCTACACAATGAACTCCGCCAGGGGGCGTGGCACCGAGAGCGGGTGAGCGGAGTCGAAGGAAGGGGAAAGCGTCGGCGGCAGACGTCACGGAGACCGGCTTCTTAAAAGCTGCTGTTGGCTTCGACATCCGGTTCATGCATAGGACTGTGACCAGGAGAAACGGTCACGATGTCTGCGCTAACTTTAAGCGCTAAGTTGGATCGCACCGACAATTCGACGCCATGGGGTTTTCGTATGCACGGAGGAAAAGACTTCGGTTCCGCGCTGACAATTCAGAGGGTAAGTTCGCGAATCCGGGTCAGTCTTCAGAACTTGACGTAGCCTCATCCAACATGATTGCGATATGTCGGTTAACTATTTTTTTAAATGCGAAGATTTAGCGTAATCATAATTCACAACAAATAGCAATCTTCTTTTTAAACTAACCAAGTTATAGCTCTGTAAACTAGTCTGGAACTGGGTGAACGAACTCGGAACTAGTCACAAGCAAACTGTTATTGACAAGTTCTTAATTCACTGCACGGATTCAATCAGGGAGGGCGATTGAGATAGTGTAGTCGAGGTGTAAACGGCTATAATTGCTACTTATATTAGTGTTGTCAGCGCTGGTTAGCTAGCGGTGTCCCCATACTGCCACGTCCGGGAGATCTCCCTAAATACACACCATGCCCATACATGGCAGCAGCGCCGCCGCAGCCGACAAACGGAACCTATCGTCTGCCGCCGCTCTAACATCTGTCTCCCCTCAAAATAGGTTACCCCAGGAAGCCTGGCTGCTAAATGCGGCCTGCAAGTGGGAGATACCATTCTCAAGATCGGGGATGCGCCTACGGAAATCTTGAAGCACAAGGAAGCCCAGCAACACATCGTCATGGCTGGCAACTCTCTGGAATTAACATTACAAAGGTAGGTGTGTCCAGTAGCTGGTAAATGAGCACTGCCATAAACAGTGCCACCTGCATTTGCCAAGCAACCTGCCACCCCTTGAAGGCTTCATGTCTCATCACACCTAAGATCACCAAGGGTTTCCATGTCTTGTTTCACATCATAACTTTGTTCCTTCCTCCCATGGTCACTTGGCTAACAACTGCTACTAACATTTATTTCATGACACATTATTCTTAACTTATAAACTTAGTGATGCTTGGGTGATCTCAATTTAAAGCAGTCTTGGTCAAAGGTTTTCTCTTTTTTAAAGTTGTTTGTCAACAAATAAAAAATTGGTGAAACACAATTAATGGCAGATTAAATGTCATTCAGTTTAAATGTCACTTGTTAATTTAATATATGTTCATAATGGTCCTAGAATACTAATAAATTCTGTCCATGACATCCATCATCTTTATTTTTTATAAATAAAATTAATATCAGTAAAATGTTAAACTTGAACCATCTGTGCAGACTGAAACATACACATTGTATGTTCTAATATATTGTTAATAATGATATATTAAATCATAATTATGAACGCATACTTTCATAAATTTGCGTAGGTAAGTTAAATTGCCATTTGTCATAACTTCATAATAAAAGGAGAACATTACATGATTACATTACAACTGATAATCTGCGTCTTCCCTGCATGAAACAATCAAACATATGAGTTAGCATTTTTGTCCCATTTTCAGGAAACTGACTGTCAAGTGTGTCAATGTACTAAGATTGGGTGACTCATGACATTACAGACCACGCAGTAACATCATGGTGTCATCCCTTTGGCATGACAAAGTGACATTTATATATCATGGTTCATTATATGGGGTATACTTCTCCATTGTTGTTCTTGTGTTTTTGAGCATATGACATTCCACCCAGTTCAGCTGGGGTTTTGTGTTGCTGCCTTATTAAGATGCTCGATTATGGTGATCAGTGATAAGATTTGATGCATGTAACAAAAGAAAGCTATGTATGCAGTATACAGTTGATTGGCAGCATATATCCGTTGCACCACTGTGATGAGTATCTTGTTGTGACACTTTACGGGTCAGTCACTATAAACCAGCAGCATTTATCTACATGTCTGCCATATAAAAGCCCATACTTCGCGTTTAGAGTTACCATTGAATTTACTGCCTGTAAACAAAATCTTTGTTGCTCATTATTTGATGGATGGTAGACAACCTAAATGCACCACCGGTTCTTGGCTGAATTCTGTCTTTGCTTTGTTACAGCATCTCTGTCTCCTCAAAATATAAGTTAGATTGGTGTTTTAATAGAGAGTTCTCAATTAAATACCTATGTAGATCGATTCAGTATTCAGCTACACTTTTTATTCTAATTTTGGAACACCAAGGGGAGCTGTGATTGGCTATGGTCTGTCACATGAGAAGCCTTATGATGTGCATTCACAATTTCTGTGAACATCCACATTCCACACCAACCTTTTCATTGATTTAAAAAGGCGTCTGAGTTATTTGTGCATTCTCATTCTCGGATTGAACCTCTCACCCTGTGGTTAACAATAACACAGGGACAAGTGTGTGTAGCGATAGTGGCCGTTGAAAGTGGTTGGCTGGCGGTAGCTCGCAGGTTGTCACAATTGGCACATTCACACAACTTGCTAGATGCATTCATGTGTTCAGTTATAACTCTGGCATGATTTATAGGTTTAACACTTAGGGTTGTAGATCTGTGCAAAAACGTGCTCAAATCAATGACAGGCATACATGACTTGACTTCAGTCCATGTATGATACATTCTTAAAATATTTATGTCACACTATTAGTGAATGCAGTGGTGTTTTTGTCAGTTGATGTGCGTTGCTGGGCTTTAGGTATACACCTGGTAGAATTAATAAAAATTTGGATAATTGATCAATCAAAAATACTTTTCCTCCTGGATGCTTTGTGTCTCGTGAGCCAGACTGTCAGTAGTTCATCTACTTCCTTTTCATGAGCTCTTCAAAGAAAGGTAATGCTTAAATGGTACGCCTTTATTTAAACAAAATTCACCATTGCTTAGAGTTCATACTTGACATTGGACAGTAATCAGTTGTTCATCACAACATTACATATGTTTTTGGAGTTGTTCCGAGCTACATAAACTGTTCACCAATCAACTGAGAACATTGGTGCATAACTTGCGACAGTCGTGGAAAATTGCTCATACATCTGATCATTACAAGCGTCCAGTACAAATATTTTGTGAAACTATCTTTCCCATAGAGATGTGTATATCTAAGTAAGTAACTAAGTAATTGTAAACAACATTTAAGAATTATACATCCCGTTATTTAAAAAATACAACATTTTCAACATGCAAACAGTAATCATAAGTGTTGGTGGAAAGGGGTGAACAGAAATGTAATACTTATGGTTCACCCCCAACCAGTATAGTTACATGTTGTACAAATACAATATATTACAAAATATACCTACACAATGTAATGTCTTGCTAGAATTATGTTGATGTTTTTTTCTCTGTTCTAATACATAGATACACGATGGGACTTATAGCTTTTTTAAAAGACTCTATGGTTTTGCATACTGGTAATGCTTCTGTACAAGGTATTCCACAGTCTTACTCCACAAACAGATCTAGCACCATTGGTAGGGTGGACACTTTTAAGCTACTTTTCAAGTTGACAATTAAATAAAAAATTGTTTATGGATGAATTCAGAGTGACGTTCATACACAAATGACTGTAGACACTAGTTTTGGTTTTGTGCAAAATGTTATTGAGATGACATTGGGAACAATTCTCCAGCTAAATTATATTATATTATTGATTAACATAAAAATATATATCCCGGTATATAGATTCCAGCCAGATAGTAGAATAAAAGAAAATATTGAATCCAAATCAGAAGCATTTATTCAACCATAAAATCACATAAATTGCCAAATCTTCACAAATTATGATATATCATTCAATGTGCATTTAGTAAAGTAAGATATATTCATGATTAGTATTTATAATTATGATTTTCACAATATTAAAAATGTACTTAATTTGAACATAGTTGAAAATATTTGTGAAAATGTTCATCAAGTTGGAAGAATAATTAAATAAGCAAATTTCTTAATTCACAACTAAGTAAATTCGACTCAAGTTGAAGTGAATCAAATTTATATACATCTAGTTGTGAATCAAGAAATTTGCTTATTAACAGTTGAAAATACTTATAAAAATTATAAATATTGACTTTTTTATATAAAGAGAGAGATAACATTTTACACTTTTGTTTCTGTCTTCTATGTTATGGCAAGTCTAATCTCCACCATTGCCATAATCAGCAATGCCATTGGTAACTGATTCAATGTCTGATAATCCATTACGCCATTGTCAGACAGAGTTTTTAAACAGGACTTTGTACCTAATCACCCTCAGCATAACATGGCCTGGCAAGATCTGCCCCTCCCCCACAACACTGGATAAGAACAGTTCTCTTGTATAATACTGTAGGTATCATGATCATGTGTCATGCAGTTTTAATGTCCACAGGCGCAGGTCATTAAAATTTAATGTAGGCAAAGTAATATTGTTTGTGTTGGCCATGGATAGTCAAGAAATTGTGTTGGTCATATAAAATCATGGAACTGTTGTGTCTGTCGTGCAGTTTTAATCATTAGGGTGGGTCATTGGTCATGTAAAACCATTTAAATTTGATGTGAATTGTAGAAATTGGTGGCATTTTATTATTGGTCATAGAAAGTCCTGATGTGAATTGTTGGTCATGGAGGACACAGCTTACATGACACAAAGTCATGGCATTTTGGTGTGACTTCTGCTAAGTGCTCCAGACTATACTTACAGGGGTAGTTCCCTGCACCCCAAGCATCCCCCGCTCTTCCATATTTAGTAGTAGCAGGTCCTGCCCAATATGGTGCCAGGTCATTGCTCAGTTACACATTGTATTTTACTTGCTCTACCAGGTCAGTCTTAATTTAACATCCGCTATCAGATTGAAATACCAGCACTAAACGGAAGGGAGTTGGTTCAAAGGTGATCGTGGCATATCTTGTGGCATATCTTTCTGCCAGGAAACACTTTGTATAATAGCGATTGAGTTACAAAGAGTGGGTGTAACTCTTGACAATGGCGGTCTGTCTGGGTGTACTGCCTCAATAGCAGTGGACATATCTAGGGGGGTGCCTTCCTGTGTTCTGAGTCTCCCTTAGGGGGTTAGCTAAATGTTTACCACACAGTGTGGTATAACCTAGCAGCAATGGTTGAATCCTAAACTAAACAGTTGAGCTCATTAAGTCAGTTCTGCCTGCCAATGACCAGTCGTTCTGTTGATTGAGAGTACAAGCTGACTACTGATCTTGTTGTTGCCCTGGACTTGTGCAGCTGCACTGGGCAGGTCAAGACTCCGGCCACTGGTCTTGGGATTGGTCAAGTATAGAAGAAATACATACACAGAACTTTGTCTCATTCCTTTTCTTGTTTATCCATCAAACTCGCACTAATCAGTAGACCACTGTCAGACCTCCAGTAGCTGGACTGGAGTCATAGTCATCTTCATCATGTTATAGTATTGCTAATAACTGTCCAAGGTTTAATGCATATTTTAATGAATTTGTTTTTAAGGAAATATTTACAAGTATTTTATATGGAAGTGAAGGAACAAGTAATAATCAGAGACATTTTGATTGTATGTTGATTGAAGTAGTTGATAGCAAATAAAATGTTCTAGGAACAAATAAAATGTTCTAGGGACCCTTCTACTAAGGTAACAAGCTGAGAAGGAAAGTCCACCATTAAACAGAATCCAGTACTAAATTTAAGGAGCTTTTTCAAAAGGCACCAAGCTTCCACAATATCACCAAGTACATGATTTTCGTAACACACCGGCAAATGTGTACCAGTGGCCTATCCTGGTGGTCAAAGTTTTCAGTGTACATTTTTGACTGCTAAGGAAGGACATCGATGTTAAAGAGCAAAATGGAGGTTATGAGCTCATAAGAATATTATTGAAGTGTTTCCGCAATCGTTGATTTGTGTGTGTGACAATGGTACATGATCAATGCGTTGTGCATGTAAGCATCCATGCATGTTTTGTATTTGAAACATGTTTTCGACTATGTCCATATAAGGGCATGTCAAGAAATAGAGAGCAAACAACATAACAATGTTGAACCACTGTTGTAAATTAGTAATACCACACAGACAGTTTGACCAAGTTGTTATCATCCTAGACACCCCGGCATGCTGAAGGCGGTGGAGCCAATGATGTGGGTATTGTCACCCTGTACTGAGTGACAACTGTGGGTGACTCATGCGTCATTGTCCTACATCCCTGTGGGTGGAGACGTGCCCCACTTTATGTACATGTAATCTGTCTGCCCACAACTCAACTATGCACCACTCTCTGTGCCTGCCATGGTTTGCCTTGTGCACCTAATATTATAATAGATTAGCATTGTGTCAAACTGTCTAGCTGCCTCATTGACCAATGTCTAGCTCACGTGTGAGTTGTTCTGGACCATGGAACCACCTTATGCAATGTTGTGTGTGACATCATCATTGTGCTCTTGAACAGGATGTCATTGTTTTTAGCCATTTCCAGTATTATTCACAACATCCGGCTGGACGGGACAGTGTTGAGTCAGCCTAGGTGGCTTAGGAATGTTGTCCCCAGACATTCTTTCCACCCGGTCTGTCAACTTACTGGAATATGTGCCATGGAATGCCTGAATGATCACCTCTTCCAAGAAATTTATTTGGGAGTTGCCTTTTTACATTGCAAATGTGACTTTGTACATGCATTGGAATGTTCTGATCTGTGCTGTGGTCAATGATACATTTATTATATATTATAATCATTACCATCAACATATTTTAACCAGCTATTAGAAATTTAACGTAGTTAACCTTATGTGTGTTTGTGTGTACACATGTAAGTTAATGATGTAGACATCTTGCACCACCAAAGTTCATATTTATTGTCAAATGTCTCATTTAAATAAATCCAAGTGCTATTGAACATGATATAAGTAGACCTGGGTTCAATTGTAAAAAATAACCCATCTGATCAACTATAAATTAAAATGAAAGATGCAGTCAAGTTGTGTTGGGTGTAATTGTAATGATTTACAGTGAAAGAAAGTTAAGTATTTAGCACATGTAACATTCATTCTGCTGCTGCAACATCAGATCTGTTCTGACTGCACTTTTTGGAAAGAACAATAATCGATCCAATTAAAATTAAAATCATACACGAAAATAAAAAAACACAAACAATGTTTTTTACTCTTTTTTTAGACATGGAAATGTTACACTTAGTTTTCAGTGGTTTGTCTGTTATTGGCCTAGATAATTGAGGTGCATTATGAATTTATGAAAAGGGTGTACTATAGCAGTGTACAAGGTTTCCCTACAGAAATTGTTTTACGGAAATGCCCCCCCCCCCAATACAACCAATAACATTGCATAACTTATATATAGCTGTATCTTTTAATTTTGGGGTGTCTAGCAACAGTGTCCATAAATGTACGTGTGATTTAAATAAAATTCCTGCTGTTGCAATCAAACTCACAATTACATTTTGTTTTTATAGTTAATATATTGTTATGTTCAGAGAACTGTAAACTTTACTTATTGTGGCGTTCAGGAATTGGTAATGAACCCAATCCTGGTAGCCCAAACCCTGACTGCCAGTAGGTATATAGCCTTTGCTAGACGAACACGCAGTGAGCAACAAACACCAGTATCATGTGCAGTCAAAGTGCCTGATGTTGCCAAACACTGCACATGTCAATACAGTGAGTGAGTCTCACAAGGTGAGTGTCATCTGTCATTCCCTGCCTCCCTTGCCTAGATCTGTCAGGGCTGCACCTGGAGGACTGGTAAAGAGGAAGCTATGTAGGGCCCTGGTAGAGGCTGCCTGCTCTGTCTGGCACTGGGTATAACAGTAGGAGGATACTATTTCTGTGGCTATTAGGACCACTCTTACAACACATTGTGTATGTCTGCACGGAAACTGCCAACTGTTGGAACCTTTCACTAAGCTGCCTATATTATGTGTTTGTGGCACAATATAAATCTGTAAAGAATAGTTCTTTCAGTTTCACAGTCAGACAGACTTAGCTGGTTTGTGCTACCACAAGACTTGGACTTGGTGGGTTGGAGGTTAGGCTGTCTGCGGTTTAATTAATCAGACATGTTTTTGTCACTCCAAAGACTGCAACAACTGAAATCACAAATGAACTAGTAAAGGACATTTGGGTGTAGTTAACATAAAGGTAGCCACCCCCTGTCTGGGGTCAGCAGGCCTCGACATTAACACTTTTTTGAAGCTGTCGGGCCAGTTCGAGCCACCAGTTCTTATATTTTACTGGCCCGACGGGCCACTGGTTTCCGGTTCCCGAACGCCACTGAGGCGAAGCGGCGGTCACGGCACGACCGCATCGGTTATCAGATGCAGTTCATCAGAATTCTTAGACCCGACTGATCAATAATGAGTCCAAACTCCAACACTTATTATGCGGAAGCAGCAGCGCAGGTTTTTATGACGAGAGACGCCATTTTTTAAGTCCCGCCGCGTCCCTTGGACACACTTAGTACAGTGGATAGAAGCTGCCTCGACTTTAGCGTTATGCATGCTTTTTCTTCTCTAGATATATGAAAGCACTGGCCACACTTTATTTAAACTTGGCAAATACTGTATATATGCATCTGAGTACACGTTTAAAAAGAACAATATTACAATATTGTTAGCTTTGGACATCTAACTTTGAACAATCAATATGTGTATAGTAACTTCTAACAACTTTGTTGGTAAAATTATGCCAGTAACTTTCACAGGCAGGCCACTAACTTTTCAAATCTACTGGCCCCCTGGGCCAGTGGATTCAAAACCTTAATGTCAAGGCCTGGTCAGCTAAATGCCTTCCAAGTTGTAGGGTGCATAATGGAGGGTTATATGAAATGACTGTAGCTGGAAGGCAGACACAATCAATGCCCTGTGGCCACTATGTACTCAAGATTTATCAACTCCCGTTGGATGTGTGCCATACATATAGAGTCTGAAATACGTCTAGTAATGGCCTCCGGCCTGCAAAGTGCCACATGCTTTATTGTAATGACAGCAACGTACTGAGCTAACAAGCACTCTATGACAGTCAACAACGCATCCACATGAACTGTTCTGCATATTTAGGTGTCTCGTGATGATGTAATAATAATTGATTGCTTTCTGATTGATTCATAAGCTGCTGTTAAGTATGTACTGATATTAACATATGTGTTCGTATGTGTGATAATGTTATTACGTAATATTACTAATGGTAATGAATTTAAGAGTAAGACACACACACGCACGGACGCAGACACACACGCACGGACGCAGACACACATGCACACACACGCACGGACGCAGACACACACGCACGGACGCAGACACACACGCACACACACGCACGGACGCAGACACACACACACACACACATGCACAGTCACATATAAATGCATGCATAGACACAAATAAATATATCCATTGCATTGGCAAACTAGGTATTGATAAGATAAGATTTGTGTGCGTTATTCATTTGTTGCATTTGACAACTGATTCTTTTAAATACAGCCTCGGGCATCAAGAGATATGGAGCAATTTTAACAGCTATAAATTTGCAAAGCAATGCCAATTGTACTTGATGAGAATATATTCATTGTGTTTGTAGAGGAGGAGGAGGGTACTCTGCCCCACCTGCAGCCCCTGCCCAGAGCTACTACACACCCCCAGCAGCCTCCCCCTCCTACTCGTCCCCCGCTGCTCCGGCCTTCTCTCCATCCGGGGCCCAATCCCAGGTGAGTTACGTTTGCTTCACGTGGAAAATCTGGTATTCAGAATCGTCACGATGAAATTATCTGATTTGCAGGCTTGCAGTAAGGCAATATAAAAATATTTCCTGTTTTCTCAACAGAAATTTGTCAGAAAGTTAGTGAGGGGTGCTGTTTCAATTTTTAACTTGGAAGTGTTAGCCACTGTCAAAGGGGCAGTAATCTGCGGCTTTAAAAGATGTGTACCGAGTGTATCAAAACTGCAAACACATTGACAAATTCATTTCAATCATTTGCCCAGATACAAATCGTAGTTTTCATTTATCGTGCCGGAACACATATTTAGAGGAATAATTATAGTTTAAAAAATAAAGTTTTGCAGCACACCTTTAAATGTAGGCGTTGATGAGAAACTGAATGTTGTTTCTGTATGGCCTATCCCATAATAAAAGAACAACAAAAAGACATCACACCAGTAAATGTACAAAATTGTAGTTTAAATTTTACAGATGAGTTTTTATACAATAAATCAATTGGTCATGTGTTACCATTGCAAGAAATATAAATTTCAAGAAGTGTTCTCATATTTTATTAAAGTTTGTTATGTGTGCAGTGACGTGCATCACCTATGTCAAATGTCAAATAAATGACCTCATGTGTCTTATTAATTTCTACATGCCACAGAGATTTACCTACAAATAGATGAAAATGCATCAATTACTGACATGATTTTTGTATGTTCATGATCATGGATGGTTCCTTGCCAATGCCATCTCATTGTTTAATGCAACACAAACAAATAACAAATCATCAATTTAAGTGACGGTGGGAAACATGATCACCATTTTTGCTTTGGTTTGAAATATCATTTAAAACGTTGATCAGAATTTTGTTGTGGAAACTTTTGCATGATGGCAGTCAGCTGAAGAGCAATGACCCCCATGTCGATACAGTGCAGTGCATGTTTTGTTTGGATCTTTACAAACTAGCAATGTCTTTACAGCCCATTGGTGGCAGTCACCCAGATTGGTACCTGGATGTGATGGATTGAGTCAATGTCTCAGAGTAATAACCTCTGCTTTGAGGGATGGCAGTAAAGTGAGCATAGGTGTGAGGACTAGTCTACAAGAAGTCTGACTGAAGGTTTTTTAACATATAGGAGAGATTCCTTGAAGTTCTAAGCTCAACATCCATGTTATTGTTATTGGTGGTGTGGATAGAAGGACTTAACCATAACCCTAACAGTGTTCAAACAAGAGTTAGGGATGAGAACCCTAACAGTGTTCAAACATGTGTTAGGGATGAGAACCCTAACAGTGTTCAAACAAGGGTTTGGGATGAGAACCCTAACAGTATTCAAACAAGGGTTTGGGATGAGAACCCTAATAGTGTTCAAACAAGGGTTAGGGATGAGAAGCCAACTTAGAAGGTCTTAGTATGATTGAGTTCTTGGAAAAGTGTATGATGTTTCAAGCAGTACATAACTGCACACTGGTTGAGTCTCCTCCCGGGATATTTGATGGCCAGGACACAGCACACCATCTTCCTCAAAGCAACATTGTCTCTTCCATTACCTGGATTCATTCTCTTAAACGAGAGGTGACAATAATTAGCAGGAAGTGCACTAAATCTGTTATCTTGAATGTGCACATTTGATATTATATTTTGGATTGAATAGTAAGGAGCAGCCAAAGTCGCTCTGACCCATACATTGACCCAGATGTTACTCTTTCTCTGTAACCAGCTTATCCTCAGGGAAATCCCAAGTCCACATCTGCCCAGCTGCTCCATGTCTACTTGTAAGGAAGGGATATCAGCCCACTCCCTTCATAGGGAGAGCCTTCAAAGGCTGACCTGGGGGAGTGATTAGGCTGTGACTAAACACCCAGGCCTAAGCTGCCCAGCCATTCCATTCCTGATTAGGATGCTGGATAAACTGTTACAGTAGAAAGCCATTTCCAAGAGGGCTTTGGCCTCAGCTCAAGATAACCTTTGATGGAATACTAGTCTTTGCTTGCTGAAGACTGTTATATTGCCTTATGGGTGAGGTAAGTCACAGCTGAGGATCAACAGGAAGGCGTCATCACAGGTAGAAGGGGCCATGGCCCAGCTACAATTGTCAAACAGATGAGGTACAATGCCATACGCAACCACCTAAACGATCTCGACGGCATGACAAATGCAGTTTTTGCCACATTGCTCTATGCACTGTCAACTGATGACGACACACATCACAATCACTGCCCAGCTGGGACTTCGAGTTGGTGTTTTTATCAGCGTGCAATTGTGAAGGGTGAACGACCAGGGCCACACAAGGACAACATTGGTACACCAGTGTCATTCGTAGTTGGTCACTTTGTGAAGCCAGTCTATGGGCGTGCGGGTTGGTGCTGAGAATCTCCTCCATCATTGCCTCCAAGTGAAGACACTGAATCCAAACGAAAGCCTGCACTCAGTCATTTGGCTGAAGTGTCAAGACAGACTTTCTTGGGAAACTTTGTGTCGAGGCTGGTGCCACCATTGCTGTCAGCGAATTCAACCAGGGGACGGTGAAGACTGTGTCAGAAACTACAGTCAAAATCAAAGAACCGAGAAAGGATTGCAATGCTGCAGGGAAAGAGTGAGAAGCAAGAAGAAGAACCGCAAACGTCGACGTCTTCAGCGGATTCGCCAGCAGGACATGCTTACACAGGCTGAAGGTGGACCATCCTAGGGACTCATGACAAAGCAAACGGCTCTTTTCAGAGCCAACAACTCTAGCAGAAGAATTTGCTACACCATCAGATTAGTGATGTGATATTTAGTCCAAAAGGTGTGTTTCATATAAAGCTCTATATGACAGCCAAAAAAGGTGTATGCACACATTTGAATAGAAAAAAACACATGAATAGTCAAAAAGTGTTTAATGATAAACACAAAAGTTTGTTTTGCTGTTTTCTCAGAATTCTATTTTTAATCAATGCACAAATTTCACGCGGACCCTGAGAGAAAAATATAAGGCATATTAAATACTTAAAGATATGCACTACAAAATGTCAAGAGGGATTTTGTATATTCACCAAAGTTTCCATTTTATCTCCCTGCATATTCATGTACCCTACCTAAAAATCTGTTTTCAAAAAAACTATTTCTGACAGAAAATATTTCGAGAATAAAAATTCATGTTGACAATTTGTAGGTACATGCATTTAACAATAAATGTAGCCTATTTTGCATGTTGTTGTTTGGATTTGTGCACGACAAAGGGTCCCGACAAATAAATGGATGCCATTTCCATGGCGCCCACATGTCCAAAAAATTCCACTTTATATATATATATATACATATATCTTGACCCATAGAGATAATGCTCACCAAATTTTGGTTCTCTACCATTAAAACTGGAAAAGTTCGCTGGAGCACGTGCCCCCTTAACCTAGAAGTTCAGTTATTTTTGTTGTTTAAGTCATAAATGTTCTGTAGCATGTGTCCTACCTTTGTTAGTCTGTAGTACAGATACAGGGTCAGCTAAAACTCACAATCAAGACCACGCTTAGACTTAATATCATGGTGAGATCTGCCACAGATTGATTGCGCTTGGTTGAGCGGTTTAATCATGTCTGGACTGAAGTGTAGATGGACATAAAGTACTGTTGGTAATCTCATGTTTCAACAGTGGTATCCAGTAGTGTGCCCTTCAGGTCCCATTCAGCTGGCAGTCATTCATTCTAACCCCATCCTGTAACCCCATCCCGGACCAAGTCAATGCTATAGTGAAACAGCTTGTTGATGATCATTTTTATGATGGCAGATGCTCTCAGTTAAGTTTTAACTGATCTGGATCTGTATTCTCCAAAACTTTAGAAACTTCTTGATTTATTTAAGCTCCAATGGAAATGGATCTAGTGATCTTAGGACAAACTGGACTTACAAACTTTGTAACTTATTAGAAAACTTGTACAAAACTTGTTTTTGGGGGAGGATAAATGGAAATCTTGTCAAATCAATCAACTTGTTCTTTGCTAGCAGCAGTGAAAACAGCTGAAGATGTGTTTAAAAACTGAGTGCAGAGAACACGTTGAGTGTAAAAATGCAACTTCCTAAAGTATCAGAAGTTATGGGAGTTGTTTCAGCAGTATCAAGAGATCCTTGACGTTTCCTCTCATATTCAAGTGTCTTTGGCATGACGGGTCAAGGGAGCTCCTTGTTGAACCTGGCCAAAGTTGGTTGCATCCATAGGTGTGTGGGCTGCCAGGTCACTGTCAGTCTACTGATACCTCTACTGCTAGTGTACAGCCAGCCTGCCTACCCTGTAGTGCGGCTCTTGTACGCACAGGGCATGTATATATAGATGCATACCTTGCTTCTGTAAGCACTGCCGTGACCTTGTGAGGTGTCAAGGTTAGACAATCAGGACAGACCTGAGCCCTGGAGCTTGAGTGAATGGTTATCTCAGATGCTGGCTGGTAAATGATAATTGTATAAATGCCTCTTTCAGTCTTCCGGAGTGGGAGGATTTCTATTTATGTTTCTGGAGTGCTCTTGGATTTACATTAGCTTGTGAGGGATGTAATGTCTTTATTATAATATTTATGGAAATCTCTATTCAGTTTGCATCTTCCCGTGAGTTCTGAACAGTTGAGGTTTCTTATTGTCTTGCACCATAGTGAAGGAAGCATGTTTTCCGAGTTGAGCCGCTTTTTATTGGATGTCTTGGGGCCTTATTGTCCCTGAAATGACTAGGGGCGTTATTCAGCCTACCCCCTTGCTCCCTGATACACACATACACACACAGATGTGGCGTCGTCATTTACAGTGAAGCAACATAAAAGATTCACTGCGCCACCTAATATTGCCAATTAACATTTCTCCTGCTCCACCCGGGGTTACCTAGAATGACCGTGTCACAGGTAAATGCTTCAGTTTACTACCATGGTTAAATTGGATACGTTTGTGCACTAAAACCAATACAACAGCATTCAATACATCTTTGCCTTGGTTAATTAGACCATCTTGTTAAATGGTATGCTATGGTATGCAATGGTATACAATGGTATACAATGGTATGCAATGGTATACAATGGTATGCAATGGTATACAATGGTATGCTATGGTATGCAATGATGCATGATTGTGTCTCTGAATTTGGGATTCTTTATTATTTGTGTAATGTCAAATATGGTTTATTTATTTAAAGACACCAGGAATACTCAAACTGTGTTACACAAATGTTTACTAGGTACGCAGTCTTGCCTTCTGAGATATGTTCTGTTTTCTGCACTAGTTGAATATTTTATAATTATTATTTATTTATTAAGTTAATTTTGTAATAGTTTGTGTTACATTGACTCATTCAGACTATGCCATGCAGGGTGCAATACACATGCATAACTTATATCCTGGTATGTAATGTTTCAGGAAGCTGTGCTTTCGTACTTTTTCTTATTTTCAAGACGCTGTACAAAGTTATTTTATCTTGAGTTGATAATCTGTAAATATCAGGTAACTGATTCAACATGCCTGGCTCTGGTGAAGACTTAAGCATGGCAGGATTATGTTTAGATGCCAGTAAATAGTTCAGATCATGGTGATGTCATTACCACACGATCCAGCAGATTATGGGCTTGTGAAAAGGTTTAGACTATTCAATATGTAGGTCTTGTGCAAAGTAAAATTAATAATATTACGAAACATTGAAATATAATTTGTATGGCTTGCTATGAATCTGTTGTACTAGTCCATGTCATATTATTACATAGTTAGTGGAATGTCGATGTGTGTAGTTTTAGCCCCAGTTGTGATCATTCTGAGGAATGTACTCAGTTAGCCGCAGTCAGCGAAGACAATATAGTTTTGATTTTGTTTCTCACGTAGTGGTATTTTTGCTGACAGATTCTCTGTTCTTCTTAGATGTCTACAGTCATTCATATTTAAACACAGACTTGACTCCGATGCACTGCTGCCTCCTTATCACACGTTAATACATAATTTAGTGTCGCACTGATATCTCTGTTGACAGAACTTGTGTTATCATCGATTAGGTCAGTATCAGTCAAGAGTGACACTTGGCTGTCTCAGGTATTCCGCCCCAGACCCCTTGCTGTGGAAATATGTCAACTATGTGACAGTTGATTCATTGATGCTCTTTCACCTGTTTCATAATCTCTGATTCATAATAACTGTTTTAGTTTTGGGGAAATTAACCACGCATGACACGTGGCATTACTTAATGCTTGGCACTGAAAAATATCAGTTTCGTAAATTTGACTAAATGATAGTTTTGTGCAGTTAACTATTATTGCATTTCATTCTTGAATCATGGCAGGTCTGATGTATCGGTATGTAGGACACCTACAGATGCAGGATGGAGAAAATTAGGCAACATGTAATTATGGTTTAGCCATACACAGTGGGGTATAAAAGACTACATGTACACTACAACAGTTGGAATGTTGCTTGTAAGAATCTCTGGTGAAATAACACTAACAGCTATTGCCACATGGGTCAGAGCAGAACTATTCATTGGTCCCACCTACTCAACAATGCATCTGTCAACTCTGTAAGCGGGTCTTTCTCTCAAACTTTTGAATGCTGGTCTCGTCTCACAAAAACAAATTAAAGATTAGTTCTTATGTAGCGCAGCATCCAGTCCTCCTGGACTGCTCAAAGCGCTTTACACTTTACTCCCTTGCAGACCTGTTCAATCAAACACCATCTCGACTTCTCTGGGAAGCATCCAGCCATGCTGCAATTAATGCATGAAGACTATTTGTACACAAATCATCACAGGCACCGAGTGACAACCCATGTTATGGTAGACACCCTGTGACAACTCATGTTATGGTAGACATTCTGTGACAACCCTTGTTATGGTAGACATCCTGTGACAACCCATGTTATGGTAGACACCCTGTGACAACCCATGTTATGGTAGACATCCTGTGACAACCCATGTTATGGTAGACACCCTGTGACAACCCATGTTATGGTAGACACCCTGTAACAACCCATGTTATGGTTCATTGACCACAACGTTCACTGTAGTAGGAACTCCTGATGTAAGGAACATGGATGTGCTTATAATAAATGAACAGCTATGTAATCCACATTCTAGCCTGCACTGTTTTATGTACACCTGGTTGTAAGGAACACTACGTAAAAACAGTTTGTTTCAATCTATTCCTTGTAGCGAGCAACAAATGAACTCGTAAATTCAAAAATGTTCTTTTTAACCAACAGTGTGATCGATGAAAAATTATTTAAGTTCACCCAGTTTCATATACAATAACAGAGACGGAGCAGGTCTACAGGTTGAAATCGGGATACGCTTGTTTGCTAACTTTTTCACAGAACACCAAACAACACTCAGTTTTATAATTAAAAAAAAATACAAGACTATCCAAACCATATACTGGACCAACGCTGAGGGTGGAGGTTAACCTGTCCAATGTTTATAAGTTATAACTGTATCCTCTGTCAGAGTGACTGAGGTATGTTCCCATTGTGTCTGCCGATTGCCCCAGCTGTTAACATCAGCACCCAACCACAGGGCTATTGTTACAGTATCAACCTACGAGTTAAGAACCTTCCGAAACATTGCTGTCATTGTGTGAACCCGTGGCTGCATTCTGATGCTCTGATCGCCGGCAAACGGAAGGCTATGTGCAGATAACATACCTGCAATAACTTATGCTGTAGTGCTTACTTCATACAGTAGGAGCACTGCTACCTAATGTAGCCGCCTGTGTAGGGTTACGGTCGTCACATTAACAGGTGTAAATAGTTGCTGTCAACATAAATAGGCCTCTGGATGGATGGCGGTTCAGGCCCGCTAGGAATAACAGGAAACCTGTAAAAAGGTACCCCTAGTTGACTTGTCTGGCTGGTCTATGCAGCTCCAGGGCTGCCTCCATCTTCTCCGTTTTCCATTTTGAGAGTCGTCCAGAATCTATGGTTAGGAGAAAGGGAAGGAATAACTCTTCATATAGAACTGCATAAAAGTTACATGATGTAGAATTCCAGAGGATGGTTAGTGTAATGTTAAATGTATGTGCACACAGGGAAATATTTTTAATATTAATTTCTAAATAATGGTGTTACACAGTTGCAATAGAACCTTATGTCAAAGTTACCTTAATTAAGAAAGTAACCATATCCTGTAACTGTTACGAACAGATTCACTGGGGTCTAACATAATGTATTTATAATTTGATTTCTGATCAAAAATGTAATTATGTCAGCCCATAGATGACTTTCTTTACAACAAACCTGACTTTGTTGGTAATTTTTATGAGTTTGACACAGACAGCCAAGCCCGCCAGAGAAGGGTGGAGAAACTTACCTTGCCTCTAACACCATGTGTGGGTTTAGGGTTGCTAACCCTACACCCATAATTATAATGGTAATCCAGACAAGCACCCAGCATTAATAATAATGTCTTGGTGGTGATTGTGCCATGGCATATAAAGGGCAGGTTATCAGTGAAATGGTATCTGCTTTCTGGTCAGCAAGGATCAGTTGCCGTGTGAGAGCCAGTGTTCTGTGACTGCGTTAGGAAGTCCTCTAAAAGTCGCCCCACCCACTCATGCAAACACAATGTTAACTCTTTCATTGCCGCACACAGCTCCTACACATACACACAGTGCTCCATTTGTCTGGTGCTCTGAGAGTCTGCCTGCAGCGTGAATACGTCTATGCAGCCTGTCCTCGCTAGCAGAATGCCACTCAATGTTCTATGTGCATGGGGACACATTAAGGAACGTCTGCTGTCATGATAGAAACTCTTGATTCGTCTGGTGAACAGACGCACAGACGGGGGTCTTTACGTAAACTTGCACGATGGATAGAGTCAACAGAGTTGGTGCCTGTCAAATTGAGGTTAAGTGGAGAGCGTTGTGAATGCCCTGTGTGAATGCCCTGTGTGAATGCCCTGTGTGTACCAGTGACTAGGCATGGTGTGTAGACAGGCAACTTGGGCGAGATGGACCTTTCAGTTGGTAAAGTGCCAGTCAGCAATACAGTGTAATAGGCAAACAATGTTTTGTTCATGAAACTAAGTTTAACCTGAGCATACATGCTTTGTCTGATTTTAGATATATAGCAAGTAGCAGCATAGCTGTGCAATCCAAAATCCGGAACAAACTCCCAGTAACTGTAAAATCATCAGAAACTATAGGTATCTTCTGCAAAATATTAAGATTTATTTTTAAAATTGCATTTCCACTTGAAATCCTCAGCAGTCACTCACAAAGTTGACATGCTAATAAAAAGAGTTTCAAATATTTGTGATGTGGTTCATGTTATGAACTACGTTGTTAATCTGTTCCACAACAATCCAAACATTTGTTTAATATTGTTTCCCATTGCTGCATCAAACTACACAATTATCCTTAAAATAGAAGAAATCATTATTAAAATGCATTAAAGAAGCTTCACCAGACAAGAATAGGCTAGTTATCCATGATCATACTCTTCCAAAAATCACACTCAATGTCCCGTTTTAGCCACATGATTGGGTTTCTTGAAGAATATAACCTAGAAATCAGATTTTATTTTTGTGCCTATTTTAACTGCATTAAAGGGAATAAAAACATATATGGTTTGAATTCATGTTATATTACATCCTGCTATATATTTCCATGTCCACCAAGCCAAAAACAAACAAAAAATCAATGAATTAGAAATTCCACATTTAATGCTGTACATCCGGACATTTTCGAATATGGATATTTTTGGCGCGCTTTTCGGGATGCCGAGATGTGACGTCATTTATGACCCACACTCGCATCAGGCCGACCCTTTCCATGCATTCAGAGCATGTTTACAAGTATAGCTTTTGGGTCGAAACGAGCGTCAGAATGAGTTATTGTGCAATATTCCGATGAAATACAAACACTAGTCATCATAGAGGAACAAGTAGTTATCTTACCGTTCCACATGAATCGAATTTTATTCAAAACAATGAATGCGAATGTGCCTACAAGTCGACTAGGTTTCGCCGAGCTTGGGCTCGTTTTCAGAATAATTATATCGAATGCAACCAACGAGAGATAATCTACACCAATAAACATACATAGCAAACATATATCGTATCCAGCTACAGAAAGTAACTTGTATAATCTCATAATATCACTAGAATATCTATGTATGAAGGAGGAGTTGTATCATAACAACTTAAATCAGTGAATGAATTTCTGTCGGCCCTGCTAGCTCAGTTAGTAAAGGCGTTGGTTCCTTGGCGTTTGTTTTGCAATCGGGTGACGCCGGTACAAACCCCACACCAAACCGTTGATTTTGTTTATACTTTTTTTGGTTTATGTTTTCGCGAAGTAATATAAACCAAATCATTTTTATACTATGATGCACTGTTTGTAAATATTCTGGTAGTAATTATTTATTCCCCACAAAAATGAAAATATGGTAATTATATATAACGCGATGTTTCTAAATTTTATTTATTCAGACAGATCACCATTTGTTTTCACATATATAATTACAATATATTACCGTACAATATATATACAATTAATTAATTACATATATATTACTTCGTGAAAACATAAACCAAAAAAAGTGTTAAAAAATCAATGGTTTGGTGTGGGGTTTGAACCGGTGTCGCCCGATTGCAAAATAAACGCCAAAGAACCAACGCCTTTACAAACCGAGCTAACAAGACCGATAGAAATTCGCTGCCTGATTTAAGTTGTTATGATGAATTGAACAACTCCTCCTTCATACATCGATATTCTAGTGATATTATGAGATTATACACATTACTTTCTGTAGCTGGATACGATATATGTTTGCTATGTATGTTTATTGATGTAGATTATCTCTCGTTGGTTGCATTCGATATAATTATTCTGAAAACGAGCCTAAGCTCGGCAAAACCTAGTCGACTTGTAGGCACATTCGCATTCATTGTTTTGAATAAAATTTGATTCATGTGGAACGGTAAGATAACTGCTTGTTCCTCTATGATGACTAGTGTTTGTATTTCATCGGAATATTGCACAATAACTCATTCTGACGCTCGTTTCGACCCAAAAGCTATACTTGTAAACATGCTCTGAATGCATGGAAAGGGTCGGCCTGATGCGAGTGTGGGTCATAAGTGACGTCCCGATACCACGTGATCGCCTAGCTCATTAAATTTTATTTTCCGCGGGAATCGCTACACAGACGGGTTTAAAATCGAATTTATGCTACAAATGTATTTTTCTGTATTTTTTTAGTGTTGTCAAATGTTACATACAAGGTTAAACTGTGTGTACACATGGAA
This sequence comes from Paraescarpia echinospica, assembly GCA_020002185.1. Taxonomy (NCBI): domain Eukaryota; kingdom Metazoa; phylum Annelida; class Polychaeta; order Sabellida; family Siboglinidae; genus Paraescarpia; species Paraescarpia echinospica. The sequence continues at coordinate 3,698,743 of CM034535.1, forward strand.
AAAGGATTTTAGCTAATGCCTTATTTTTATTTCCTTTAAAGTTGTTATTATTAAATAATAAATATTTAAATAGTTTCAAAACAAACATTGGAAAAAGGATTTTAGCTAATGCCTTATTTTTATTTCCTTTAAAGTTGTTATTATTAAATAATAAATATTTAAATAGTTTCAAAACAAACATTGTTACAGCAAACGATACTTACCTGGCTTTATTTTATCAGTCCACAAGTATATATCTACCTAAATGTGCCCCTGGTGTTTCTTGTAGAACTACAATGTCGCCCCGAAGCCGTTTGTGCCAGGAGGAGGCAGCACTGTGCCCGTGGCAATGAACAAGCAGTACAACACCCCCATCAGCATGTACTCTGTCGACAATGTCATGAATTCACTCTCCAACAAAACATCCAACATGAGCATGGGGTAGGTGCAACATTCCAGTGTGATGGGGTAAAAACTACCTCGCTATTAAGGTCACCCTCGGGACTCGACGAAAGTGACCTGAATAGCGAGGTGACTGTATTAGCAGTCCTCAACTAATATCCTGTATTTTACTGTATGTGGAAATAATTTGTTGGGTGGGCTTAAATTTGAGGTGATTATAAAGTGAGGTTTCACTGTATATCAATATTTCAATTTAGTAAATTATTCTTGGCTTCTTCTTTACATTTGTATGTTCAGATTAAATCAAATGGAGTACGTGATTCTTTTAGATAATAATTTTTTTGTCAGATCAACGGGATAGTTGTCCAAAAAATTGTAGTTGCTGGATATCATGCCAAAGTTGTTGGAGTTATAATTAAAATAGTTTTAAAATACTATCTGCCAAACAGTGTATAGGTTTATTGCTCCAGTTACCGTCACATGACACAGCCTCATATTATGCAGAAGATTTATATCATAATAAACAACACGTTTTGTAATCAGTTCAACATTTTTGTCAAGCAGGAAATTGGGTTAAAATGTGGAAGTCTTCTAGCAAAATGGAACATATTGCAGCATATCTTGCATTCATGGTCGTTATCTGACTTGATTAGTCAGGTACTTGCTTACGTCCATTGTTTCATTGTATTGTCCACGTCTTGTTGACATTATCACAAAACTGAAATCATATCACTTCTTTCATCAGATAATTTGTTGCAAAAGCCCAAGGCATTGGTAAGCGTTGAGTAGATAAAATTACAATTAGATAACTCATTGTTATATTGATTATAAGAAATTATTAATTTCAAGATAGCGGCTTTTGAAAGGAGCAGTTTTAGTATAATTTAAATAACTTGAAACACAAGTTACAGTAAGTATTGTGAGGTGGTAGAGACCTGTTTTCACCATAGACTGTTCTCTTGAACCAATGTGATCAACCCACAAGCAAACATGGAATTTAATTTTGTTCCATATTGATTTGCTGCAGTAACTAATTAGGTGTATTGCTGAGACATCTCATGTTTCCACAATGGTAGATGACTTCAATGTTTCATAATTTTGCAAATGCACAGAATATCTGAGAGTTTTTCTGGCCACAAGAACAGCTTGCAACTCGTAAACTAAGAATCCAGTTGTATCACCCACATGTTTGAATCAGCACGTGGTGATTTATAAATAACTAGGGTACACTGCAGCCCCATGGGGTTGATATTTACAGAAAGGTTATCATAAACCTGCATTGTGCTCATGAAACAATGATGCACTACAAAAAATTGATGTTCAAAAAACCTGCATGCTGCTGGAATATTTTGTTAGTAGACAAGTACTCATGTACAGTCGCGCCTCGTTATAACGCGGTAATCGGGGTCCACGAAATGAATCCGCGTTATAAACGGGGCGCGTTATAAACGTGACGCGTTCCTGTATCTGCCGTCAGGGGCGCTATGACGACGACCGACACCGCTGCTGCACGAACAACGCCATCGAAGCCAAAGTGTGCACGTCACGCAGTCTATACGCAGTTTATGAAGCTTATTAAACTGCCAACCAACGTCAATGTGTATTCTGTTTAAATGTCACACACTGTTGGACACTGTTGAATGTTGAACTGAATAAAATTGATTAATTGTGTACCGTTTTTAAATAAACAATGAACCAACAAGCCATGGTCAACTGAACGATAATATGGTACCGCTGACGTAAGATCTAAAATAATGACCTGGCACTCAGCAGCCGAATACGCAAATGATTTGACAAACGCTGTGTTAGAGTTGATTAAGTATTTAAAACTATAAGTACGCTCACAATTGGCTTAACTTCGTGTTTCAATCAATATCAAAATACCAATTTAGAAAGCACGTTTACCGTGCCGAACAATATTACGATTCACCAATTCGTATACGGTTGACGAATTATTATTTTGGCGCACCAGTACAGGCAGTAGCTTTGCGTTCATCGCAGCAAAAAGCTAATATTTGTTACGCAATGTTAGCTTACTTATCTAGCCTACTAAGCTGTATTAAAACGTATTTAACCCATTCTTAAGCGTATTTGTGAATTTCAATTGCACTTTACAAGCCGCCCGGCGCCAAAACCAGGCGAACACGCGATCCGAGGAAGCCATGAGCATGACCAGCAGATTGGAAACGATTCGTTTGATGTCGGCGCAAAACAAACAATACTTCGCTCCGCATTTACTGTTCCTAAAGTTAAAATTTACCATAATTATAGTCAAAGAAACTTATACCTTTGATAGCATTGGCAGTGCAGAATAAAGAACGGCAACGTAGTGACGCGCGTCACACTTGATTCGTTGCAGTTGTACGTCAACGTTAAATTTATTGTCCGCAAACTAGTCTTTCAAATATACACATGTCCTGGACAAAGACGGGGATAACTTCACACAAAATAATTGGCAGTTATTACTGTGTTAATATAGTTTGTCACAGCGCCCATTTTCCCCCTGGCGGCAGAAATTCGGGGTCCACGACCGACCGCGTTATAACCGAATCCACGTTATAACGGGGCGCGTCATAACGAGGCGCGACTGTATATGGAATTGTTTTTATTATTAATAATAAAACTTAAAACAGTTGTTTAATTAAAACAATGATAGAAATTGCTATTGTCATACATTTTAAAATGGTTTATGAGAGTCGTGTAATTATTGCAGGCCTTAACAGGCATTACTGAACTATCTTCTAGTGTTAAGCATCATTTTTGATAAATGGTAGACATGTCACAATTAAACTCTATTTCTGCTTATGCTTCTACGATTAACTCTTTCAAGCTCCTACGATTAACTCTCTCAAGTTTCTACGATTAACTGTTTCAATCTCCTACAATTAACTGTTTCAATTCCACATCTAGAAAAAGCTGTCAGAATACTCTATCATACTTAAGGCATTTTTGCTTTTCCTGAGCATACTGTTGACAAACATTTAGATTACCAGTAATGTCTTTATCCATACTGCTGGGCCAAGCTGGTCTGAGGGTCTAAATATATACAGAGACCAAGTAGCAGAAATGTCTTGCTAATCTTAGCAATTATTCCAGCATTTGTAACAAAGCCAAGCTGGGATCGTAAGGTTAACTCAATGGCGTGTCTTGCAATTAATCAGTTATGAAACTCGCTGAACAGAACATGTATGCTCTGATGCAAAAATGTACACATACATGCTAAAAGTCAACAGTTCTTGCATATAAAGTGTGGTATATTTTCAAGTGTTGTCATATGCAAAACCAGTAGCACAGATTAGATATTGGAGATTTTTTAATAGTTACAGTAAAATATTTTGATTAATACTGAAAAGATGTATCATATGTGGAAAAGTACACTTGGGTACTAAAGGTTTTGCTGCATCAGCAGAATTGCTCAAATCAATTAAAAACACTTAAAGTGTGCCAGAAATTACAATCTTCATTATGTTTCGCACAATATCACATGGACCACTACACAATGTGTCCGACTGCCTTCAACGTTCGTTTCTTTTCTTTCAGCCCGGCACAGCCACAGCCAGGTAGTAACACTGTCGCCCCCTGTCAGCCCGCGCATGAACCACAGAGTGCAAGTCAGCATGACGAGTTTGCCACCAAACCCTCCCCTGTCAAGTTTGTGCCCCCCACTAACAACGTGGCGCCCAGCAAATCCATACAAAGTGCCCGTTATGACGACACAGACGGCAAAGACGTGCCCCATTACCGCGGCTACACAAACCCACAGGCACAATCGAGAACTTTCAAAATTTTGCAGGATCTTGTGGACAGTGGGCAAGGTATTTTCCCTTCTTGGCAATTTAAAATCGATGGGAATATTCTAAGATGCTACAAACCCTATTCTAAAGCAGTCACTGGTAGTTAATGTTGGCTTATTTGTGTTGGGTTCACAATCACAAGTTTCTTATGATTTATTGTTCTAAAAGGACAGAGAATGATCAATCCAATTTGAAACTATTCATTATTTTTCATTGCATTATCATTGACATTGAAGTGCGGTAAGAATGGTATTGGTTAGAATTTCCATCACACAAAGTGGTGTATTGAGAAATGTTTTCCCTTGCCAGATTATACTGGTCCGATTTCACACCCCACCCCCCCAGGAGCAAGGTAATCTAGACAAGTTTTGTTTTCACCATATCGTGGTGGCGGTTGATGTCATGGTTTGTGCTAGCAGTTCTTAGGTTGACCACTTGGTGGCATTGCTGTCCTTGAAGATAAAGTTGCCCGTACCTTTTGCAGTAACTCGCCTCATAACGTCATGTTCATTGTTAACAATAGAAGTGCATAATTATTATAATATCACCGGAAGTGAAAGACATATTTGAATCTGATTTGGCTTGAATTTGTGCAGTTGAGAGATCATGTCATTTAACATTTATTTTGATATTAGTAAGTAAAAAGTTAGCCATAATGACATAGCAGATTAGTAAAATTTTATAAGTACACAGATTAATGCTCATGCTGACATAGAAAATTGTTTCTTGCACTGGTCTATAATTTAATATATTTTATAAGCTCATAGATGTAATTAATCTAGTTTTACAACCAGTTTCTATTATTAGTGAATGGAGTGGACTCTTATCCTTTTGACTTTGAGGTGGTGGTTGCTGTACATATGGTCAGCCAAGGACTGCTTGCTCAAACTCTTGCACCAATACCCAGCCATGTCCCAGGCACCACTGGTACTAATGCATGGTGTTGGACTGTAGTCTTAGTGCACTTTAGTCAATCGTTTACCCTGTCACTCACAGTAATGTTACATAACCACTCTCAGTGTCTCATTCCAAAAAACACTAGCTGTGATTTGTCTATTAATAAAAAATATTTAAAATTTGAACTATGCAAATGAATACAAATTTAGAATGAAATAAATCTCCACGGTATTTACCTGGCATGAGACACTAGTTGCACAACTGTTCTGTACAATTTCCCTATTTCTCATTGCACTATCGGCAGTTTGCACCAGTTTCAGTGTATTCCAAGAAGACACCATCTCCGTTTTTGTTTGTGTGTGTAAAACAAATGCTTATTTGTGAAATAAAATGCATTTTGTTTGTTAATAATTATTGAGCACACATCAAAAGCAGCAAATATAACACATTTGGCACAATTAATTACTCTTATTATACATTATGACTGTTGAACATGTTATCTAAACGTCTGTGTGCAGCAATCATGACAGAATAATGGTCATGTAAAAACAATTACTTAGATTAAATTTATATTAAACATTGAAAAAGGAACTTTGGTGTCTAGGAGAGGCTGTGAGTGGTGCAGGCTGTGTGTGTTTGTGGCGTTGCACATCCCTTGTCTAACCCTCACTGGCTGTGTGTGCCGTGCTGGCATGTTCTTTCAGACCTGACAGGTAGAGCTAGTCGAGGAGACTCGGGCTCCAAGTCCCCTGCACAGCCGCAGCAGCAACAACAGGAGGAAGACGGGAAATATGTTAAAGCGATCATAAACAAGCAATACAACACTCCGATCGGTCTCTATTCACACACAAATGTCGAGGACACACTTGTCGAACAATCTAAGGAGATACTAACTGTGATTGGGTAACCGTTTATGTGTCATGTCTGCATGCGTCAAGTAAGGTTAAGGTTGTGGGTCATAGTTTAATTATATAAAACATTTTGGGTATGTTAGTGGTAATAATGTGACTGTTTGTATAGATCTGCGGCGTTATAGCGTTGTTACGGGTTTCTGTTTACAGGCGGTCGGCAGTGGGGAAGGTATATCATGCTTTTTCTGTTTGCTTGTTGCCTCTTATAACCTGATTTCTGTCCTTATTGCCAAACGTGAAGAAAAGCCCATGTTCTTCCTGTGTCAATTGCAGGAAGAATATAATTTTGAATTGGTGCTTTTGAGATGCTGCGTTCTTCCCTGTTTCCGTAAATATTTGCAGATAGTTATATTGGAATAGCGTTGTCAATGAGATCTAGGAATCAGGTTGTCGAGACTTTGTTTGTTAGTTTGTTTGTTTTACTGATTTGGTTTTAGTTCCACTGATATTTGCCAGAATTATGTGTTTGTTTTAGTGAATGCCATCATAAAAGAATGGTAGAATATACTGATAATTTAAAAGTTAGTGTAGCATAACTTGTAATAACACAATAGATCGTAGGAAGATTGTGTGAGACTGCATCTATTTGTGTGAACAGAATGCCAGTCACTATTCAGTATTCACTCTACTTGTGAAGCATGTCTACCTCCACCTGTTGCCGTGTTCATAATAACAGTCATGTGTTGATGCAGGTGCTCCAGTTGCTACCAGGGCTAGGGTCATACACATGTTGGTACCGGTAATTAGATGAAATAAAGATAAGCCATTCCTAAAAAGTTGCAATTCATGTACAGATACCAATGTATATTTGCAGCATCTAGTTCAACTGCGTAATTCCTGAAATGCAGATACAGCTTCTAAAACACATATTGGCCAACGAGAATAATCAGCCATGGTTTTACTAGCTTAATATCTAATTGGATTTGACTTAAATGACCATCTTGGTTGAAGCCACAAAAAAGAGTGTATCCTCTACAGTGTTGTTACTTTTGGAATTGTTCATGAATATTTTATAGTACTTTCGATACATGAAAAACATCAGATTTAAGGTGAACAACTTCAGGTACAAACTTGCACATTTCACTGTAGCCCTGACTGCAGCAACCTGGCACATGGGCGTGTGTGTGTGCGTGTTTGTGCATGTTGCATGTTGTGTGCGTGCATGTTTCAGGGACGCTGACAACGACTCTACCAAGAAGGTGTACGTTCCTTCGAGCACCTACCAAATGGTACAGGAAGATGAGATGATCAAGCCACCGCCAGCCCAGTTCAAGCCGGCTCAATTGAAGCCGTCCAGTGGTGTGCCTAGGTCCAGTCTGTCTCCTGTCGCGGGCAGCAAGCCTCGCTCCACCAGTCCCTCTGTCCAACCCGTTATTGTCGGTGCCTTGGTCCCGGGCACTGGTGCCGTTCGTTCCACGGCATTCCAGAAAATTCAGCAACAGCTTGAGTAAGTGTGATCACACTCACCAGGTGGTGCCACTGGTACCAGGAGACACGCGGTTCGGCGATAGCAAATATCTAGTGGTGATTTGCTAAGAACAATGGTTCCGCATCAGAACACAAAATGAGTTTTGTGAATTGAGTTGCATGTGAACTTGGCAATGATATATGTGTGCTTGAGTGTCTCACATATATATCTTGCATGTTTGTGCATGATTTGGTTCAGTAATCATGTGTTAACTGTTTCACCAAGAACTGACAGATTTCTACTTGTTATAAATAAATGCAAACATTCTAAGAGTAATTGTGGGCTGACAAAGTTAACAATAATAATATAAACCTGTCAAAATATTCTCTGTAAACAGTCCGGATCTAGGTAATTTGTTTTGATATATAATTAAGTGAAGATGATATATCTTTCTGGACTAGTTTTGATTCGGTACTAGAAATATCATACATGTAGCGTTTCTGAGCAAAACACGGTAAGTACGAACCCAGTCCTGAGAAATTTCTTAATTGAAATCTACAGTAGCCCTTGCAACTATTCACTTTGATTTGAGATTCTTAAGATATTCCAACATCATATACAAATTTTCCCCCAATACAACAAGAAAGTGATTTATCGTGTTTGCCCTGACACCGTGTACACACCCTCTGTGTGTTCCTCAGTTCTCCCAGTGGCCCTCCTGCGTCCAACTCTTGGCTGCCAAAGATCCCAACCGGGCCGAGGAAGATGAAGGTTGGGAGGCGGGGGGAAGCTCGCAGTATGGCCTCCGCTACGGGGGGGAGGATCCCCATCTGTGAGTCGTGCGGCATCACCATCAGGTACGCTTCTACCTTGTCTACATCGCCGTGTATTGTGTAGGCATACTTACACGTTGTACGTGCATTGAGCGAAACAATTTGTGATGTTCCCGTAACTTACAAATGTTGGAAGTCTTTCAGTTTTTAATGTGGTCAAAACCTTGAATCGTTTTTGTTGAAAGATACATTAGATTAAATCATCCTATGATGTTTCCAATTCAAAATGTTGTGGTAAATGTGTTGTGATTAGATTATTATGTTGAAAATGATGGAGAAGAGCCCATTGAGATAATGTGCAAATTCTGGTTGTCCACTCATTGTGTCAGTTTCTACAATCAAACAATGTAATAATTTTAAAGTGTAATATCCGCTAGCAAGAAGTAGATTATGTTGGTTCCTGGCAGAAATATGTTTGACCGATCCACATTAGAAGTTAAGTCTACACAATTTTGAATACTTTTGTGTTAATAATGCCTTGGTTATAATATGTTCAAGTGTGTTTCTTTTACACATATTGACTGACGACGTGGTCTAACACGTGTTATTTGCGACTGTTGCCAGAGGTCCATTCGTACTCGCACTTGAGAAGAGCTGGTGTCCCGACCACTTCCTGTGTTCCAACCCGAACTGTCGTCAGGGTCTCATTGACGTTGGCTTCGTCGAGGAGAACGGACAACTCTTCTGTGAGAATGACTATGAGCAATATTTCGCCCCGAAGTGCGGAAAATGTGGGAAGGCAATTGTTGGGGTACGTAATCACAAACATGTTCATCATCACTCAAATATCTGCACCCATTTTGGTGAATTTGTCGCACACTTGGTTATGTCAATGTGCAGTTATTTTCTACACTGTGTTTTTGTACTTTTGCAAAATATATTTGTAGCCAAAACCAAGATTTTTGCACTTTACCAAAAACTATTTTAACAAATGCATTCGTCACTGCGCAATAGAATGTAATTATATTTTTATATGTGTTCAATAAATAATGGCAGTGTGTCCAAATTTTCCAGTATTTGACCAAAATAGTGGACATTTTGTTTGTTACCGTGGAAATAGGTGGTTTAACTGAAAAAAGTTCAATATATTATTTACTCGTTAATTAAAACCCATTCTATACTTTGGGAAAAAAGAACCCCATTTTATTTGTCATCATTTGTTTATATTATTACACATGCATAACCATAAAGACTTATTTGACTTTCAGCACACACTGCTGATGCATCGTAATGAGAAGAGAAAGCATTTGTTTTGTGGATAAACAATATTTAATAGCACCATGACTGAAGAACTTGCAATTTTAAACCCTGTCGCATATTTTATAACAGCTACATGTAAAATAGGCACACATATATACAGTATTAACCACATGTAATTTTATTCATTGTGGTTTAGCAAAGTATCTTATTACTGTGTTTATTTATCATTTCAGCTACATGTTGGGTATTTTAGTAACTTGAGGTTGAAAACTGTACACGGTGTACTGAACAGTAGAAGTATTTTAATTCAATATTTTACATGCGTTGTATGCCATCATAACATAACTACTCACAGACATTTGATCAAAGATGGCGTCGTGTTTCTGCAAGTTGTGCAATGCATGCTGGGATGTTTTGTAGGACATAGTGAGTGCGCTGATGGAGAACTACCATCCACATTGTTTCTTGTGTTGTCATTGCCGCCAGCCAATTGGTGGCAGCACATTTCACATGGAAAATGGCCAGCCATACTGTGAACAAGGTAAGACGCCTGTCCACGTAGACAAGTGTGGATTGGTCTACAACTGGGTCAAGGTCATTCTCACTGCATGTGTTCATTGATCCAGACATTAATCCTGACTTAACTGGTCATTTGTTTGCTTCCTGATAATCAAAAACAAGTATTTTTAATGTCCGGTATGATAGCGTATAATTTATCAGCACAATGGCAGGATACATGTTGACAACTCCTGTTTCATAAAGAAACATTCTCAAAATTCTATGTCTGTATCAATGAGCACATACGGTGGGATTGACATGATGTGTGTACAAACATGTACACATTTGTACAGGGTATCACTGGAAATGCAGCTCGCATGCTGCGCCGTATCAAGAAACGTACCAATGGCGCTCAACCAATTTCTTCTGTCTCTCCGTAGGACATTATAAATGCCCTGAAAAACACGTTCCACACCCACTGCTTTGTGTGTGTGCACTGCAACACGTCGATCGGCACTGGCAGCTTCCACGTCGAGGACGGCAAGGTGTACTGTGAGAAAGGTAGTGCGGGTGATCGTGTTCACTTGGATGTGCCTCCCGTCTGCCTCCGTAGCCCATGCACATCTCAGCCTGTCTGTGTGAGACACCGTGGCTCAGCCAACATGTGTACTGCATGGCTGCTCTCTCTCATCCATGTCTCGCCTTTATTGTCAGTCGTCATAGTCATATGTAGGTTTTAGATCTAGTGTGTTACGATCTCTTGGTAGTCTAGTTGTTAGATAGATGATGTTTAATCTAGTATGACATTTGGGTTGTAATAGTAGTCATGTAGCGTTGACATTCCCGCAGAATGTGCTGTATCAGTTTAGATGTTTGTATGACATTTGGATTGTAATAGTAGTCATGTAGCGTTGACATTCCCGCAGAATGTGCTGTATCAGTTTAGATGTTTGTATGACATTTGGGTTGTAATAGTAGTCATGTAGCGTTGACATTCCTGCAGAATGTGCTGTATCAGTTTAGATGTTTGTAGACATTTAGCGTCGTAGTCAGTCGCGCCTTATGCGTTGTATGAGTATTTCTAGGTGTTTGGCATTCTCCATGCAGCATGGTTTGGAGCTCCTTAAAGGTAGACAAGGCTAGGTTGTATAATGATGTTATTATATATTTTATATATCAAAACCTGCCCGGGATGATAATCTATCTACAAACCTCATGGGGATAGTTTTGGGTAGATTACTATGGTAGGAAAGAAGCATGGAATTAATATAGGCAGATTAATAGTTCACTTCAACTTTACAGACTCGCAGCTAGTTAATTATTATGTCTAGATATCACAACACCCTTGTCTCCGTGGTCACCTGATTCTTAACTCACTCTCCCAAAAGTTCCCCGTCACCCTGTTCATTTCAGTTTTATCCGATGCCCCAGTTCTACCGTGTGGCCCCAGTTTCAGTACCTTCCCACTCTTACAAGTTTGTTTCCTGGATGTGTTAATGTCTGCCCTGTGTTCTCTTCTGACATTACAAATGAGCAATAAATATTAAACATGAGATAGAGTCAGAGGTGTAGAATTTGTTATACAAAATAGTTCCATATAACAGTGACACTGTAAGAATTTAACAAATTTATCAGTTCAAAAAGTACTAACTTTGTAGGGCAGGCTTATATGAAAATAAGCCTACCGTAGTTGAGCAAAGATATTTTCCAAGTTATGTTCCATGTACAATTCTCATGAAAAAGTAGTGACATTGTGTTCCCGTGATGGAATGAATAATATTTTAATTTCTTCTGCAGCCATCCTCCCTATGTTAAGCAGATAGGGTTTTTATCATTTTCTTGGCTACTCAATGTACCTGTTAAATAGAGCCCCATATATGCAGATTTTATACAAAATATGTTCAGCATTGCAAGAAGCCTGATGTATAGTGGTGTAGGTGGTGTGTGGATTCTTGGAGTGCTTTGATTGTAATGTTTTGCAGGTTTATAGTTACAGTCAATGGCATAATGTCAATGTGGTATATATGCATTCACAAAATATGCTTTTCTTAAATGCTTGCATCTGGTCACACATTTGTAATACAATTTTTTAATGTAAATTAACAAAAAGAAAAAGTACAATGCAGTCAGTGGTTCTAATTTAGTTTTATAGTTACTTAATTTTGTCAAACAATTTACTTTCAAATACAAACCGATACAAATGTGACCTATTTTGGATAATTGTTTGTAACTGAATCATGGAAAATGTAGCATAATTTGTGCCCTTGCTAAAATCACTAAATTTATCAGCTTGATAACATCTGTTCATTTTATTTTTGTTCCGTTATTAAATTTGCATCGATTAATTCAGGAACAGTAAATGCCACTCTTTCAATTTCAGCCAAAAGACGGTTCCACGATCAAACATAATTCATTTTTCTATGTGTTCTGACTAAGGACTGTTTTAGAAGTTACTCGCATTGACTCGTCTTTTGTAGATTGGGGATCCCTCTTCCAGACCAAGTGCTATGGTTGTCAGTTTCCAATTGAACCGGGCGATCGGTGGGTGGAGGCGCTGAACCAGAACTGGCACTCAGAGTGCTTCAACTGCTCAGTAAGTACTCTCTCTAGTCCTGTGTCATCCACGGTTGGTATCAACTATGTATTTGTACATAAATATACAGATTTGTTGTATATGGCTGTATCCAGAATCCGGTCTCAGTGTTTGATGTTTATATTTTATCAAATACACACCAAGTACAGCCACTTTATTTGCCCTGGTAAAACATGCATGTTTGAGGATCGTGAATACTGAAAAATGCATTCTTACCTAACTTAACTCACTTATCACCATTCAATTCAATTGCTTTCACAACATTTGTACAGTGTGCGGCTGCTACAGCATATTTAAATTGAACATTGCATATTTTTGATATTTTAATAGAGTATTTGATCAGGATTATTTGTAATTGTATAATAAAGAAACGTATTTCACCCCACTCTGTAATGTATATTGTGCTTGTGTATGCTTCAATGGCTAGAAGTGTTATCATATTTGTGGTGAGTGTATCTTTAGACCCAAACCGCCAGCAGAGAGGTGAACTTTTATGCCTCATATTTGGTGCCATTTAGTGATAATTGTGTCATTTTAAAACTGTATCTGCTATGCCAGGGTATTCATTGTACAACATTATATTGGAAGTTTTTGAGATAGCGCTGAATTGATAAAATATATCACTGAATGTGTACAATATCTGTGGGGTAACAGGAGGCATTTGGCGTGTGGTCTAAAAGGTTAAAAGACACAAGATATAACATGACAGTTTCTTTTTTATTATTTAACAGGTTTAACAGTACAAGATGTGAACATGTTTAGATTAGACATTTTTTATTTATTTCTCAAGAAGTTTGAATATCTAATGAATGTGGCCTGCTGCATGCCACAAGCGAGCCAACCGCGAGTGAGACTGGTAACACACGTCAGAGTTTGTATTTGTACACATAATTCCTGCTTGGTAACAAGCACTTGATTCCTGCTTGATGACTAAGCACTTGGTGTCTCTTCTTGCAGACTTGCCAGGTGAACTTGGAAGGCCAGAGTTTCTTCGCAAAGGGCGGCCGACCCTTCTGCAAGAAGCACGCCAGTGCCGGCCGCTTCTAAGCCGGGCCAGATGACCCACGATTCTACGAACTGCATGCATGCAGAAAATATTTAAAAAAAATTGATTGGAAAGGCCAGTGCCGGCCACTTCTAAGCCGGGCCAGATGACCCACGATTCTACGAACTGCATGCATGCAGAAAATGTTAAAAAAAAATTTGATTGGAAAGGCCTTGTTCACTGCGTTTCAAAAACTCTGCCTCCCCGTGTGGTTGACCACCAGTGTACTATGCAGCATAGCTCTACCTGACTTGCCATTTTGATAATAATGTTAATGTGTTCAACATGTGTATTGTATCCCTGGACGAACAGCTACAACCAGTAAATGTGATGACTACTAACTTTGATATTTTATGCTTTCATAAAAGAACTACACCTTTACCAATCCCCGCTCCAGATTGTGTCGCTGTGTGAGTGCAGTTAATTATTATGTATGATAAAATAAACTAACAATTGCTAGACATGTTCATAGATAGTGTTTATAATGCACAAAATATACATATTATATCATAGCAAGCATCACTGCTTAAGTCTTTCTGCCCCCACTAGTATAATATATCTGATGACAACAATCAGGTATGTTATTATATTGTTTGCCTCAAGCATTATGAAAGATGTGTAACTTGCCAAGCTGGTCTTACAACTCTATGTACAGAAGCGGTTGCATATTATTCATAGAAACCTTCGCATGTTGTTTGGTTTATTATTTTGCTAGGTGTTTTTTGCAGTATTTAAGTAACGCGGACGGTAGAATAGTACCTAACCTTCCTGCTCCTAATGCTTTTAGGTCCAGACTTTAACAGGATCTTCCCAGCATGTATCTATATACAAAGATCATTTGCTGCATAATGTGAACTTTGATGTTAAACGATATACAGATTTTGTGTCATTATTATTTGTAGGTGTAGTTGCTATTTTATGTTTGTTACATGGATAATTAAGTTTCACAGTGCGTAGGATTGTTGACTGATTCATTCAAGTGAATCGAGTTTGGTTTGATGTTTTCAGTTATGATGCAGTTTTGAGTTATTATATGTACGCTTCACAACCTTATATACACATATATGAATATATATGTGTATATAAGATTGTGAAGCGTACAGAAACAATACATCGAAAAGACAACTGTGTTTCTCTACTATGGTGCTCTGATGATGCATATTTGACATAACGTTATAACAACTTGTGGTTTACATCACTTGTTTGCACTGTTTCCCCGAGGCTGCGTGACGTCTTCTGACATTGTAGATCTGCTTCAGGATTGTAGGAAGGTGATTAGGAATAGATGTGTAATTTCAGGCTGGCAACAATGGCGCATCTCCCGTCTACACCGTGGAAGAATGCGGAGTCAGTCAAGTTCTTTGTTTTTAAAGGATAAAACTTGAGGTGTCATTTGGCCATATGATAAACGTTTCTTGTAGTGTAGTATTCTTGCACATTGTGTACAGATCGGTTGTTTTAGTTACGTTACGAAAACTTACTCTGACATGCAATTTCATAATTTGTGTTCATAAAAGCTCTCAGTGAGATGGTTTGCAATAAACTTCCATCTGCATCATTATTTTGTGTTTTGTCAATGTTCACTGGGATCTGCTCCGAATATAAGGCAGTGCACCCATGAACGATGTATGCCTGCAAATCGAAGTGTCGTAAACGGAGAGAGCTTCCTGTTACCCCTCCACGCACAAATGCCCTTTTATGGTTGGACTGGTATGTAAAAATGGTTAGGTTAGGGTTAGATCGAAGATCGTTGACAAGATTGATAACAAGTGTTGTACGTGGAGGAGCAGCAGGAAGCTCTCCCGACCGTATACCCGTATGACTATGACCCGCCCAGTGTAATGGGCCGAAAGTATCCTATGCCGAGAAGAGGCCTTTGCGTAATGCGCAAGCGTAGTGAACAATTTCACGACATCTGACCATCAGCTGTAGCCTGTACGTGTTTCTGTGCCAGGAGTAAGTAAGCTGCGACTTTTAGTTTGAGTGTTTTCTTGTTATTTTTTCTCCAAGTGATTACACAAGTTCTCACATGTATGCTATATATTATTATTATGACTAAACATACATTAGCGCTAGCCACATTAGCGGCAACGCCTACTTCTCGCACAGTCCTAGTGAGGACCCACGCGGCGGGCGGTTTGCCGGAAACCCGCCTGTTTCACGGAAGTGACGTCACTGTCGCATAACGTAATTACGTTTACCTCCGCTTCAACAGTGCAAAGGAAATCGTTGTGGATTAACCCGGAATACGACCGCGCTGTGCAGCGGGCAACAAAGGAAAACATACTTAGAAAACAAAATGGTATTATCGACGCTGTAAGTTGACACGTGTATATATCAAGGTCTGACCTAGGACGCGCGCGGAGTCTTGGCTTGGGCCACAGAAAATAACACTCGGCTCGTTCACCGTCATTCACCGCACCCCACAATGAGTAATGTGTGAGAATAAGTACAGTGGAACTACTGGGACTGGAAGAAATGACCGGAATAGCGAGGTGACCGTATTAGCGGGACTTATATCCTATACTTTGCTGTATGTGGAAATAATATGGGACTGTTCAAGGGTGACCTTAAAGGGAATAAAAACACCTAATGCTTGAATTCATGTTATGTTACATCCTGCTATCTATTTCCACGTCCACCAAGCCAAAAAAATAAAAAAATGAATTAGAAATTCCAAATTTTATGGTGTGCATCCGGACATTTTCGAATATGCATATTTTTGGCGCGCTTTTCGGGATGCCGAGATGTGACGTCACTTATGACTCAAACTCGCATCAGACCGACCCTTTCCATGCATTCAGAGCAAGTTTACAAGTATAGCTTTTGGGTCGAAACGAGCGTCAGAACGAGTTATTGTGCAATATTCCGACGTAATACAAACACTAGTCATCATAGAGGAACAAACATTTACGGTTCCACATGAATCGAATTTTATTCAAAACAACGAATGCGAATGGGCCTACAAGTCGACTAGTTTTCGCCGAGCTTGGGCTCGTTTTCTGAATAATTATATCGAATGCAACCAACCGGAGATAATCTACACCAATAAACAGACATAGCAAACATATATTGTATCCAGCTACAAAAAAGTAACGTGTATAATCTCATAATATCACTAGAATATCGATATATGACGGAGTTGTACAATTTATCATAACAACTTAAATCAGTCAGAGAGTTTGCGTTGGTCCCGCTAGCTTAGTGGGTAGGCGCTTTGGTTAATTGTCATTTATTTTACAATCGGGCGACGCCGGTTCAATCCTGACAGCATGAAAACCTTTGATTTTCTATACACTTTTTTTTTATGTTTTCACGAAGTAATATAAACAAAATCATTTTATACTATAATGCACTGTTTGTAAATAATTTTTATTTTTGTAGTAACTATTTCTTCACCACAAAAATGAAAATATGGTCATTATATAACGATGGTTCTAAATTTTATTTATCCAAACAAATATAATGTAATGGATATATAATTTATTAATTGTAAATATATTGTACGGTAATATATTGTAATTATATATGTGAAAACAGATTGAGATCTGTCTGGATAAATACAATTTAGAAACATCGCTATATATAATGATCATATTTTCATTTTTGTGGCGAATAAATAATTACTACAAAAAAAAAAAAAATATTTACAAACAGTGCATTATAGTATAAAATGATTTTGTTTATATTACTTCGTGAAAACATAAACAAAAAAAGTGTAAAGAAAATCAAAGGTTTGCATGCTGTCAGGATTGAACCGGCGTCGCCCGATTGTAAAATAAACGACAAGTAACCAACGCGCCTACCCACTGAGCTAGCGGGACCAACACAAAATCACTGACTGATTTAAGTTGTTATGATAAATTGTACAACTCCTTCATATATCGATATTCTAGTGCTATTATGAGATTATACACGTTACTTAGGTTCTTAGGTATTGCTTCTCCACACAGCCCCTTCTGGGGCTAACCTAGATGTGCAGTGCGCATTGCAAAGGGTGCGTGAAACTGAATTTGACAAATAATTTTAAAAGAAAATAAAACAAATAATTATGTAAAACAAGTGCAATAATTTGTGCAGGTTAAAAACACAGTCTCTGTCTATAGTCTGGTAAGGTGGGCTGGAGCAACAAGGTGGATGGTGCTCAGAGAATGGAATGGGTAGTGTGGGTAGGCTTATTGTTTCTGGGGGGAGTAGATTCCAAGCTCTCATAACTCTAGGATAGAATGAGTATGCATATGTATTTATGCGTGCATGTATTTGTTTGGATCGATGTTTCGTGTACGGTAGCATGGGACTATACGATGTTGTGGTAGGGTGATGTTCAGGAGGTTGTGTTTTATTTTGTAGAAGAAGGTAAGTTGGTGTAATCGTCTTCTTTCTAGAGTCTGCCAACCAAGTTTATTTATGAGGCTGGTTACGCTTATTGTGCGGCGGTGGTCATTTAAAGTAAATCTAGCTGCGCTTCTTTGGATTTTTTCGATGGTATTTTGTGTATGGGGATTCCAGGCTACAGCTCCGTACTCTAGTTTTGGCCTTACTAACATATTGTAGGCTGTTTCCTTAACTTTAGATGTTGCAGGGTGGAGAGAGCGTTTAAGGAGGCCAAGTGTTCTAACAGATTGAGATGCAGTGATGATAACATGCTTTGTCCACGACAGTTTGGAATCTATTGTGATGCCAAGATAGCGGTGTGAATCGTCTTGGGAAACTGGTTGGTTTGAGATGGTGTATGTGAAGAGGCTTGGTTTGCGTTTATGGGTAATTCTGAGAAGTTGACATTTTGGGATATTGAAGTTCATTTGCCACTTGTCTGTCCAGTCGGCTAGTTTGTTTAGGTCTGTTTGAAGGATGTTATGGTCTGCAGGTGTTTGGATTTCTCTATATAGGATCGAGTCATCGGCAAAGAGTCTCTATATAGGATCGAGTCATCGGCAAAGAATCTTTATATAGCTGGATACAATATAGGTTTGCTATGTATGTTTATTGGTGTAGATTATCTCCCGTTGGTTGCATTCGATATAATTATTCTGAAAACGAGCCCAAGCTCGGCGAAACCTAGTCCTAGTCGACTTGTAGGCCCATTCGCATTCGTTGTTTTGAATAAAATTCGATTCAAGTGGAACCTTAAGATAAATGTTTGTTCCTCTATGTTGACTATAGTGTTTGTATTACGTCGGAATATTGTACAATAACTCGTTCTGACGCTCGTTTCGACCCAAAAGCTATCCTTGTAAACATGCTCTGAATGCATGGAAAGGGTCGGCCTGATGCGAGTGTGTGTCATAAGTGACGTCACGATACCATGTGATCGCCTAGCTCATTAAAATTTCATTTTCCGCGGGAATCGCTTCACAGACGGGCTTAAAATCGAATTTATGCTACAAATGTATTTTTCTGTATTTGTTTAATGTTGTCAAATGTTACATACAATGTTAAACTTTGTGTACACATGGAAAAAGGATTTTAGCTAATGCCTTATTTTTATTTCCTTTAATTGCGATGTGGCTGTATTATCGAGGTGGCTGTTAAGCGAGGTCCCGCTGTACTTCGTTATATCCAAACTACATGGGGCCTAATGCTGCACCGTGTCCTCTTTTTGTACAGGTCCTACCATCTCTTAGTATTAAAGAAAACAACATGTTTCTCTTTCGTCTCCTATCTGTCTCAAAAGCCTCTCAATTCCATGGTTAGCTTAGTTGTTCTTCTTTCTATTACTTCTAGCACTAAATGCGTTCCAGAGAAGTCGGGATGGTGTTGGAGTGAACAGGTACGTCAGCGAGCAAAATGTAAATCTCTTTGAACAGTCCTAAGAACTGGATACTGCGCTATATAATAACTTACCTTTCCTGTAAATGTTCTATAGAAATCCGTCCATAAAATCATATAACATATTCTATAGTTCCAATTATTTGTTAAGGGTATCCATGTCCTTATAAAATTTGCTCATACCTTAATGGTTACCGCGTAACGCTTGGACACTTTTCAGTTTTTAGCTACACTTGCGACCTCTCTGGACAATTAGACGGATGTTTCGGTGTGATACGAAAGGTGGCAGCACTTCTTCAACGGCGACGTGGGTTTGTAAAGCAGTCGCGTCTACATATTACCCAGAGTGGAGTGACTGTGAGTCAATATCCATCTTAAAATTTGCGAAGCGAGTGTCACACAAGCAAAACGCAGTTGCGGGTTCAGATTTCCTGTTGTGTGTCGTGGGCTTTGTAACATAGCCGCTCCCTGCATGTTATATACATACGTAGCCTATGTATTACGGACGGATGCCGTTGACATCGGATTTCTCCGGTGCTGGTCGGATCAGATAATAAACGGCGGCCATGTTTCGTTCAGTCTGATAAATGGTGTGTTTCATTTAAAAGCAGCAATCATACAATGGCGACGAGAATTAAGTGAACCTGCTAAGCCTACAAGTAAGCAACCGCCTACCGTACCGAATCACCATGGCCGTTCCGATCAATGTGGCCCAACTACCGCCCTTCGATGCACAAAACGAGCCTTCATGGCTTCAACAACGGCTGAACGTTGGAAAATTTCATTTGTATGTGTCTGTTTGTGCGCAACGTGGTTTGTTCCTTGGAGCCACGGTACTTAAAGTGTAAAAGACCCAAGTGATGCCAGATTGGCATACACATGTGTAAGAGCCGCACGCTGTAGACCGTAAGTCATTGAGCTGAACGTTACGCCACGTGGAACTCCCGGCAAATTGATTCCAGCCGTATGTTGTATTGCACAGTTCAAGAACTGAAAATGTTATCTGACAATGGACATAACAATACAAAGACGCAATGAGAAATCATATAAAGTGGACAAACAATAAAACACAACACAGTCTGTGAAACAAACGGGTGTGGTTGCTCATACAGGAGCCGTACTAAGTTAGACCTACTCGCCTTAGAATACTGCTTATGTCGAATGAATTTCTCGAATTATAACGGCTTTCCAGATGTTTTCTATCTTGCACTACAACCGTAATTTTCTCTCTTTCTAAGTTTGTGTCACACTTCAGAGTATCAAAGTATCGTTTCACACAATATTTCGCCAGGTACCACCTATATTTTCCTTCTACATTTCTTTTAGATCTATCTAGATTGTTTTTATTTAACAAACCCCTCAATGAATAATTTTTAAATATAACTTTAATTTCTTCATCAAATGATAACACATGTAACTAAACATTATTAGGGTGGACATTACAAATATGGCCACATGAAACTTCACGTTTCTCATTATTTTCATTTAAAAATGCGTCGCAGGAGCGTTGTGGTTACAGTTTTGACTCTTAATCGAGATAATCCGATTATTGTAACGTCTTCTCCTCTTTGCAAGGTGGAGTCCACACCACTTTCGTTCCATCTCAGCATACATCTTCCTCTCCTTCTTTTGCCACCTTCTTCTACATTATTTGCACCTTTCGGCAGTCAAAGGGTCCGTCCGCGCTCACCCATTCTTTGCTCATGTCATTCTGCTTCAAACTAATTTAATGTTAGATGTTTTTTCATGCTGATCACTTAATATAATAATAATATATTTTATTTAATATAGCGCCAGATTCAAATTATAAATTATTACCAGATAGAGGTATTAATGATGGCTAAATAAGCATGCATTTTCTAAAAGAAAATTTAAATATTAGTAAAATACGAATAAATACAGTAATTAAATAAATATATTAAAATAATGATCATAGCTACAGTTCTATGTAGAAATAAGACATTGTCAATTCATTTAACTGAACTAATGTACATGCAAGTTTAAAATAAATATATAAATAGGTTAATTAATACATAAGAGATATAAAACAAATAAATGCAGAGAGTAAACTATGCCACATTGGACCAGAACGAGAGTCTATAAAAATGAGTCTTTAGGTGTGCCTTGAAAGTAGAGAGACAATCAGACGTTTTAATGTCATTAGGCAAAGTGTTCCACAAAGTCGCTGCGGCGACCGCAAACGAATTGTCCCCAGCTTTGACATGAGTCCGCAGGACCGTTAACATGTTATTGTTGGTAGAGCGCAGGGCTCTTGTTGGTTTGTATGGGCATACAAGGTCGCATAAATATTTCGGGGCATCGCCATGCACAGCTTTATATGTAAACACTAATAGCTTAAAGTCGATTCTGTGTGCTACAGGCAACCAGTGAAGAATGCACAACAGAGGCATGGCGCTGTCACTCCGTGGGCGGCGTAGGATCAACCTAGCAGCAGAGTTGTGCATTCTCTGCAGTCGAGCGATGTTGTTGACAGAAGTGCCGTATAGAAGTGAATTGCAGTAATCAAGCCTTGATGTAATAATGGCGTTGACGACACGTTCCTTTGTCGACGTTGGGAGATAACGACTCATCTGGTTAATATGGCGCAGGTGAAATGAGCACACAATGACGATGCTTGAAACTTGCTTCTTAAAATCGAGGTGGCGATCCATAACGACACCAAGGTTACGAACACATCTTGAGGCAGTAATCGTAACATCTCCTACGCGTATCACACTGCCGTCAATAAGCGCAGCGGCACTCTTTGGCACTACGGGAAGATATTCCGTTTTATTGTTGTTCATGCACATGTAGTTTGATGTCATCCACTGATTGACAATATCTAGACACTCCTCCATACGTCGCCGAGTAGCAGCCAACGCAGTCGCAGTGAGGTCAAAATGGCAGTACAATTGCAGATCATCCGCATAATGATGAAAACAAAGTCCATGCGCTCTAATTATGTCGCCAATGGGTTGTACGTACAACGAGAATAACAAAGGACCCAACACCGAACCCTGTGGAACACCCGATGTCACACAAGTTGTATTCGATGACGCATCACGAATGACCACACGCTGGGTCGGGCTCTGCAGATAGGATTGCAGCCAGCCAAGCGCCTTGCCAACAATGCCGTAACGCAACCGAAGGCGCAATCAATTCTTTCATCTTCCTTCTAATTTATCGGGTTACGTTTCATAAACAGATCCAGGGGGTCTTGGGGCACATGCCCCAATGGTTAACAAAAGTTAGAACATGGTTAGAAAAAGCTGAAGTTACGGCAGCACAACGGCGAAAAAAACAGCCCTTCCAATATCATGATGCGACAGCCGAGTCATGCTGAAGCTTCGGCTCAGACCACCCAATATATGAACGTATATACATACATGTATATGTTGGTGAATGTTGTCGTTATTAGTGTAATGTAGTCGCATTGCTAGGAAGAACTACACGGTTTACGTCGTATTATCAGAGCCGCAGTAGTAGTATATCCGCCGGCTTGTGTGTTTTGGTTGTGTTCCGTTCATGTTAATAAACGAATCCAGCTTCAGTCAGTCTGATTATATCCTGAATATATGACACTGGCGACGAGGATCTGAATCCAACCTGCGCGATGGCTTCCTCGAGCATCATCGGTGCTATGTGCGAGTTCGATGAGCGAAGAGAGGAGGTCAACAGCTATCTGGAAAGACTGGAGCAGTGGATGCTGGCTAACGCTATTGGTGAGCCTACGCCGGCCGGCACAGCGGATCGTCGTGTGAGTGTGCTTCTAGCTGTAATCGGGCCTAAAGCATACGCCCTTCTACGGAACCTACTCACTCCAGCAAAGCCGTCTGATCAGACTTTTGCAGTGCTGACAGCGACCCTGGTGACGCACTACCGACCACAGCGAATTGTGATCGCTGAACGCTTCCGGTACAACAAACGCAACCAGGGTGACGGGGAGTCAGTAGCCGACTACATAGTGGCACTGAAACAGCTGGCCTCGACGTGTGACTTTGGGACGTTTCTGGATGAGGCGTTGAGGGACCGTTTCGTATGCGGTCTACACAACGAAGCTACGCAGAAGCGCCTCCTAGCGGACAAAGATTTGACGTTCATCACGGCGTGCACGGTCGCTCAAGCGATGGAGCTGGCAGCTCACAACACGATGGAGCTGACTGGCAAGGCAAGTGTGATGGAGGTACACCGGGTGACGGGTCATCCACGACGGCAGCAGCAGGTGTTGACGAAAGAGCATGTGGTGTCGAGGAGAACGGGCGATAATACAGCGAGGCAGTCGTGTATGCGTTGCGGGCTGAATCACGATGCTCAGACTTGCAAGTTTCGCAAAGCTAAGTGCTATGGGTGCGGACGTATTGGACATTTGCATAAAATGTGCCGAAGTCGCAGCAACACCAACCTGGTGCATGATGACGGAGGGGAAAGTGACAGCAGTAGTGGACTCGGAATTCACCACATCACGGAGGCCAGATCGACGGGCGACAGTGACGTGTCCGCGATTACGGTGGGACAGCGCACACCTAAGTACATGGTGACTGTCAGGGTTGATGGTAGGCCTATCGACATGGAGATCGATACTGGCGCAGTGGTGTCAGTCGCGTCCGAGCAGCTGTACAATGACCAGTTGTCTCGCTTTGCACTAGAGCCAACACAGCTGCAACTGAGAAACTATCAGGGTGGTCTCCTGCCGCTAAGAGGAGTGATAACCATCCCGGTGAGCTACAACAAACAGAGTGTTGAACTACCTCTCGTCATCGTGGCAGGTGACAGACGACGACCAGCGCTGCTAGGTCGCAATTGGATGGCGCAAATCCAGCTGGACTGGCCCAGCATTCGGGCAATCTCGCTTGACAGCGACGTGGCGACAGCCGATGACGTCGTGAGGCGCCACCTACCGGTCTTCGAGGAAGGCTATGGTGGAATCAACGACTTCAAAGTGACGATTCATGTGCGGCCGGATACGACTCCGGTGTTCAAGAAGTCTCGTCCAGTGCCGTACGCTAGACGAGAGATGGTGGCCGCGGAGCTCGATAAGTTGGAGGCTAACAAGGTCATCACGAAGGTGGAGCGCTCTGACTGGGCGACACCGACGGTCAATGTGTTGAAGTCGGATAAAACTGTACGAATCTGCGGTGACTACAAGGTCACAGTTAACCCGCATGTAGAGGTGGACCGCTATCCACTTCCTACAGCCGAAGACATCTTCGCGACGCTGGCGGGAGGAACAAAGTTCACGAAACTGGACCTGGCACACGCGTACAACCAGCTAGAGCTCGATGATGAGTCCAAACGCCTGCTGACGATCAATACACATAAGGGTCTGTATCAGCCGAACAGACTTAGTTATGGTGTGAACTCTGCCCCGGCCATATTCCAGCGAACCATGGATCAGGTGTTGGCGGGGATAGACGGTGTCGCTTGTTATCTCGACGACATCTTGATTACTGCGAGGTCGAACGAGCAACATCTGGAGAGGCTTGATGAGGTGCTGAGCCGACTGCAACACTACGGCATTCGATTGAAACTCGCAAAGTGCAAGTTCATGGCGGACCAGATTGAGTATCTGGGTCACCTGGTAACCGCGGAGGGACTGCTTCCCACGGCTGACAAGATCGCGGCTCTCAAGGAAGCGCCGAGACCGACGAACACCACAGAACTGCGCAGCTATCTTGGGCTGCTCAAATACTACATGAAGTTCTTGCCGGACTTGTCCACGCTGTTGGCGCCGTTACACATGCTGACACACTCGGGTGCAGAGTGGTCATGGGACACGACGTGCGAACAGGCGTTCAAACGCAGCAAGGAACTAATCTGTAATGCGGACATTCTGTGCCACTATGATGCGAAGAAGCCTTTGAAGCTCGCTTGTGATGGCTCTTCGTATGGAGTTGGTGCGGTGATATCGCATGTTTCACCCGATGGCGTGGAGAGGCCGATAGCATTCGCCTCCCGCACGATGACGTCGGCCGAGCGTAACTACTCGCAAGTCGAACGAGAGGCATTGGCCATCATTTTCGGGGTGAAGCGCTTTCGACAATATTTGTGGGGCCGCCACTTCACACTTGAGACGGACCACTAGCCGCTAGTCACTATACTGGGGTCAAAGAGCGGTATACCTACGATGACAGCAGCTCGTCTTCAGAGGTGGGCGTTGATTCTGTCGGCCTACACCTATGACATCCAGTATCGGCCTGGCTCGGAACTGCTGCATGCTGACGCCTTCTCCAGGCTGCCGTACAACGATCCTGGGAAGACAGCTGATGGGAGTGACGACATTTTCCACTTTACGTGTGTGGATGAACTGCCAGTCACGAGCCAACAGATCAAAGAGGCCACTCGAAAGAACCCCGTGCTAGCCAAGGTGTTCAACTTCATCATGAATGGCTGGCCTGCGAGAGTGAATGATGACGACCTACAACCCTACTTCATCCGTCGAAACGAACTCTCAGTCGAGCAGGGGTGCATCCTATGGGGGTTGAGAGTGGTCGTGCCACCGAACTGGCGCCAACGGCTCATGGACGACCTACATGAGGGTCACATGGGCATGACACGGATGAAAGGCGTGGCAAGGAGTTACCTCTGGTGGCCTCGTCTGGACCAGGAGATCGAGTCACGTGTCCACGAGTGTGCGGTTTGCATGGCTACAAGCAACACACAGCCTGTGGTGCCATTGCAGCCGTGGTCGTGGCCTGTACGTCCGTGGATGCGCGTACACATAGATTACGCAGAGAAAGATGGAAACAACTTCCTAGTCCTGATTGACAGCCACACGAAGTGGGTGGAGGTGTTTCAGATGCGTCTGACGACTTCACAGCGTACGATTGAGATTCTACGCAACCTGTTCGCAGCTCATGGTCTTCCTGAGGAGATCGTTAGTGACAATGGGCCGCAATTTACGTCTCATGATTTCCGAGATTTCTGTCGTCTGAACGGCATCAAGCAGACGTTGGTGCCGCCCTATCACGCAGCCAGCAATGGGGCGGCTGAGAGGGCAGTGGGACTCCTGAAGCAGGCGCTGCTGAGAGACGTTCTCGAGGCGAAGTATGGCGGCGTTCACATATCGCTTCAGCATCGCCTGGCGAACTTCCTGTTGCGATATAGGAATACTCCGCACAGTGTGACGGGGCGGACACCGGCCGAACTGTTCCTGAAACGGCAGGTGAGAACCCGGTTCACTCTGTTGAAGCCGAGTCTGAAGGAAGATGTTGAGGAGCGACAAGCAAAGCAGAAGCTCTTCCATGATCGAGCCGGTGTGAAGGATCGCTACTTCATCCTACATCAGCATGTCGCGGTGCGCAACACTCGAGGTGGAGTAGTGAAATGGCTCGCGGGAACGATCGTCAAAGTGGTGGGACCCAGAACGTACATCGTTCGTGTTTCTGGGACAAACCGGTACGTACACGCCGATCATCTGATGACGACTTCAGTGACGGAGGACGTTGGAATTATAAGTAAAGCTAGAAAAACCCTGAGTAGATCATCCCTTGTAACATTATACTATACATTTTATATCCATATCTAACGTATTGTGTCGAAGTGTGGGGAGGAGCATATAATACACATCTTAGATCTCTATTCAAATTACAAAAGTATGCAATTCGGTTAATTATGTCAGCTCCATACAGAGCGCACACAGATCAAATCTCCAAGACGCTGTCTATTTTACCAATAAGAAAAATATACGAATACACGGTTGTGCTGTTTATGTACAAAATCGTTAAGAATATGTTTCCGTCGGTTATGACAAGGATGTTTGTTAGAAATAACGAACTACACGAACATAGGACACGCAGTGCAGAATTACTACTTGTGCCGATTTCAAAAAGTAATGTATTATATAAAAACCATTAGATATCGAGGTGTTAAATTATGGAACTATATGGCGACAACAGTGGATTGTAATTGTAATTATGCATTAGCAACGTTTAAAAGTCAACTCAAGAAAGTTTTGTTAGTAAATAATATTAATGACTTATATAAATAGCATTCTTTGTTGCAATTTTAAATGAAGTATTCATGAAAATAGTACTGCTGTGATTCATGTTGCTGTTTTTCTTCTTTCTTCAATCACACAAATTGTTATCTTGCACCATGAAATGTACATATGTGTCACTTGTATTGTGAGGGCAACTCGAGGCTTTATATCCTCATTACAGAAACCATGGCAATCTATGTATATAATTGATTGGAATATATCATAGTTTCTGTAATAAACCATTATTATTATTATTAGCTGGCGATATAAAAACTAAGCTGACAGTTAAACAAAGTTGTACATACATGTAGTTCAGTTAGTAAATAAAAAATAAATAAAGTAAAATAATAAATAAATATTTAGCTTGGCGACATACAATCTAAATAGACTAAAGAAAGTATCATGGCATATCGCGGTTCATGTGACTCACAGCCTGCGGATAAACACTGTTTTTAAGTCTAGTGGTCCTTGTCTTAATATTTCTATAGCGCTTGCCAGAGGGAAGAAGTTCAAAGAGATGTTTGGCTGGGTGGGTAGTGTCCCGTACAATGCTCTTCGATTTTCGCGCACAGCGAGCATGGTAAATAGATTCAATGGATGGCAACTCGCGCCCAATGATTCTAGACGCGCCCTTCACGATAACTTCTAGCCGTTGTTTCTCCTTCTGACTGGCGCGGCCAAACCACACTACAATCGAGTGAGGATACTTTCAATTATTGCGCGGTAGAACCGTATCATAATATCCCGAGAAATGCCGAATCTCCAGAGCTGCTTCGGGAAGAACAGGCGTTGTTGTGCTTTTTTTGTAATGCACAGTGTGTTTGTGCCCCAGCTGAGATCGCTTGAAAGTGTTGTTCCAAGGAATCTAAAAGATTCAACCTGCTCGACCTTCACGTCATTAATCGAAAGAGGGCGAATGGGAGTCTTCTTTTTGCGAAAATCAACAAACATTTCTTTAGTCTTTGAAACATTCAATTCGAGGTTGTTATCCGCACACCAGACAACCATTCTCTGAACCTCCTCCCTGTATGCCGTCTCATCCGCATTCTCAATGCAGCCCTCCATGGTGGTGTCATCGGAAAACATGATCACATGGACCGATATGTCCACGGAGACACAGTCAATTGTGAAGATAGTAAACCGGAAGGGGGATAGGACACAACCTTATCGGGCACCAGTATTCAGGATATGAGGTTTGGATACAGAGTTGTTTACTCTGACAGATTGAGGCCTGTGAAGAAGAGAGATAAGAACTCAGTGACACATGGCAGGATGTACATTCAACAATGAAAGTTTATCATACAACCTGAATGGGATGATGGTGTTAAATGCTTAGCTGAACTCAATGAACATGATCCTGGCATAGGTCCCTGGCCTCTCTAGGTGCTTCGGAATATGATGCACACCTAAAGCTACCGCATCGTGTACTGATCTGTTTGCTTAATATGCAAACTGGTGCGAGTCCGGGAAGCCGTTGGTGGCCGACTTTAGGCACCTGAGCACTATGCGCTCGAACACTTTCATGACGACTGATGTCAGTGCCACTGGACAGTAATCGTTCAGCCCGGAGATGTTGGACTTCTTGGGAATGGGTATGATTGTGGAAGTTTTGAAGCAGACTGGAACTCTGCACTGTTGGAGAGAGGAGTTGTAGATGTCTGTAAACACCGCAGAGTTGGTCGGCGCAGTTCTTCAGGGTAGATGCACCTTCCGCGTGCTCTGTCTCCTGAACAGGATCATCACATCAGCTTCCTGGACTATAAAGGGCGGAGGCAGAGAGGTGCCTGCTGGACGTGGGCGCTGCTCTGGCGAATAGTTAAGCTTGTCAAATCTGCTGTAAAAGTCGTTCAGCTGATCAGGGAATGAGGGGTCACTGTTGTTGATGGCCGCTGCGCGTTCCTTGTACTGCGTAATCTGCTGCAGGCCTTGCCAGACAGATATGGTGTTGTTGGAAGCGAACTGGTCCTCAAGTTTGCGTTTGTATATGAATTTGGCCTTCTTGACCGCCTTCTGCGCATCGCACTTAGCTCTCCTGAATTGTTCCCTGCTGCCGCTGATGAACGCCGCGTTCTTCTCCGCCAGTTTCTGCTTGATGAAAGCACGTGTGGGTCGGAAACTTTCACAAGTTTTACAAGTTACGTGATTATGACGTCACACCGGCTTCAAGTATGACTCGGTCGGTGCCAGACGGTGCAGTGTATACTTTGCAATCGGGGAGAATCTGGTCTTGTCTGCTCGGGTCGAGAGAAAAGTTCAAGTGTATCCCGGCCATAACGAGTTACATTTCCACAACGAATGGCCACGTTGGCGTATTGAGCAACGCAAAACACGCTAATTGTCTTGATCGGTACCTTTGTAGTTATGCACACAGGCTGGTGGCTTTCGGTATGTAGACACTCTATGGTAATTTTTTATGTTAGCTGATTCATGGCTGTGAATCAGAGTCAATGACTGTCAACCACGAACACAACAAACACATAAAAACATAAAACGTTCTAGCTGAAACGAACACGATAAACATGGCGTGTATTATAGCTCAACCTAAACAAACAAATCAAGCCACACACGCTGTTGCAGCTGTTGTTGTTGTTTGTTGTTGCGGCGACGGTGGTTGTTGCCAACCTGGTCCGTATCCTGCTGGGTTTGCGTAACCAGGGGGTGCATTCTGCGGCGGCATCGCTATATATAGAACACGATCAGAAAACGTTACAACGCACACGTTGAACATTACAAAATAAGTAATATTTACAGCATACATTTATTTTCACCAAGACTTGTATTTTTGTCAAATTGTTTGTTATCACATTTAATGTGAAACTCTTTATCTGGACCTCAATGATAATAAACCTCCTTAATTAGTTCCCCAACAATCTAGAAACCTCGTTAATCCGCAAGCCAATAATCCAGAAACCCCGGCATCTGGTTGCAGTTTCACGGGAACGAAATTTCCAAACTGTAATGTATTCGATTCCTTTATCGGGTACTTTTATGTAAGCAACCAGCATTTCTTACTCCTTTAAGAAACTATATGCAGCTTCGATTATTCAGTCCTGATTTTCCTTTTTTCATAGAGTTAATATTAGAACTTTCTCTGTTGCTGGGCGTCAATTTTGGAATTTGCTCCTTTTTAGTGTTTGATCAGTCGAAAATGTTACACAATTCCGCAGTGATTTTAAACAACTTACCTTTTTAACCTTGCATATATCCACCTTAGGTGCCTGGCGTATCCATTCATCTTTTGACAACTTGAATACTGCTTATCGATTTTGAGAAAGACCAACCCTTTCGTCTTGATGCTGAGGTGTGAGCTTGGTTTTCAAAGATTTAGTTGCAAAAGAAATTACCTTTGTATTGTTATTATTATTGTCCGGATAACGTTGTTTTCAATAAAAACACACAAACACCCGGGACAAAACATTCCAGAGTAATGAAATGTTCACTATGTATACCATTTGTGAAAGCCCACGTATAAAATCGTAAACAGCCAGTTTCGCAAGAGAGTACAACGTATTTATTTTAAACGTATTAAAGAACGTGTAAATGTCTTACCCACTGGGGGCTGTTGGTCAGCCATCTTCTAATGGAAGAAAGAAAGACGAGAACATATGAAGTCCATAGTCGAAACCATGTTGACCATTCTTCAAGTATAGGTACTTTTAGTGTGCAGTGTATTTGCTCGCCTTGTCAATAGCTAACTTATGCAACTATTGTGATTAGGGTATTTAAAAAAAAAAATTCAACCATCATTTAGATAATTTTTATTTTGTTGAACGTCGCCCCAAAAAATATTCCACCAATATTAATAAATCTATAGTTGTGCCCATGTGCATATATGGTGCTCAAACGGTTAGCAACGTAACATATCATGCTCACGTTTTATCTACATATACATTAAAGCAGTCAACTGACATCGATCCGTTCCACGGAGTATTCAGCAAAATCGTTGCATTGCTGAACATTAGATTATGCCAGTTAGCTTTAATGTATAATATGTTGTTCACCTGATAGCATAATTCGGTTAATATGGGTCCACTTTACACTATCTTAAGTAAAATAGTTACATAGTCCTAGATTGCAAATGTCAGAATTGTCAAAACACTGTTAATGTGTAAAACGCACTTGCGCATCCAAACTTGTTCCAGATCTATACCATGGCTCTACCATAATATCAACACAATGCTCAGAACCGAGCTAATTCGTTCCACCTATCCTACCACTGTATGATCAGATGGAAGGTGCGCATTTATGCTGTATAATAATACGTAATTACTGGACATCTGATATGTGTGAGTTATCGTTCAGTTCAAAATTGGAAGAATACAGCACTGACGAAAAGCGGTTATCGAAGCATTGCCTTGTGCGCTGCGAATCAAGTTATTTAATAATAATTCTCAAAGCGTGTCAGTAACGGCTGCAAACAATAGCAACTATAGCGGTCTACGCAATCCTATTAGTTTTTTCCTTCCCGCGGATTCTTTTGATCACCTCTGCTAGCGTGATCTGTGTATATATGGTGTAAAACCTTGTGTGATCTTGTCTAATGTTACTTGTACACCACAGCAAAAAACTGTGGCAATGTAGTTGTACCGTTCATCACGGCATCATACTAATGCGACCTGAAAACTAGAATGGGACCTATCATGAAAACTGTACCTCCTTTTTAGTTGGTTCTGTTGATTCGGCAGTGTACATGTAAACAATCATATGTAGGTTGCAACAAAAAACATGCTTCAGGTAAAATTAAACCTTGGTTCAAAGACTATCTCTCTCTCTCTCTCTCTCTCTCTCTCTCTCTCTCTCTCTCTCTCTCTCTC
>CM034535.1:3731863-3801563 GCA_020002185.1 Paraescarpia echinospica
TTTATTTATGAGGCTGGTTACGCTTATTGTGCGGCGGTGGTCATTTAAAGTAAATCTAGCTGCGCTTCTTTGGATTTTTTCGATGGTATTTTGTGTATGGGGATTCCAGGCTACAGCTCCGTACTCTAGTTTTGGCCTTACTAACATATTGTAGGCTGTTTCCTTAACTTTAGATGTTGCAGGGTGGAGAGAGCGTTTAAGGAGGCCAAGTGTTCTAACAGATTGAGATGCAGTGATGATAACATGCTTTGTCCACGACAGTTTGGAATCTATTGTGATGCCAAGATAGGGGTGTGAATCGTCTTGGGAAACTGGTTGGTTTGAGATGGTGTATGTGAAGAGGCTTGGTTTGCGTTTAAGGGTAATTCTGAGAAGTTGACACTTTGGGATATTGAAGTTCATTTGCCACTTGTCTGTCCAGTCGGCTAGTTTGTTTAGGTCTGTTTGAAGGATGTTATGGTCTGCAGGTGTTTGGATTTCTCTATATAGGATCGAGTCATCGGCAAAGAGTCTCTATATAGGATCGAGTCATCGGCAAAGAATCTTTATATAGCTGGATACAATATAGGTTTGCTATGTATGTTTATTGGTGTAGATTATCTTCCGTTGGTTGCATTCGATATAATTATTCTGAAAACGAGCCCAAGCTCGGCGAAACCTAGTCCTAGTCGACTTGTAGGCCCATTCGCATTCGTTGTTTTGAATAAAATTCGATTCAAGTGGAACCTTAAGATAAATGTTTGTTCCTCTATGTTGACTATAGTGTTTGTATTACGTCGGAATATTGCACAATAACTCGTTCTGACGCTCGTTTCGACCCAAAAGCTATCCTTGTAAACATGCTCTGAATGCATGGAAAGGGTCGGCCTGATGCGAGTGTGTGTCATAAGTGACGTCACGATACCATGTGATCGCCTAGCTCATTAAAATTTCATTTTCCGCGGGAATCGCTTCACAGACGGGCTTAAAATCGAATTGATGCTACAAATGTATTTTTCTGTATTTGTTTAATGTTGTCAAATGTTACATACAATGTTAAACTTTGTGTACACATGGAAAAAGGATTTTAGCTAATGCCTTATTTTTATTTCCTTTAATTGCGATGTGGCTGTATTATCGAGGTGGCTGTTAAGCGAGGTCCCGCTGTACTTCGTTATATCCAAACTACATGGGGCCTAATGCTGCACCGTGTCCTCTTTTTGTACAGGTCCTACCATCTCTTAGTATTAAAGAAAACAACATGTTTCTCTTTCGTCTCCTATCTGTCTCAAAAGCCTCTCAATTCCATGGTTAGCTTAGTTGTTCTTCTTTCTATTACTTCTAGCACTAAATGCGTTCCAGAGAAGTCGGGATGGTGTTGGAGTGAACAGGTACGTCAGCGAGCAAAATGTAAATCTCTTTGAACAGTCCTAAGAACTGGATACTGCGCTATATAATAACTTACCTTTCCTGTAAATGTTCTATAGAAATCCGTCCATAAAATCATATAACATATTCTATAGTTCCAATTATTTGTTAAGGGTATCCATGTCCTTATAAAATTTGCTCATACCTTAATGGTTACCGCGTAACGCTTGGACACTCTTCAGTTTTTAGCTACACTTGCGACCTCTCTGGACAATTAGACGGATGTTTCGGTGTGATACGAAAGGTGGCAGCACTTCTTCAACGGCGACGTGGGTTTGTAAAGCAGTCGCGTCTACATATTACCCAGAGTGGAGTGACTGTGAGTCAATATCCATCTTAAAATTTGCGAAGCGAGTGTCACACAAGCAAAACGCAGTTGCGGGTTCAGATTTCCTGTTGTGTGTCGTGGGCTTTGTAACATAGCCGCTCCCTGCATGTTATATACATACGTAGCCTATGTATTACGGACGGATGCCGTTGACATCGGATTTCTCCGGTGCTGGTCGGATCAGATAATAAACGGCGGCCATGTTTCGTTCAGTCTGATAAATGGTGTGTTTCATTTAAAAGCAGCAATCATACAATGGCGACGAGAATTAAGTGAACCTGCTAAGCCTACAAGTAAGCAACCGCCTACCGTACCGAATCACCATGGCCGTTCCGATCAATGTGGCCCAACTACCGCCCTTCGATGCACAAAACGAGCCTTCATGGCTTCAACAACGGCTGAACGTTGGAAAATTTCATTTGTATGTGTCTGTTTGTGCGCAACGTGGTTTGTTCCTTGGAGCCACGGTACTTAAAGTGTAAAAGACCCAAGTGATGCCAGATTGGCATACACATGTGTAAGAGCCGCACGCTGTAGACCGTAAGTCATTGAGCTGAACGTTACGCCACGTGGAACTCCCGGCAAATTGATTCCAGCCGTATGTTGTATTGCACAGTTCAAGAACTGAAAATGTTATCTGACAATGGACATAACAATACAAAGACGCAATGAGAAATCATATAAAGTGGACAAACAATAAAACACAACACAGTCTGTGAAACAAACGGGTGTGGTTGCTCATACAGGAGCCGTACTAAGTTAAACCTACTCGCCTTAGAATACTGCTTATGTCGAATGAATTTCTCGAATTATAACGGCTTTCCAGATGTTTTCTACCTTGCACTACAACCGTAATTTTCTCTCTTTCTAAGTTTGTGTCACACTTCAGAGTATCAAAGTATCGTTTCACACAATATTTCGCCAGGTACCACCTATATTTTCCTTCTACATTTCTTTTAGATCTATCTAGATTGTTTTTATTTAACAAACCCCTCAATGAATAATTTTTAAATATAACTTTAATTTCTTCATCAAATGATAACACATGTAACTAAACATTATTAGGGTGGGCATTACAAATATGGCCACATGAAACTTCACGTTTCTCATTATTTTCATTTAAAAATGCGTCGCATGAGCGTTGTGGTTACAGTTTTGACTCTTAATCGAGATAATCCGATTATTGTAGCGTCTTCTCCCCTTTGCAAGGTGGAGTCCACACCACTTTCGTTCCATCTCAGCATACATCTTCCTCTCCTTCTTTTGCCACCTTCTTCTACATTATTTGCACCTTTCGGCAGTCAAAGGGTCCGTCCGCGCTCACCCATTCTTTGCTCATGTCATTCTGCTTCAAACTAATTTAATGTTAGATGTTTTTTCATGCTGATCACTTAATATAATAATAATATATTTTATTTAATATAGCGCCAGATCCAATTATAAATTGTTCGTGGCGCTTTGCAACATGTAGAACCCAGATAGAGGTATTAATGATGGCTAAATAAGCATGCATTTTCCAAAAGAAAATTTAAATATTAGTAAAATACGAATAAATACAGTAATTAAATAAATATATTAAAATAATGATCATAGCTACAGTTCTATGTAGAAATAAGACATTGTCAATTCATTTAACTGAACTAATGTACATGCAAGTTTAAAATAAATATATAAATAGGTTAATTAATACATAAGAGATATAAAACAAATCAATGCAGAGAGTAAACTATGCCACATTGGACAAGAACGAAAGTCTAAAAAAATGAGTCTTTAGGCGTGCCTTGAAAGTAGAGAGACAATCAGACGTTTTAATGTCATTAGGCAAAGTGTTCCACAAAGTCGCTGCGGCGACCGCAAACGAATTGTCCCCAGCTTTGACATGAGTCCGCAGGACCGTTAACATGTTATTGTTGGTAGAGCGCAGGGCTCTTGTTGGTTTGTATGGGCATACAAGGTCGCATAAATATTTCGGGGCATCGCCATGCACAGCTTTATATGTAAACACTAATAGCTTAAAGTCGATTCTGTGTGCTACAGGCAACCAGTGAAGAATGCACAACAGAGGCATGGCGCTGTCACTCCGTGGGCGGCGTAGGATCAACCTAGCAGCAGAGTTGTGCATTCTCTGCAGTCGAGCGATGTTGTTGACAGAAGTGCCGTATAGAAGTGAATTGCAGTAATCAAGCCTTGATGTAATAATGGCGTTGACGACACGTTCCTTTGTCGACGTTGGGAGATAACGACTCATCTGGTTAATATGGCGCAGGTGAAATGAGCACACACTGACGATGCTTGAAACTTGCTTCTTAAAATCGAGGAGGCGATCCATAACGACACCAAGGTTACGAACACATCTTGAGGCAGTAATCGTAACATCTCCTACGCGTATCACACTGCCGTCAATAAGCGCAGCGGCACTCTTTGGCACTACGGGAAGATATTCCGTTTTAATGTTGTTCATGCACATGTAGTTTGATGTCATCCACTGATTGACAATATCTAGACACTCCTCCATACGTCGCCGAGTAGCAGCCAACGCAGTCGCAGTGAGGTCAAAATGGCAGTACAATTGCAGATCATCCGCATAATGATGAAAACAAAGTCCATGCGCTCTAATTATGTCGCCAATGGGTTGTACGTACAACGAGAATAACAAAGGACCCAGCACCGAACCCTGTGGAACACCCGATGTCAC
Organism: Paraescarpia echinospica; assembly: GCA_020002185.1. Lineage (NCBI taxonomy): Eukaryota > Metazoa > Annelida > Polychaeta > Sabellida > Siboglinidae > Paraescarpia > Paraescarpia echinospica. The sequence continues at coordinate 3,736,294 of CM034535.1, forward strand.
ACAAGTTGTATTCGATGACGCATCACGAATGACCACACGCTGGGTCCGGCTCTGCAGATAGGATTGCAGCCAGCCAAGCGCCTTGCCAACAATGCCGTAACGCAACCGAAGGCGCAATCAATTCTTTCATCTTCCTTCTAATTTCTCGGGTTACGTTTCATAAACAGATCCAGGGGGTCTTGGGGCACATGCCCCAATGGTTAACAAAAGTTAGAACATGGTTAGAAAAAGCTGAAGTTACGGCAGCACAACGGCGAAAAATGTTCAACAGCTAAACGCCCCCCCCCCCCCTTCCAATATCATGATGCGACAGCCGAGTCATGCTGAAGCTTCGGCTCAGACCGTATATACATACATGTATATGTTGGTGAATGTTGTCGTTATTAGTGTAATGTAGTCGCATTGCTAGGAAGAACTACACGGTTTACGTCGTATTATCAGAGCCGCAGTAGTAGTATATCCGCCGGCTTGTGTGTTTTGGTTGTGTTCCGTTCATGTTAATAAACGAATCCAGCTTCAGTCAGTCTGATTATATCCTGAATATATGACACTGGCGACGAGGATCTGAATCCAACCTGCGCGATGGCTTCCTCGAGCATCATCGGTGCTATGTGCGAGTTCGATGAGCGAAGAGAGGAGGTCAACAGCTATCTGGAAAGACTGGAGCAGTGGATGCTGGCTAACGCTATTGGTGAGCCTACGCCGGCCGGCACAGCGGATCGTCGTGTGAGTGTGCTTCTAGCTGTAATCGGGCCTAAAGCATACGCCCTTCTACGGAACCTATTCACTCCAGCAAAGCCGTCTGATCAGACTTTTGCAGTGCTGACAGCGACCCTGGTGACGCACTACCGACCACAGCGAATTGTGATCGCTGAACGCTTCCGGTACAACAAACGCAACCAGGGTGACGGGGAGTCAGTAGCCGACTACATACTGGCACTGAAACAGCTGGCCTCGACGTGTGACTTTGGGACGTTTCTGGATGAGGCGTTGAGGGACCGTTTCGTATGCGGTCTACACAGCGAAGCTACGCAGAAGCGCCTCCTAGCGGACAAAGATTTGACGTTCATCACGGCGTGCACGGTCGCTCAAGCGATGGAGCTGGCAGCTCACAACACGATGGAGCTGACTGGCAAGGCAAGTGTGATGGAGGTACACCGGGTGACGGGTCATCCACGACGGCAGCAGCAGGTGCTGACGAAAGAGCATGTGGTGTCGAGGAGAACGGGCGATAATACAGCGAGGCAGTCGTGTATGCGTTGCGGGCTGAATCACGATGCTCAGACTTGCAAGTTTCGCAAAGCTAAGTGCTATGGGTGCGGACGTATTGGACATTTGCATAAAATGTGCCGAAGTCGCAGCAACACCAACCTGGTGCATGATGACGGAGGGGAAAGTGACAGCAGTAGTGGACTCGGAATTCACCACATCACGGAGGCCAGATCGACGGGCGACAGTGACGTGTCCGCGATTACGGTGGGACAGCGCACACCTAAGTACATGGTGACTGTCAGGGTTGATGGTAGGCCTATCGACATGGAGATCGATACTGGCGCAGTGGTGTCAGTCGCGTCCGCGCAGCTGTACAATGACCAGTTGTCTCGCTTTGCACTAGAGCCAACACAGCTGCAACTGAGAGACTATCAGGGTGGTCTCCTGCCGCTAAGAGGAGTGATAACCATCCCGGTGAGCTACAATAAACAGAGTGTTGAACTACCTCTCGTCATCGTGGCAGGTGACAGACGACGACCAGCGCTGCTAGGTCGCAATTGGATGGCGCAAATCCAGCTGGACTGGCCCAGCATTCGGGCAATCTCGCTTGACAGCGACGTGGCGACAGCCGATGACGTCGTGAGGCGCCACCTACCGGTCTTCGAGGAAGGCTATGGTGGAATCAACGACTTCAAAGTGACGATTCATGTGCGGCCGAATACGACTCCGGTGTTCAAGAAGTCTCGTCCAGTGCCGTACGCTAGACGAGAGATGGTGGCCGCGGAGCTCGATAAGTTGGAGGCTAACAAGGTCATCACGAAGGTGGAGCGCTCTGACTGGGCGACACCGACGGTCAATGTGTTGAAGTCGGATAAAACTGTACGAATCTGCGGTGACTACAAGGTCACAGTTAACCCGCATGTAGAGGTGGACCGCTATCCACTTCCTACAGCCGAAGACATCTTCGCGACGCTGGCGGGAGTAACAAAGTTTACGAAACTGGACCTGGCACACGCGTACAACCAGCTAGAGCTCGATGATGAGTCCAAACGCCTGCTGACGATCAATACACATAAGGGTCTGTATCAGCCGAACAGACTTAGTTATGGTGTGAACTCTGCCCCGGCCATATTCCAGCGAACCATGGATCAGGTGTTGGCGGGGATAGACGGTGTCGCTTGTTATCTCGACGACATCTTGATTACTGCGAGGTCGAACGAGCAACATCTGCAGAGGCTTGATGAGGTGCTGAGCCGACTGCAACACTACGGCATTCGATTGAAACTCGCAAAGTGCAAGTTCATGGCGGACCAGATTGAGTATCTGGGTCACCTGGTCAACCGCGGAGGGACTGCTTCCCACGGCTGACAAGATCGCGGCTCTCAAGGAAGCGCCGAGACCGACGAACACCACAGAACTGCGCAGCTATCTTGGGCTGCTCAAATACTACATGAAGTTCTTGCCGGACTTGTCCACGCTGTTGGCGCCGTTACACATGCTGACACACTCGGGTGCAGAGTGGTCATGGGACACGACGTGCGAACAGGCGTTCAAACGCAGCAAGGAACTAATCTGTAATGCGGACATTCTGTGCCACTATGATGCGAAGAAGCCTTTGAAGCTCGCTTGTGATGGCTCTTCGTATGGAGTTGGTGCGGTGATATCGCATGTTTCACCCGATGGCGTGGAGAGGCCGATAGCATTCGCCTCCCGCACGATGACGTCGGCCGAGCGTAACTACTCGCAAGTCGAACGAGAGGCATTGGCCATCATTTTCGGGGTGAAGCGCTTTCGACAATATTTGTGGGGCCGCCACTTCACACTTGAGACGGACCACAAGCCGCTAGTCACTATACTGGGGTCAAAGAGCGGTATACCTACGATGACAGCAGCTCGTCTTCAGAGGTGGGCGTTGATTCTGTCGGCCTACACCTATGACATCCAGTATCGGCCTGGCTCGGAACTGCTGCATGCTGACGCCTTCTCCAGGCTGCCGTACAACGATCCTGGGAAGACAGCTGATGGGAGTGACGACATTTTCCACTTTACGTGTGTGGATGAACTGCCAGTCACGAGCCAACAGATCAAAGAGGCCACTCGAAAGAACCCCGTGCTAGCCAAGGTGTTCAACTTCATCATGAATGGCTGGCCTGTGAGAGTGAATGATGACGACCTACAACCCTACTTCATCCGTCGAAACGAACTCTCAGTCGAGCAGGGGTGCATCCTATGGGGGTTGAGAGTGGTCGTGCCACCGAACTGGCGCCAACGGCTCATGGACGACCTACATGAGGGTCACATGGGCATGACACGGATGAAAGGCGTGGCAAGGAGTTACCTCTGGTGGCCTCGTCTGGACCAGGAGATCGAGTCACGTGTCCACGAGTGTGCGGTTTGCAAGGCTACAAGCAACACACAGCCTGTGTTGCCATTGCAGCCGTGGTCGTGGCCTGTACGTCCGTGGATGCGCGTACACATAGTTTACGCAGAGAAAGATGGAAACAACTTCCTAGTCCTGATTGACAGCCACACGAAGTGGGTGGAGGTGTTTCAGATGCGTCTGACGACTTCACAGCGTACGATTAAGATTCTACGCAACCTGTTCGCAGCTCATTGTCTTCCTGAGGAGATCGTTAGTGACAATGGGCCGCAATTTACGTCTCATGATTTCCGAGATTTCTGTCGTCTGAACGGCATCAAGCAGACGTTGGTGCCGCCCTATCACGCAGCCAGCAATGGGGCGGCTGAGAGGGCAGTGGGACTCCTGAAGCAGGCGCTGCTGAGAGACGTTCTCGAGGCGAAGTATGGCGGCGTTCACATATCGCTTCAGCATCGCCTGGCGAACTTCCTGTTGCGATATAGGAATACTCCGCACAGTGTGACGGGGCGGACACCGGCCGAACTATTCCTGAAACGGCAGGTGAGAACCCGGTTCACTCTGTTGAAGCCGAGTCTGAAGGAAGATGTTGAGGAGCGACAAGCAAAGCAGAAGCTCTTCCATGATCGAGCCGGTGTGAAGGATCGCTACTTCATCCTACATCAGCATGTCGCGGTGCGCAACACTCGAGGTGGAGTAGTGAAATGGCTCGCGGGAACGATCGTCAAAGTGGTGGGACCCAGAACGTACATCGTTCGTGTTTCTGGGACAAACCGGTACGTACACGCCGATCATCTGATGACGACTTCAGTGACGGAGGACGCACTGCGACGCGATCTGCGAGTGTCGACTCAACCGGGCGTGACGACTCAACCGGGCGTGACGACTCAACAGGGCGTGACGACTCAACCGGGCGTGGCGACTCAACCGGGCGTGACGACTCAACCAGACGCGACGACTCAACCAGTCGTGAAGACTCAACCGAGCGCGACGACTCAACCGAACGAGACGACTCGTCCAAGCGTGATGACGACACCGACCGTGATGACCACTCCTGAGGTGATTACGACTCCGAGGGCACGTGCCGCGACGACACCACCGGCGACTGATGGCGTGAACTCTCCCCAACGGCGCTATCCGCCAAGGTATCGGAAACCAGTCGTACGGCTCGACCTGTGAGTACGTAACACTGCACCCCGTGGGTCATAATAATACCCCTGTGCATTACTTAAGTTGTTTGTGACGTTTACTACATTTCTTGTCCGTGTTGCCATACAAGAACTGAACTGAACATTAGTAGTAGAGAACTCTTTAATTTAGTGTGGAGGAGTGTAATGTAGTCGCATTGCTAGGAAGAACTACACGGTTTACGTCGTATTATCAGAGCCGCAGTAGTAGTATATCCGCCGGCTTGTGTGTTTTGGTTTTGTTCCGTTCATGTTAATAAACGAATCCAGCTTCAGTCAGTCTGATTATATCCTGAATATATGACAATTAGCAATACAGAGCAGGAATATGTAGTTTGAGAAATAATTGATACGACATGAAACACACAGATACTGCATGAAAGAGAACGCATAGACAACACATGCTGCTATAAATCTACCATTTGTGGTGAAATACATTAATGAGAAGGTCAGTACATTTTTATTAAAAAAACATCTTAATGTTAATTATGTGCCCGACAACCATATCGTAATACCTGAACTCATTATTGCGTTAACTGTCGATACACAGTGAAATAACAACTTGGTATGTTGTTTTTAGTGAACACTACGTTTCCAAAGCTTAATATTGCGTTATCCTCATTATACATCAGACATTAGTGCTTAAGCTATGTACACAAATTATGCCTACAGGAATAGTATTGTGAGGTACCGACGATACCACGCAAAACACATTGTTATATCAAACGTTACCATGCGAAACACATAGTTTAGAGTGGCTTATTCGACGCAACACAACTTGGACATGCGCTAAGTTATGTACCAATAAAGCGTCTTAGGCGCGGGAACAGGGGGTGGCAGCTCCCCCTGAAATTTTGCTGGGGGCAAACATGGTTCTGCTCCCCAGTAAATGTGAGCGAGAATGTTTGTTTTTGTGGGGGAGTGTAAATGGCGGGTGAAAATCGATGTTTTGTGAGAGGGTGGTGGTGTATTTTGCCGACCGTGAAAGGTGGGTGCAATTGGAGGACACACACATTATTTTGTGCCCCCCCCCCCAGTAACAATTGGAGGGCACACACATTATTTTGTGCCCCCCCCCCAGTAACAATTGGCGGTGCGGCGGTGAAATTTTTTTTTTTAAGAGATCGTGGGCGGGGTGTGTTGGATCCGTGATAATTTTGTCAGCTCTCTTCCTGGTTCTTTCACTGTATATAGCTCAAAGAGGGGTGAGTTCACAGCCGACGACCTTCGATGACGTTTTAACCACTCTGTCTATATCTGATCTTTTGACGCTGTTTGATATTTCCTAACTACACACGTATGGCGAATGTAAGTACATTCTCAATAGCCGAACAATATAATTGAAGAATTTTCTTTGCTGGCCCTTCTTCACGGCTGATAATAGTTTCTCAAAATTCTTTCAAGAATAATGTCTCTAAAAATATAAAACTTACATTTAAATCCCAGTGATGTCACAGTTATAATAGCCGGACATACACGTGTCGATCTGAAGCTCATGGTTTTACTGTTAAGCGACAATAGTGTGTTCTTTCATCTCAAGAAAAACTGCATTTCTATCGCGTGGTAACGTATTTGCGGGTATCGATTAGCAAGTTAAAGTTGCTATACCTCACGCCTTTTGTAGTGGAAAATATTTCTTTTTGATCACGTGTAAAACAAGCTAAATGTAATATGTATGTTATATATATTACTAGTGTATGTTAAGAGTTATTTACAATTAAAAGGTTTTCGCCTGGTATCGCATTTTCTGACAATTTTCATACTTTTTCGGAGAAACATGATCTCGTCAAAATTTGAGTGGGAATACACATAAATTAATCATATATATATATGTAGCAGGTCTACTAGCAGATGTCACCACCTATGAGAAATTGAAAAAGGACCCCACCAGAGTGTACAAACGTAAACTAGTCAACACCATGAAAGAGTGGACAAGGACCAACACTATATCGGATGCCCTCTACCATTGTATCTACCCTACATCAAGTAGTGCCAAAATTATATCTAAATTCTGAGATCCACAAGGATAACGTACCAGTAAGTCCTATCGTTTGACGTATCGGCAGTATAATGTACAAGACAGCAAAGTACTTAGCCACCAATCTCAGCCCACTGGTTGGAAAAACTGAACGTTTTGTGAAAAACAGCGCTTAATTTGTAAAGACTATCGAAGAGTTGGAAGTTCCACCAAGGAGGAAAATGGTATGATTCGATGTGACAGCCCTGTTCACTAGTATCCGAGTGAGTGACAGAGGCAGTATCAGTGATCAAGGACCGATTAAACCAGGACGCAACACTGAAAGACACATGTGAACTATCAGTAGACCAGATCACCACGCTGTTAGAAATCTGTCTAAACTCCACGTATTTCAGTTATGATGAGCAGAAGAAGGGAGCGGCCATGGGTTCCTCGGTGTCCCCGATAGTGGCAAATCTGTACATTGAACATTTTGAAGAAAGAGCCATCAGGGAAGCACCTCACCCTCCAGACATCTGTTTGAGATATGTGGATGACACATTCACCGTGCTACAAGGGAGTGAATTAGAACAGGTCACACACCATCTGAATTCAATGGACGATAACATCAAGTTCACAGTAGAACCAGAACATGACACAACACACTACCTTTTCTAGACACGTGTATGTCTGAAGGACGATGGATCAAACAAGGTTAAGGTGTATCCGAAGGCAACACACACAGACCAGTATTTGAACTGGGATTCAAACCACCCATTAGAACAGAAACGATCAGTGGTGAGGACACTCTTCCAAAGGGCAGAAAATTTGGTAACTGAAGAGTAGGATAACACCAAAGAGGTGGAGTACTTCAAGAAACTTCTGAAAACGAACGGTTACAAACCTAGGATGTTTAACACCACACAACCAAGGAGAAATAAGGAGAATGTCGGCACCAAAGAAACCAACAGAAGACAACATGCCATAGGTCTACCCTATACCAGTAAGCTGTCTGAATAGTTGGCAAGTATTTTCAAGTCCTATGACGTATCAGTGTACTGCAAACCGATCAACACCCTGAGGTCCCTGCTGGTATACTTCAAAGACAGAACAGACAAGGCAGCAAAGTGTGGTGGTATATGACATTCAATGCACAGAATGCGACTAACACTATATAGGAGAAACAGCGAAGGCCAACCCCTATCAGCGATAAATGCACACGCACATAGTTAGATATCTATATATATATATCTAACTATGTGCGTATACATTTATATAGGTGCCTGTGTCCTATGTGTTTCTTTAAAATAAATTATTTATTTGCGTTTAGATAGTTCCCGCCTGGTGAATGTACAACTAACTACTGCCGCATGTGATTCCACATGGGGATTGTTTTCGTCAAACATCTCGAAAATTAACAACGTCCCGTGTATTAACAAGATCCGTTTAGTAGTGAGGAGTGTACATCATTCACATTCTAATAATTAATCCTTTGTCATTATAAATTGTTTAGTCTTTAATGTGATAGTTTTTATATCTGTCGTATTGCCTGCACTCTGTGTAAGATTGATATCTGTCACGTAATGAATATGTAACAATATCCATTCTGTCAGTGATTGTAATCATCACTTTGTGCATGTTCATTACAAGTGGATGTTTCATTGTCCTTACTTATTTTCATACTTAAAGACTCGACGTAACTTTAATTGCGCGGTCTGTGCCTATGTACAATAGAACAAGCCAATGGAAGAAATCGGAATTGATCAGCAAGGAACTACGAGGACGGATCCATTGGCGTGTGAGTCAACTTATTACACTCTTAGGCCATTAATTTGGCCTTGGAACAAAGCAAAAGGAAAATTATGTCGGAATAACACAACGAGTTGGTGAATATATAGGTCTGGTATGTACAGTTGGCTTTCCACTAAGTTGTTACGCTGAATATGCAATATTTGTGTCAAAATTGACTGTTTAAGAAATTCACTATACAATAAGCTGGAGCAAAGCAATTCAACAGTGAACATAGACAGTTTATACGTGAAGCTGAAATAAAGCACGACAACTGCAACATATAACGTAAAATGTAAATGTAGAAGTAGTGGGACTGCAGTGTAATGCAAATATATTTTTGTATATGGAAACATGGTACATCACACATGTAATCTAATTTTGTTTGCCAATATAGACACCGTGGATTACAGCCAAATTACATAAAAAGCATACAAACGTGCTGCTTTATTGATTGAAGTAAGCCTACAATGTAGTGATAATTAACGTTTTGTGTGGAGTGCTATTGAAGTTGAATCTATACTGCATGCGTCAGGGCGAGATATCACAAAGAACACGTTTCATTGTATGCGGCTGTTACTGCTACTGTAAGCGGCACTAACAGCCCAAGACATTCAATCAGATCCGCAAAGGAAAAACAGATTGTGAAATCACATTGTCCTACAGATCACACACATACGGATTTGGCTACGTTGGGTTCTATGCACGGGCATGTCGCAAATATCTGTTACAACGTAACTTACGTTTTCCTTGCTTCACGAAACAAGTTTAGATCCCTGGTCACTAGAATTGTACATGTAATAAGAGCGTTTTGTCCCCTCGAAGAGGTATGTTAAATTACGCAGATAATATTACATTATAAATATATTCGTCATAGTAACTATTTTCCTATATTTCAATCAGTAATTACAGTAAGACTATTTGTCACTTCACTTCTTAAGCGTTTCAATGCAAAATAAAGCCCCAAGGGTTTCTATATGTAAAACAGTTATGATTTGAACCACGCCTAATCATTAATTCATGACCAATTTAGATAACTCGGTTTTACGCACACGTACAAGTTATATTGTATATAAACCCTACGATTTCTAACACACATGATTTTGAAAGTCGATCAAACAAAACTGGAAAGTTACGGAAAACTGCGCTAACTGCATTTTTCTGGCACGCACAAAGATGGCGACTGATTTGGCGCTGGAAGGCATTGCACCACACGGCAAAGCTAAGACCTTATGTTTTCATCCCATCGTATACTTGTGGTCTGACATGAAATGTTTAATTTTCGCCAAGTTTGCCCCCGAATTATGGATAACCCCTCATGGTGGCCTGAATGCCAGTGATCTTTCAGGTTGTTATTACTCATTGTTACCATGGTTGATCGCAATAACAATTACTCGTTTCTTGAATGTAGTGATGATCCGGTTACTTGGTTATTCATGTTGGGTATATATTTACCTCTCAATAAACTTTTTTTCTTTGTATAAATGGAAGAGAGGAAGGCACTTCAAACCTTGAGGAGGGACAGGACGATCAATATTCTACCAGCAGACAAGGGTAGGGCAATATTGATTATGAAGACCACAGAATGCAATGCAAAGGTACCAGGTCTACTAGCAGATGTCATCACCTATGAGAAATTGAAAAAAGGACCCCACCAGAGTGTACAAACGTAAACTAGTCAACACCATGAAAGAGTGGACAAGGACCAACACTATATCGGATGCCCTCTACCATTGTATCTACCCTACATCAGAAGTAGTGCCAAAATTATATCTAAATTCTGAGATCCACAAGGATAACGTACCAGTAAGTCCTATCGTTTGACGTATCGGCAGTATAATGTACAAGACAGCAAAGTACTTAGCCACCAATCTCAGCCCACTGGTTGGAAAAACTGAACGTTTTGTGAAAAACAGCGCTTAATTTGTAAAGACTATCGAAGAGTTGGAAGTTCCACCAAGGAGGAAAATGGTATGATTCGATGTGACAGCCCTGTTCACTAGTATCCGAGTGAGTGACAGAGGCAGTATCAGTGATCAAGGACCGATTAAACCAGGACGCAACACTGAAAGACACATGTGAACTATCAGTAGACCAGATCACCACGCTGTTAGAAATCTGTCTAAACTCCACGTATTTCAGTTATGATGAGCAGAAGAAGGGAGCGGCCATGGGTTCCTCGGTGTCCCCGATAGTGGCAAATCTGTACATTGAACATTTTGAAGAAAGAGCCATCAGGGAAGCACCTCACCCTCCAGACATCTGTTTGAGATATGTGGATGACACATTCACCGTGCTACAAGGGAGTGAATTAGAACAGGTCACACACCATCTGAATTCAATGGACGATAACATCAAGTTCACAGTAGAACCAGAACATGACACAACACACTACCTTTTCTAGACACGTGTATGTCTGAAGGACGATGGATCAAACAAGGTTAAGGTGTATCGGAAGGCAACACACACAGACCAGTATTTGAACTGGGATTCAAACCACCCATTAGAACAGAAACGATCAGTGGTGAGGACACTCTTCCAAAGGGCAGAAAATTTGGTAACTGAAGAGTAGGATAACACCAAAGAGGTGGAGTACTTCAAGAAACTTCTGAAAACGAACGGTTACAAACCTAGGATTTTTAACACCACACAACCAAGGAGAAATAAGGAGAATGTCGGCACCAAAGAAACCAACAGAAGACAACATGCCATAGGTCTACCCTATACCAGTAAACTGTCTGAATAGTTGGCAAGTATTTTCAAGTCCTATGACGTATCAGTGTACTGCAAACCGATCAACACCCTGAGGTCCCTGCTGGTATACTTCAAAGACAGAACAGACAAGGCAGCAAAGTGTGGTGGTATATGACATTCAATGCACAGAATGCGACTAACACTATATAGGAGAAACAGCGAAGGCCAACCCCTATCAGCGATAAATGCACACGCACATAGTTATATATCTATATATATATATATATCTAACTATGTGCGTATACATTTATGTAGGTGCCTGTGTCCTATGTGTTTCTTTAAAATAAATTATTTATTTGCGTTTAGATAGTTCCCGCCTGGTGAATGTCCAACAAACTACTGCCGCATGTGATTCCACATGGGGATTGTTTTCGTCAAACATCTCGACAATTAACAACGTCCCGTGTATTAACAAGATCCGTTTAGTAGTGAGGAGTGTACATCATTCACATTCTAATAATCAATCCTTTGTCATTATAAATTGTTTAGTCTTTAATGTGATAGTTTTTATATCTGTCGTATTGAGTGCACTCTGTGTAAGATTGATATCTGTCACGTAATGAATATGTAACAATATCCATTCTGTCAGTGATTGTAATCATCACTTTGTGCATGTTCATTACAAGTGGATGTTTCATTGTCCATACTTATTTTTATACTTAAAGACTCGACGTAACTTTAATTGCGCGGTCTGTGCCTATGTACAATAGAACAAGCCAATGGAAGAAATCGGAATTGATCAGCAAGGAACTACGAGGACGGATCCATTGGCGTGTGAGTCAACTTATTACACTCTTAGGCCATTAATTTGGCCTTGGAACAAAGCAAAAGGAAAATTATGTCGGAATAACACAACGAGTTGGTGAATATATAGGTCTGGTATGTACAGTTGGCTTTCCACCAAGTTGTTACGCTGAATATGCAATATTTGTGTCAAAATTGACTGTTTAAGAAATTCACTATACAATAAGCTGGAGCAAAGCAATTCAACAGTGAACATAGACAGTTTATACGTGAAGCTGAAATAAAGCACGACAACTGCAACATATAACGTAAAATGTAAATGTAGAAGTAGTGGGACTGCAGTGTAATGCAAATATATTTTTGTATATGGAAACATGGTACATCACACATGTAATCTAATTTTGTTTGCCAATATAGACACCGTGGACTACAGCCAAATTACATAAAAAGCAAACAAACGTGCTGCTTTATTGATTGAAGTAAGCCAACAATGTAGTAATAATTAATGTTTTGTGTGGAGTGCTATTGAAGTTGAATCTATACTGCATGCGTCAGGGCGAGATATCACAAAGAACACGTTTCATTGTATGCGGCTGTTACTGCTACTGTAAGCGGCACTAACAGCCCAAGACATTCAATCAGATCCGCAAAGGAAAAACAGATTGTGAAATCACATTGTCCTACAGATCACACACATACGGATTTGGCTACGTTGGGTTCTATGCACGGGCATGTCGCAAATATCTGTTACAACGTAACTTACGTTTTCCTTGCTTCACGAAACAAGTTTAGATCCCTGGTCACTAGAATTGTGCATGTAATAAGAGCGTTTTGTCCCCTCGAAGAGGTATGTTAAATTACGCAGATAATATTACATTATAAATATATTCGTCATAGTAACTATTTTCCTATATTTCAATCAGTAATTACAGTAAGACTATTTGTCACTTCACTTCTTAAGCGTTTCAATGCAAAATAAAGCCCCAAGGGTTTCTATATGTAAAACAGTTATGATTTGAACCACGCCTAATCATTAATTCATGACCAATTTAGATAACTCGGTTTTACGCACACGTACAAGTTATATTGTATATAAACCCTACGATTTCTAACACACATGATTTTGAAAGTCGATCAAACAAAACTGGAAAGTTACGGAAAACTGCGCTAACTGCATTTTTCTGGCACGCACAAAGATGGCGACTGATTTGGCGCTGGAAGGCATTGCACCACACGGCAAAGCTAAGACCTTATGTTTTCATCCCATCGTATACTTGTGGTCTGACATGAAATGTTTAATTTTCGCCAAGTTTGCCCCCGAATTATGGATAACCCCTTATGGTGGCCTGAATGCCAGTGATCTTTCAGGTTGTTATTACTCATTGTTACCATGGTTGATCGCAATAACAATTACTCGTTTCTTGAATGTAGTGATGATCCGGTTACTTGGTTATTCATGTTGGGTATATATTTACCTCTCAATAAACTTTTTTTCTTTGTATAAATGGAAGAGAGGAAGGCACTTCAAACCTTGAGGGGGGACAGGACGATCAATATTCTACCAGCAGACAAGGGTAGGGCAATATTGATTATGAAGACCACAGAATGCAATGCAAAGGTACCAGGTCTACTAGCAGATGTCATCACCTATGAGAAATTGAAAAAAGGACCCCACCAGAGTGTACAAACGTAAACTAGTCAACACCATGAAAGAGTGGACAAGGACCAACACTATATCGGATGCCCTCTACCATTGTATCTACCCTACATCAAGTAGTGCCAAAATTATATCTAAATTCTGAGATCCACAAGGATAACGTACCAGTAAGTCCTATCGTTTGACGTATCGGCAGTATAATGTACAAGACAGCAAAGTACTTAGCCACCAATCTCAGCCCACTGGTTGGAAAAACTGAACGTTTTGTGAAAAACAGCGCTTAATTTGTAAAGACTATCGAAGAGTTGGAAGTTCCACCAAGGAGGAAAATGGTATGATTCGATGTGACAGCCCTGTTCACTAGTATCCGAGTGAGTGACAGAGGCAGTATCAGTGATCAAGGACCGATTAAACCAGGACGCAACACTGAAAGACACATGTGAACTATCAGTAGACCAGATCACCACGCTGTTAGAAATCTGTCTAAACTCCACGTATTTCAGTTATGATGAGCAGAAGAAGGGAGCGGCCATGGGTTCCTCGGTGTCCCCGATAGTGGCAAACCTGTACATTGAACATTTTGAAGAAAGAGCCATCAGGGAAGCACCTCACCCTCCAGACATCTGTTTGAGATATGTGGATGACACATTCACCGTGCTACAAGGGAGTGAATTAGAACAGGTCACACACCATCTGAATTCAATGGACGATAACATCAAGTTCACAGTAGAACATTACACAACACACTACCTTTTCTAGACACGTGTATGTCTGAAGGACGATGGATCAAACAAGGTTAAGGTGTATCGGAAGGCAACACACACAGACCAGTATTTGAAGTGAATTCAAACCACCCATTAGAACAGAAACGATCAGTGGTGAGGACACTCTTCCAAAGGGCAGAAAATTTGGTAACTGAAGAGTAGGATAACACCAAAGAGGTGGAGTACTTCAAGAAACTTCTGAAAACGAACGGTTACAAACCTTGGATGTTTAACACCACACATCCAAGGAGAAATAAGGAGAATGTCGGCACCAAAGAAACCAACAGAAGACAACATGCCATAGGTCTACCCTATATCAGTAAGCTGTCTGAATAGTTGGCAAGTATTTTCAAGTCCTATGACGTATCAGTGTACTGCAAACCGATCAACACCCTGAGGTCCCTGCTGGTATACTTCAAAGACAGAACAGACAAGGCAGCAAAGTGTGGTGGTATATGACATTCAATGCACAGAATGCGACTAACACTATATAGGAGAAACAGCGAAGGCCAACCCCTATCAGCGATAAGCGAACACAAGTTGAACACAGGCCACCAGTGTTCGATGAAAGATGTAACAATCTTAGACCTCGAGGAGAACTTGCATAGGAGAAAGATCAAGGAGGCGATTAACAACTACAGGGGAAGTCTTCACTGAACAGAGACGTGGCCAGGAGCTCCCGCCAGTCATGCTCTAGCTTGTGTCACATGACGTAGGTCATGTGACACGACCGTAAAATCAATCTGCTGAAGAAGGCCACAAGATGCGGTCGAAATTATACAGAGAAAAAACAAAAACGTTTCTTGAGAGGTAAATATTCCCAACAAATTACTTGTTTCTCTCTATTTGTTTGAAATTGTTTGACTGTATACAGACATGTAGGGTCTATGACGTTGATGATTTTGTTATCGTAATTGTTTATTGTTTTATACATTATTTAGCAAAATAACGTTTGTATGTTAACATATTTTAAATGTAACTTTATATTAATCTTAGTGATCGTTCACGGTTCGAGGAAATTTGACGAATACATAATGAAGACAACTAATCTTGTCTTCAATATGACACATCTTATCTATGTTGAGTAAATATCAGTTTACAACTAACATACTAATAGCCATGTATGCGACCGATTCAATTGTCGAATTATAACTGACTGTCAATTCCAATTTGGAATTTTCAAAAGATGGTTTGAATTTGGAATATATTGTTAACAATTTATCTGGAACTGATTATATTTATAATTTTTTGTGTGTGAAGACTATATATATGTATGATTTATTTAAAATTACTATTAAGATCACATATCTGTATCATTACAATCTAGCGTGTTACCCCTATCTGTTAATTGCCAGGGATCTGTCAAAAAGTACAAACACTGTCTATTTTTCATACATTTTGTATTCATCGCACTCTGTACCGGAACATCATTTATTACGTACAGGGTACAGTACGTTACAATTGATGAAATCGATGCCAGTATCCAAACATTATTTGACAGAAGTCTCACATATGCAAATGTCAACGCTCCCAATCGGCGATGTGTGCCCCGCAGATCGGGCAGTCGTGAAAGACGTCCTTGCAGCTGTCCATGCAGAACGGAATGAAGCAGCAGCCGGCGTCAAATCTGCAAGTATAAAACAGACGATATCGTTCAGTTCAGTCGGATACAAAGAAACAGCCCAAGTCACGTTTGCAAGTATAAAACAGACGATATCGTTCAGTTCAGTCGGATACAAAGAAACAGCCCGAGTCACGTTTGCAAGTATAAAACAGACGGCATCATTTAGTTAAGTCGGACACGAAGAAAAAGCCAGAGTCAAGTCTGCAAGTATTAAACAGAATACATCGTTCAGTTCAATCTGACATAAAGCAACAGCCCAAGTCAAGTCTGCAAATACAAAACAGAAGACATCGTTCAGCTGAATCTGACATAAAGTAACAGCCCAAGTCATGTATGCGAAATAGCCTACAAAACAGAAAACAACGTCGAGTTCAGTCCAACATGAAGCAAATGCTAATATCAAGTCGATAAGTAGGGGAGACCGACGAAAAGTGTAGCGATGTATCTAAACATTTTTGCAAAATGAACCACCAACATCCGCAGTTCTTTTATGGTCCAAAATATAACCGATATTCCAAGAAATTATTACTGCAACCAAAAACATTCACTACGTGAGAATTATACTTAGACGCTTGAAAAAGTAATTTTTGTGAAAACAACCTTTTGCGTTGTCGTATTTTTTGACAGATGCACATTGCTAAGTAAGCACGCACAGCACAAGCAATGTTGCTGTCGGATTATCTAGACGACGTGGACAACTACCGTTACGATTAGTCCGTGTTACAACTGACCCCTACATGAACGAAAACGTTTAACTTAATAATCTGATGTCAGCTGCCAGCGCTTCTCAAAAGACACTCTTTTCCAAATGATTAATCCACCTGTTAGGTTTTTTCCCTAATAATAACATACTGCTTAAAAACAAATATATATATATATATATCAATGATGTATCATAATTATCAATGATGTATATATATTTTTTTAATCATTTGGAAAAGAGTGTGTCTTTTGAGAAGCGCTGGCAGCTGACATCAGATTATTAAGTTGAATATATATATATATATACCGGTAGACCTTATATATACACATCAAATGTTTAGGATGTATGCTATTTCAAAGGGAGTTGTATTAATTCTATAAGTGAACACTAATTACAACAGTACGCAGTCCGACGATGTATTAACGTGTTATAGTTCTGTAATATAAAACAAAAAACATGCCCCAAATCTACACGCGTGCAGAATTCAGTTATCACGTACCCGAGGCAGAACAGTGCGACACACCACCCAACTGCGTGTGTCCCGATTGTGTGGGTAGTATTCGTCACTATCTGCTTTTGGCAGGCTGGACAGACCGTCGACACGGGATTTGGCCCAAACACGGCAGTAGTGATTAGGGTTTCGCCATCCACGGAAGTGACCTTAGATCAAAGGCTTTTTCATTTTTTATAAGTAGAATTCCTACGTTTTTTAGCAGTATGATTATAGTAAACGTCAAAGTGATTGATGGGGGTCATGAGAAAGAGGGTGTCGCCATCTACTGAATAATGAGGAAATAGATAGGGTGATTATCGACCTCTAGTGGCTAATCAGGTACTAATTAATTAATTAATTAAGTACTAATTAGTAACAAATGAGTAGCGCATTCACTAGAGGGTAGCACTAGCCAATGACTAAAAATAGTAAATAGCGACCTATTAGTATTAATTAGGTGCACGGGGAGATGGGAAAGTTTTAGAGTGAAGTGACGTCCCTGGGGATCAGCGGGGTATATCGTGACGCGCGGGAAGGTTCTAGAAGGTTCTAGAACCTTCTAGAAGCTTCTAGACCGGTGCGGTGGTGGAGGTGGGGCCGAGCGGTTTAGATTACGCCTGGCGCGCTGGAGATCAGGAGGGCAATTGCGTGGCCTGGTTTTCACGACTCACTGGCAAATGGTGGTGTCGAATGTCAGGCTGTAGGATTTTTATGTGCATTGTTTGACGGGAGGCCGGATAAATGTTTTTCGGGGCCGCATAGACGCGCTTGTAATAAGGTTGTGGCGCCGATGTGGATATTGCCTGTCAGCGCTGGCTGCGGCACAGCTGATGGATACGCGTGCAATTGCGGTGCAATATCGTTATAGCAGTGGGCGGTCGGAGCTGTCAGATTGGCCTGTGTGTGGCTTTGGCGGTCGCTGGATTGTTTCGTGTGTGAGTTGGAATACAGTTGGGGACCTCTGATGTGCGTGCAATATCGTTATGGCGGCTGGAGGCTGGCGCTGTCATATGGGCCTGTGCGCGTGTATTAAGCCTGTGGCTTTGGCGGCCGCTGGTGTTTGGTGGTGCAATATAGGTGGAATTAATCGTGTGTTATTGCAGTTGGCGGTCGGAGCTGTCAGATTGGCCTGTGTGCGCGCGTATTAAGCTTGTGGATTTGGCGTTCGCTGGATTGTTTCGTGTGTGAGTTGGAATACTGGTGGAAACACAGTTGGTGGCATCTGATGCGGCTGGAGGTCGGCGCTGTCATATTGGCCTGTGCGCGTGTATTATTAAGCTTGTGGCTTTGGTGTTGCAATATAGGCGGAATTATTCGTGTGTGATTTTGGAAGGCTGGTGGAGTGGGCTAAATGTGTAGGTGGAACTATATTCGTGTGTGCGTTGGAAGGCGAAAGGAAACACAGAAACAATAAACGGTGAGAAATAAATTTTATTGGTTACAGATGACGACGGAAAGGGGTCATGGGGGTGGGCCAAAGCCGTTCCGGTCGGAGGGTTGTGGCGGAAAGCCTAAATGAACGGAAAGATGCGCTGGGACGGGTGGGGCAAATGAGGGGGGGAGAATTTGGGGGCGTGGGAATATATCGGCAAAGGAGAATGGCTGTGTGAAAGTCTCTACCGCCGCCGCCTCTGGTAGGGGGTTGTCGGCATCTAGAAATTCTAAATCGGTGAACCCACTGTAGTCGTCATCGAAATTTTCTGCCGGCTCTTCGTATTCTTCTTCTTCTTCTTCTTGTTCTTTTTCTCGTCGGCGCGGCTCAACGGCTAAGAGGGGCTGGTGGTGGCGGCGTCGTGGCGAGGTGAATGTGATTGCGTGGGGCGCAGGTCCTATGTAGTGCACTGTCATTCCCCGCCCGATATTGTAGCGTCCATGTGCCAGACTAGGGTCGATCACGTAGATGTGTCGGCTGGGGGAAGGAGGAAAAGGTCAATTAGCGTCGGGGTGGTGACTACTGGCGCGCGGGGGTTCATCTGTGGAGAAGGAAACAGTGTTAAGGGGTGTGATGTGGTCGGCGACGTCCAAGGTACAATGTGCCCCCAGGTCGATCGGCGCGCGGCCTCCTATCTATCATAATCAGATCGCCTGGGGTTAAATTTATTCTAGATCTATGAATGAAGCCGTTTCGGTGCGAGGGCCTCGCAAGGGTTTGCCCGCGCCCTATATGTAGGGTATCGAAGCCGGCGATGTTTCGTCTGCAAGTATGAAAAAAAGTATTAAAGTAACGGCGCGTCTCTGTTTAGGTTAGGGCCTGTAAAAAAACATTAAGTCGGTAGCGGGGCGTTTGTAAATAGCGGGGCGAACGGAAAAGCAGCTATAGGCTTTATCGAAAGTAGGCGTCTGCAAATAAAGGTAAATTAAAAAAGCGCTATTATCGTTAAACGTACCTTGTGCCGGGGCGGCTTTGTGGTGGGGGTAGACGCATAGAGGCAGGCGGTGGATTAGCACTATCTCCAGCGGCTTGGGGAGGCGCAATCACGTCGACTTGGGGAGGCGTATTCACGTCGACTTGGGGCGTACCGATTCCGGCGTTTTGGGGAGGCGGATCGCTGTAAAAATAGTGAACGTTATAAAAGAAATAGGTAGTGAACGTTATAAAAGAAAGTGAGTGAGGAAAGTCAGTGTTAGGTGAGTTAGCAAAACGTACCTGTTTTGCGCCTGATGAGAATTGGCCGCATAATTACCAACTTGTTCGGTCGGCTCCATAGTGAGAAATGAATTGCGCAGTTGTTGAGCCGCTGTTTTGCGCGCGGCACCTAGACACGTACGCCATAGCCTTACATAAGGAGCTGACGTCACTGTTTATATAAACTTTATATACTGTCTTTAAAACGACCGTTAAATGTGAAATGTGAGCAAACTAAGCGGTCTATAATAGTCAGTGGGGGCTAGAGAATCTTATGGTAACTTTATATTAGGAAATAAAAGTGGCGTTCTGTTAGTGCACTAGACTGACCGAGAGATTTTTTTCAGTTTTAGTAACCTTGTAAGAATCGGCTGCTTTGCGGCTCGCGTGCGTTTGCGCACGGGGGCCGCGTGCGGGCCGCGTGCAAAGCTCTTATATAGGAACCGGGTGGAGAACGTCTAAATATTGTCGCTGTCGTGTTGCTACCGTTGCCGTTTTGTGTGTTGCAGAGCGTTGTTGATCATGTCCCCGCCTGTCGCGCACGGAGAGGCGCCGCCAAAGAGAGGCGGCAAGCTGAGGGAGGCGCCAACGGGGGCGTCTGGTGGCAAAGCGAAGCCGGCGTCGGAGGCCAGCGCGAAGGCGCTTCCGACGGCCGACGGGGCGCCTATTTTCGAGGCCGTGGTGAGTGCGTCGTCCGAAGTGTCGTTGAAAGAGTTCGTGCTGGCGTGCGATGGGACGTATAAGATTGTTACCCCCTTAACAATCGTTGGCGTGGCTTGGAAAAGCAAATGCACGTACATGGGCTGTGGCATTTGCAAGCGCAAAGTGAGAGGCCTAGAAAGTGGTGGCCGGGTGTGCGCTGTACACGGCATACAGGCAACGGCGAAGACGTATTTTTCGGTGCGCGTTTTGGTGGAAGACGAAAAGGACGCCGACACGGAGGCCAGCATTTGGGTCACCCTGTTCGACGAAGCTATTTCGGCGATAGGCGATTACAATGCCGACCATGTGTCAGCCCTGTTGCCCGACCAGTTGCGCAGTAGCTTTGTGGCGAGCCTGGTTGGCACCGTCTTGGAGTTGACCGTGCACAAGGTCGTGTGGGGTGGCATACTGGACACGTATACGGTCCGTGAGGCGCGGGTCGTGACGAAGAAGGGGAGCGAGACCGTTTGAATGACTAACGTTTGGCTAGTGTTCTGTAGACCTAATTGCTGCTTTGGTTATTCTTCTGTAGGATGCTGTAATTGCTGCTGCGTTGCGCGGCCTTATCGACGCTGCTGACGAGTGCGCACCCCCTGCCGAGAAGTGCGCTAAGAAGGAAACGACGCCACGCCTTGCCGACGACCCTCCGCCGCTGGGGAGAGAAGAAGAAGCGCTATCGTACTGCTGGCCTGCGGCGGACGGCACGCAGCCCATGCCACCGCACGACCTGGTGAGCGACGCCGGGACGCCCACGTACGTTGCATTAACCCCGGTGGTGGTGGTAGTGGGCCCAGACGAGGCAGCAGCAGCTGTGCCAATAGCCCCGGCGGCGACAGCGGACGCCGCCGCGACCGTGCTATCGTCACCACTGCCTCTGGCCGTGCTGTCGGTTTCGTCGGAAGACTTCATTCCGTGGGCCCGTAACAACCGCCCTGTGGTCGTGGGCACACTTCAGGCCGACTCGGAGTGGAGCGTTCTGCATTCGTACGCCGGTCGTCAGCGATGCATGATGTCCACGTTTGCTGAGCTAATCGGCGAGCGCGTGATGGACACAGCGCGCCAAGAATGTGGTGAGTGCCCCCCTGAGGAGGGGTGCCCCTTCGTGCACATGTGCGGCTACAGGGGGAGGAAGCCGAGCCGGCGGTACAACATACTGTACGAAAACGTGGCGGCCCTGAATGTGTGCTTTTTTTCAGCGTCGCTCGACAGCTTTCTACAGCAGACGTTGTTGCTTCCCGCTATTCGTATACTCTCGGTACTGGAGGATCGTTGCGTGCGTGGCGATCGCGCCTCGGAGGGCGCGCTCATGCGCCAGGTAGCCGACTGGCTCATGGGGACGGATTGGACGGTGCCGTTCGACCGTGCTCTGTTGGAGGTCGCCGTGCAGTATTACCTGATGAAAAGGGCATGCCTCGACGTCTGAACGCTATGAACATTTAGAACATTGCATTTCGCTATGGCATAAAGCCTTATTAGTAGGTACGCCGCTGATGAACATTAGCAGGAAATTGAATGGTCGCTGTGCAGTATTACCAGCGGCCTATAGTCCGCTGTGGCATAAGCGCCCCGCCGAACACTTAGTAGCGATGAACATTTTGCTATAGGCCGCTGTTAGAGCCTTATTATTATTATTATTATTTACTCTGCTGTGGCATAAAGCCTCTTTACTGTTTACAGTATTACCTGTTGAAAAGGGTCTGAACGCTATGAACATTTAGAACATTGCATTTCGCTATGGCATAAAGCCTTATTAGTAGGTACGCCGCTGATGACCATTAGCAGGAAATTGAATGGTCGCTGTGCAGTATTACCAGCGGCCTATAGTCCGCTGTGGCGCCCCTAAAGCGTTATTATTATTAGTATTTACGCCGCTGTGGCATAAGCGCCCCGCCGGACATTTAGTAGCGATGAACATTTTGCTATAGGCCGTTGTTAGAGCCTTATTATTATTATTTACTCTGCTGTGGCATAAAGCCTTACTGTGGTGGTGATGTAGTACGAGACTGCTTAATAAAACGTATGAAAATCAATTCCCGCCTTCTGTTGTTGCCATCCAAAAAAAAAACGCACGTCGCTAACATTCAATGCCGGTCCAACGGCGGCTGCCGCACACAAAACACTCCGGGAGCCGCTGACAGCCGAAATTTCTACTACAAAGCGTAAACAAAAAAAACTTTGCCGCGGCAGCCGGGCGAACAGCAGCTGACAGCCGAAATTTTCTACTACAAAAACTTTGCCGCGGGGCAGCAGCTGACAGCCGAAATTTCTACTACAAAAACTTTGCCGTCGTATTCGGGCGCCCCTGACGGGCGAAATTGCTACTACAAAACGTAAATAAAAACTTAGGCGAAAACTACAAAAATGTCTACTACAAATTTGCCGCGGGGCAGCAGCCGAAATTTCTACTACAAACACTTTGCCGTCGTATTCGGGCGACAGGCGAAATTTCTACTACAAAACGTAAACAAAAACTCGGCCGCCGGGTGCCACTGACAGAGGCGGCCTGCCAAACGACGCTGCCCACCTGTCGGTGTCGCCACCTGACGCAAAACGTGAACAAAAACTTTGGCCGCTGGGCGCCACTGCCAAACGTATCCCTCGGCGATGCCACCTGTCGGTGTCGCCCCCTGACGGATAACAGGGCAGAGAACACCGCCGCCGTTTAGAAAAGCTCCCTAGCGGGGTTTAGGGCGGCCTTATAAAGGGCGTCGACGCGCCCCGTCGTAGTTAATAGAGTGCCGCCTAGACCGACGATGCACGTGTGTCCGAAATGCGATCGATCGTTCGTCCGTCTTTTTCATTTGTCGCGGCATCTAAAAACATGCGGCAGCGATGAACACGTAGTATGCCCGAAATGCAATCAATCGTTTGCGCAGCGCCCCAATATGTTGCGGCATCTGCGAATGTGCGGAGACGCCGCTGAGGTGCCCCCAAACGAAAACGACCTACAGAGCGTCGTGCGTGACTACTGGGCGAGCATCCGTACGTCTGTGGCGCGCGGACCCGTTCAATCTAGGTATAATTTCCATTTGTCCGGCCACGGGGATACGAGCGCGCACGACGCCCAACTACGACTGATGTTCGAGGCGCAGACTCGGGCCTTTAAAATAAACTTATCGTACGGGTTTATTCTGCGGCACAGGGAGACGGGCCGACTACGTTACTACCATTCTTCGTGTAACTGTTGCGGCCGCTATCTCGAGTCGCCCGTCCTCGTTTCCGACGCCGCGTCATTCGAACGCTTCCTCGAGGCCACCCGACAGCCCGACGTTCTGCAGTACGTGATTGCGCAGCGCCCCGACTCGGGGTGGATCGCCGAGTTGGTAACGAACGTTACGTATTTCCTCAACGCCATCATCCACCATCCTATCGGGTGCGCCCGTCAGCGGTCCCTCCCCGCCTATCTGCGCCACAACGCGGGGCTCGTCAGCCTAGTGAACGATCGCTGTGGGCGTCCGTATGCCGACAACTTGTGCCTCTTCCGCTGTCTGGCGCTGCATCGGGGCGCCGACTTTCGCGCTGACGATTTGACGGCCGCCGCCTTAAGGATCTACGCCGACTACGGCGACCAACCGTACAACGCGTTCGCCGGCGTCCCGCTGAACGAACTCGACCGGGTGGAGGCGACCTTCGAAACAAATGTGACCGTGTATCGGCTGTCGGCGGAGGAGGACGCCACCGCCGAAGTGGTCCGCCGCTCCCTCCATCGCTACCCGGCCACCATGAGCGTCAATCTGTTCGAAACGCACTATTCCTTCATAACCGACGTGTCGCTGTTCTGTCGTTCGTATCGATGCGGCAAGTGCGGCGATGCGCTGTGGAGCACCGCCTGTCGGCTGCGGCGCCACGAGGCGACGTGCGAGGGCGGCGTTCATCACGTCTTTCCCGGCGGCGTCTACCATCCGACGCCGTCCGTGTTTCAGCAGCTGGAGGACGAGGGCGTCTACGTGGACGAACGCCTGCGCTACTATCCGTACAGGGCGACGTACGATTTTGAGTGCTACTTCGACGATCACGAGCTGCCGGCGGACAGCGCCAAATGCCGGTGGATAGCGCGACACGAGCTACTCAGCGTGAGCGTCGCCTCGAACGTCCCCGGACACGAGTCGGCGTGCTGCTTCGTGACGTCCGGCGATTCGGGCGACCTCGCGAAGCGCCTGATCGACGCCCTGGAGGCCATGAGCGAGGCGGCGTGCGCGGCTCTGCGGCCGTCGTTCGACGCGACCTTCGAGGCGATCGACGCGCTCGACGCCGAATGGCGGGCGCACGCAACGGTGGCGGAGGCGGCGCTCGATAAGAGCCCGTACACGGTGCTCGGCGGCCGTCTGTGGCAGCACCTGCGCCGCCTCCCCGTCCTCGGCTTCAATTCGGGGAAGTACGACTTGAACGTCGTTAAGAAATATCTGACGCCCCTGTTCATGACCGACGCGGCGCAGAGCATCTCGTCGGCGTTCACGATCAAGCGTCAGAACAACTTCATGTGCCTGGCGACGGCGACGCTCAAGTTCCTGGACATCACCAACTACCTGGCCCCCGGCGTCAGCTACGACCGGTTTCTGAAGGCCTACGGCTGTGAGGCGACGAAGGGCACTTCCCCTACGAGTACCTCGACGACCCGCGTAAACTGGCCGAGACCCGGCTGCCACCGCGCGAGGCCTTCTACAGCCGCCTGAAGCGCGAAGGCATCTCGGCCGCCGAATACGAGGGTTGCGCGCGGGTATGGCGCGACGAGGGGATGACGACGCTGCGGGACTACCTCGTGTGGTATAACAATAGGGACGTGGTGCCGTTCCTGGAGGCCGTTGACAAGCAGTTCGCCTTCTATCGGCAGCGCCGCATCGACATGTTCAAGGACGCCATCAGCGTGCCGGGCCTGACGCTGCTGTATCTCTTCAACGATCTACCGTCGTCGCTCCACTTCACGCTCTTCAACGAGTCGAACAAGGACCTGCACCGGCTCCTACAGTCGCAGATCGTCGGCGGCCCCTCGATCATTTTCGCGCGCTATCACGAGGCCGGCGTGACCGCCCTTCGGCGCGAGGAGTACGGCGAGTCGGCGCGCCCCTGTCGCTCTATTGTGGGCTTCGACGCAAACGGCCTCTATCTATGGGCGATCACGCAGGAGATGCCGACGGGGTGGTACACGCGCCGGCGCGCGGACAACGCCTTTCGGCCGGAGCGCGTACACCGCTACGGCCGCCTGGCCGTCGAGTGGCTGACGTGGGAGGCGGGACGGACGGGGGCCCACATACGTCACCAGCTCAACGGTCGCGAGAAGCGCGTCGGCAAGTACCGGGTCGATGGCTGGTGTGGCGCGACGCGGACGGCGTACCAGTTCCAAGGGTGCTTCTTCCACGGCTGTCCGTGCACGGGGAGGGAGACGAACGCGGTGAACGGTAAGCCGATGAGCCAACTGTACGCCGAGACGGCCGCCGTCACGGCCTACCTTCGCCGCTTCGTCGCCGTCGTCGAGATGTGGGAGTGCCAGTGGCGCGCGACGCGACCGCCGCCGCCGCCGCCACCGCGGAGCTGGAGCGGCGACGGCGCCGTGACGCGGTCGACGATCCTGAAGGCCGTGCTCGACGGCACGCTGTTCGGCCTCGTCGAGTGCGACATCGCCGTTCCGGCGGCGCTGCGCGACACCTTCGCCGAGATGCAGCCGATCTTCAAGAACGCCTACATCGAGCGCGACGATCTCAGCCCGTTCATGCGTCGCTACGCCGAAACGCACGACCTCCTCGTCCGGCCTCAGCGCACGCTCGTGGGGAGCTTCTTCGGCGTCAAGATTCTACTCGCGACGCCGCTACTGCGGTGGTATCTGCGGCACGGACTCGTCGTCGAGCGCGTCTACCAGATCGTCGAGTACGAGCCGGTCGCGTGCTTTCGCCGCTTCGGCGACACGGTCTCCGCCGCGCGACGCGCGGGCGACGACGACCCCGACAAGGCCATCATCGCCGACACGTTTAAACTGCTCGGCAACAGTTCATACGGGAAAACGATCACGCGCGTCGACCTGCACCGCAACATCAAGTTCTGCACGGCCGCCGGCGCCTCGACGCTGATCAATAATCGTCGCTTCCGTCAGCTCGACGTCGTCGTCCCCGACGGCCTCTACGAGGTGGCGCTGAACAAGCGAACCGTCCGGTACGCGCTGCCCATCCAGATCGGCTACTTCGTCTATCAGTACGCCAAACTGCGCATGCTGGAGTTTTATTACGACTTCATCGCCGCCTACATTCCGCGCCCCCTGTTCCAGTACTGCGCGATGGACACGGACTCGGCGTATTTGAGCCTCGCGGGGCGCCGACTCGACGAGCTCGTGGCGGCGGCCAAGCGCGAACACTACTTTCGACACCGCGGCGAGTGGTTCCCGTCGGAACACTGCGACGCGCACGCGGAGGCGTACTTGCGGTGCCGGCTCGCCGGCCGAGCGTGGGACGCGCCCGCCGAGTGTTGCGCGCGTCGGCGCCGGTACGACAAGCGAACGCCGGGCCTCTTCAAAGAGGAATGGTCCGGCCGCGGAATCGTCGCGCTCTGCAGCAAGACGTACTACTGTTTCGGCGGCGACGACGGCGGCGACAAGTACAGTACGAAGGGGCTGAGCAAGCGTCAGAACGACGTCGACAAGGACGCCTTCCTCGACGTGCTGCGCCACCAAAGGAGCGGCGGCGGCCGGAACCGCGGCTTCCAAGTGAAG
Source organism: Paraescarpia echinospica (assembly GCA_020002185.1). Taxonomy (NCBI): domain Eukaryota; kingdom Metazoa; phylum Annelida; class Polychaeta; order Sabellida; family Siboglinidae; genus Paraescarpia; species Paraescarpia echinospica. Next base: position 3,763,579 of record CM034535.1, read on the forward strand.
GAGTCGTCCGTGCTGACGTACGTTCAGGAGCGAGCGGCGCTGAGCTACTTCTACGCCAAACGGCGCGTGCTCGACGACGGCGTCACCACGGCGCCGATACTCGTATAACGAGGGACCTCCCTCCCTCCCTAGGGGTATTGACCTACCTAGGGGTAGGGACCCCTACCTAGGGGTAGGGACCCCTACCTAGGGGACTATGTATGTATGTATGTATGCGTGCGAATAAAAATGCGAACACTCGGTACAGTTTTCATCGTTTTATTTAACTTCGGTAATAGCAAGCGATAATACAACCTCACTACTTCGGTCTTGCCTGCCTAGCGCGGCGAGGAGCCCGCGACCGGCGGGTCCGACAAAGTCGGTTCGGATTCTCGGTCGTCTAATAATAACAACAAGCGATAATAGGCAGCGTTCAATGAGGCTTTAGCCAGTCGAATACGAGACAGTCGTTGGCCACCCTATCGGGGCCGAACAGGCACTGGAAGCCGCTTAGCGGCATTCCGCGGCACCGTAAGAGCAGGTAGGTGACGCAATATTGTCCGCACACGTTAGATACGCCGCTCTGCAGTCGCTTGTCGTTGTGCGTCCACGAGTCGCAGTTGCGGTTCAGGAAGTCGCGGAAGTCGGCGTGCAGCGGCGGACGGCCGTACGAATCGAAGTACTCGCCTCGCCGGTCGGCGCCCACGTAGACGGCCACCCAGTGCTCTCCCGGTTCGTCGCCGTCGTCGGTGTTGCACACGAACGCCGTCGGGTAGGCGGTGAGCCGCCGCCCCGGCAGCTCGTCTTTGGGCACGACGCCGACGACGATGTTTTTAGTGTACGCGTCGATCGCCAGGCGACGCATCAGCTGAAACGTGTCCATCTCAGAAGTCGTACACGACGTTCCGGTTCTTGTCGATTTCGAGCACCGTCTCGAACTCCCCGTACACGACGACGTTCACCGTCCGGGCGAGCGCGAGCGCGAAGTGGATCTCGGCGCGCAGATTCCCCGTACGCACGACGTTGAAATGTTCGCCGTCGCAGCAGTCGGGCGACAGGTCGAAGCCGAATATGGTGTAGCCGCTGCCGAACTCGCCGCGCGTCACATCGAACCCCTCGTCCTCGTACGCCTTCCCCGTCGCGGCGAACAGGTTCATATAGCTTCGGATGTAGCGCCGATGCGCGAAGTCCGGCTGCAGCGGCTTGCTCGGCACCTGGCGTCCGTCGACGTAGAGGGCGAAGAAGTTTATGTCGTTGTGCTTCGCGTTGAACGGGTTTTTATCGTAGGCCCCGTTGTAGGCGTCGTTGTCGATCAGGCACATGAACACGCGTCTCGGGAGCGTCCCCAGATAGACGTTCTCGTGCGTGTGCGACATCGTACCCTGCGGTATCGAGAACACCTTGCAGTCGACGCGGCGCATCGGATACTTGGCCGTCCCGTGCGTCAGCGCCTTGATGTGGCCGAGCTGGACGGCCGGGTTCAACTTGACCTTGCGCGCCTGCAGGTAGGCCTCCAGCAGAACGATCTTGAACCCCGGATCGGCGACGTCGCCCATGAGCGCGAAGGCGTCCTTGCTGCGCACCAGTCGCATCTTCAGGTCGACGCCGTTCACCAGGCACCGGTTCTGCATGAGCACGTCGACGTGCAGGCGCCCTATCATGTCGAACTCGCGGCTTTCGTGTACGAAATCGTGCCGATGCGCGAACCCGCCGTTGTTGTTGTTGGTCGCCTCCATGCGCCCGGCGGTGTCCTTGCACCACAGGTCGGCCTCGAGCTGCGACTTTTTGGCGTCGGGCCCGTAACTGAGCAGGGTCTCGAGGTAGGCCCGAAACGGGTACGTATTCGACGACGGCGTCACGAGCGTGCCGTTCAGCGTCACGTCGACCTGACTGAACATCGAATGCAGGAAATTGTTGACGGGCGCCACGACGCTGTCGTTCGCGAGCGCGGTACCGTCCCCCTTCACCACCTTGGCGCGCACGTACAGTCTAACGGACGACAGGTCCAGATAGTCGTCTCCGGACCCCGGAATGAGAAACTCGATAGGGCCGCCAGCGTCGAGGGCCGTCAGCGGCTGGTGATCGATCCACTGGCCGCTCTCGATGCTCGTCTGCGTCGTCGGCACGCTGAACAGGTCCAGTTCGGACTTTACGCCCTCGCACGACTGCCGATGCACGAACGCCATCCTACTACGTCTGCTTCGTTCGACGGCGCCTCCCCTTACTGTCAGGCGCCGCCTTGCCGGTCGGCCTTATGTACCCCGCCGAGGTAAAGCTCTTTACGACTACCACCGATGCACTACTACTACTACGCGGGAAATACGTCGTCGCTCGGCCTCTTTCGACGGCGCCTCTTCTTGCTGGCCGGCTTGCCGGGCGGCTTTATGCGTCGTCGTCGCTTTTTCGGCGGCGGGGGCCTATTCAGCAGGCCGTCGAGAAGGTCGGCGCCCGCCTCCCTCGCGCGCCTCTTTACCGCCTGTTTCAGATTGCCGCCGGCGACGACGTCCTGCGCCACGCGCACGCCCGTCTTGAGCGCGCGCTTGCCCAGCGCCATGGCCCCTCTCTTGATAAGCGGCATGGCGCTTCGAAACAGGCTGCCGAAGAGATTACCCAGTCCGTGACCCCGCTGCGCTCGGGCGCCTACGAACACCGGCAGGCCACCGCCGACCTGCCGCGTGTAGTAGTCCTCGTACACGTTTCGCGTCATCGTCAGAACAGTTTCGACTTGCGGCGTCGGACGTGAAGCGTCGTCACGACTTTTCCGTTCTCGAATGGTATCGACTGACCGAGGTCGTCTCTTATATCTATCTCGATCGAATCGAATTGGCGCCGCAGGAGCGGCGCGTATTGGACGCGGTCGAAGATGTTCGATACGATGCTGCCGTTCAAACCGTGGACGGGGACGGCTCGGATGAGGGGGGCGAATACGTCGCCGACGATGCGCGTCTCCACGATGTCCGCGTACACGAACAGGGTGTCGACGCCGCCGCTCAGGTCCACCGGGTGGGGCGCCTCGCACTCGAACATGTACCCCGGGGGCAGGGCGCCGCCGTCCGCGGGCGTCCCGTAACTCGGGATATAGTCCGACTCGAAGCCTAGTATCCGGCTCAGGCGCCCGTCCCGCGGCATGTTAATTTCGACGCCCGGCGATAGAAGCAACGTCATCCGATTAGTGATGGCGCTGTACACTATTCGCACCTTGACCGTGTCGGTGCTCAGTTTCGCCAACGCCTCGTTGATTTTGCGCATCAGCTTTTTGGCGTTGCTGTAAAAGCCGTGCGGAATGTTGGCCTGACGGGCAATTTTTTCCCCGTCCTCGGTGGTGAAAAAGCCCACCTCCCCCCTCTCGCACGCCACGAAGAAGTAGGCGTCCACCGGCCTCACATTGTACCAGCTATGCGTGTACTGTAGCGACACCAGGCCGCATTCCCACTCCCCCGACAGGTCGACGCGCTGCGGCAGATTCGTCGTGTAGTGCGTCAACGTGTTTTCGGGGTGCGCCTTCATAGACGCGTTGCTCGGCAACGTGACGTAAAAGTCAGACGACGACGCCATCGCGCCTCCTCATAGACGGACTCGGCAGTAGGTAGCCGAGGCAACTACTCAGCAGCGCCGTCCACAGGTTGGAGTCGGCCGTGCCGCGCGTTAGATTGTATATACTGACGACGATCACCGTGTACAGGACGACGATCTGGCACAGGAAGACGATCTCGGCCTTAGGGCATTCGTTGCCGCAGAGACGCCAAGGAACGCTCGTGACGGAGGAGGCGTCGACGGCATCGGGCGCACCCACAGAGACGCATGAGGCGTCGACGGGTGTAGCGACAAATGCGCCTGAGTCGACGGCGGTGGGCGGCTTCTGCATTGGCTGCTACTGCTGCTGCTGCTGTCGTCTCGTCCGCACACATCGCGCTACTGCCGTCCGACGCTACGGCGCCGTTCCTTTACCCGCGCAGGCACACCATAGAGCGAGTTCGTCGACGGGCGTGGGGGCGACGGCGGTGTTGGTGGCGCGGCTCTCTTCTCCTCGGCAGTCTACTAATACAGCACGGTCCCCTTACAAAAAAAAAAACGAAAAGCCGTTGCACAGCCCCGCCTCGTGCAGTCGCCAGCACCCCGCGTGGCGCATCCAACGCGTCGTCGTCATCCCTTATAGGTCACGCAGATAAATCATAGAGCGAGTTTGCCGACGTTGCGGGCGACGTCGATAGCATCGGTCGCAGCGACAACGGTAGCGGCGCCGGACGTCGGAAGAAAGTCTCCAGCGCTCTGCGTATTCCGTCCAACAGCGCGTCGCCATCAGCCCTTATAGTCCACGAGCTCCTTGGCGTCGATCCAGCTATTGAACGAGGCCGGATAGCCGAACCATTTGACGAGCACCTCTTCGCCCTTACCGCGTCGTCGACGACGTCTCTGTAGAACGGCTTCCACCCGATATAGTTTGTCCTTCTCAACGATCACTTTTTGTAGCTCCAGCCCGTAGAAGGTGCCGTCCAGTATCGTGCCGGCGTCGTCCATCAGTCGGTAAACAGGAGGGTCGGTCGGGTGCGAATCTACGACGGTGAAAAGCTCTTCGCTCCAGTTAGGCATGTACCCCTTCTTGAAGACGCCCTTCGCCTTGCTGATGCGTACGCGATCCCCCGCTCGCAGTTTCGGCTTGCTTTTTTGACACCCTCCTCCGCCGCCATACAGACGCTGCCACACGCTCTCCTGATTCGACGCGTCGACGCTCGCCGGCGTCCTACCGATGCTTCGATGGTAGGCGTTGTTGTACGACCGCACGAAGTCCTGCAACGGCTCCACGAACCTCAGCGTCTGATGCTTCGTAAAGTACCGCCACATGCGCGTCTTCAGCGTACGATTGAATCGCTCCACGACGCTCGCCTTCGTCTCCTCGTTGTGCGTCACGAAATGGTGGACGCCGCGCGCCCTCAAAAGCGCCTGAAGGGGCCTGTTCAGAAACTCCGTCCCCTTGTCGGTCTGCAGGACGTGCGGCGGCGACGACGACAGCAGCCCCTCGAAGGCCGCGACGAGCGCCGGACCGGATTTGCGCTTCAACGGAACGCACCACGCCCGCTTCGAGAAGACGTCGATGACCGTCAATAAGAACGCTATGCCGTCGTTGTGGTTTTTCAGTTTAGCCACGTCGACGAGATCGGCTTGCCACTGCTGGTTTCGACCGCCCACGATAACGCGACGTCGCTTAAATCGGCGCCTAACCGGCTTGTGAAGCGTATAGGCGTCCTGTGCCGCCAGCCACCGCCCGACGACCGGCTTGGGCAACGCGGCCGACCGGCGCAACGCGTCGACGCCGCCATAACTGCCTGCCCGTTTCGGGTCGAAGTAGGCGCGCTTCAGTAGGCCGTCGCGTTGTTGGCGCTCTCGTTGCGCACCACGAGTCCGCCGGGGCACCATCGCCATGGAGCGCGCGGCGCCGACGACGATACGGCGAACAAGAGGGCGGCTACGATGACCGCCGCAATTACGACGGCTACGACGACGACGAGTACTGATCTTCGGGCGGCGGGCATCCTCTACGGGGGGCGGGCTAAAAGCTGGACCACGGCATACGCTCGACGGACCGATTGCACCCCTTTCGCTTCTGCTCGCGCTCGACGGACCGAGTGCGCCCCTTTCGCTTCTGCTCGCGCTGTATATACGCCCGACGCTGGGGGTTGCCGACGAATTCCATAGGGACGTTCAGGCGCCTTATATGGTCGCCGAACGCTTCCCAGCCAACCGGCGCGGGGGCCCTCTTACGCGTTCGCATGAGATCGTTCACGAGATCTACCATATTGCTTCCGGCGATAGGCGTACCGTCGTACACGAGCTCCGCTCGATCGTTCCAGCGAATCAGCGGGTCGGCCTTCAGTCGCGTCAACAGGAGGCGGGCCTTTTCTTTCAGCACTTTCGGTACGCTCTTCACGACCTCGCTCTCCATCTCCCCGGTAATTGATCAGCCGTAGGTGGCGGCGGCGGCGGCGGCGGCTGATCGGACGACGACTCGTTCTTCACTACGGACACGCGCATCGGCTGCTGCGCGCGAGACGCCTCCATGGCGTTGTAACGACTCAGCAGTTGATTGTACGCCACCACCTTTTCGCCTTCGGATAAATCTGCACGCTCGAGAACGGCTTTCATATCGCCGTCCAGGCTACTCATCACACGCGACGTGGTCGTAGTCGGTTGCGATAGTAACGGAAGTAGTCGCTCCACCAACCGGGGGTCTACCAGCGCCATCTTCTTCGCGTGCTGCATCAACCGAAAGCCTGCCTGAGGAGGGGCAGAAAGGTGCTCGCCAACGGCGCCAGCAGCGCCGTCAGAAACGCGCCCGAACCCGTCTGCAGGACGGCCCTCTTCCGTTTGATGGCTACTTTTTTCGACGCTAACTTGCGCAAATTGTTCCTGTACTTTAACAGCACTTTTCGGTTTTTCGGCGTCAATTTCACGTTCCCTCGCAGAATGTTATACGCGCAGTCGGCCAGACTGCAGATGAGGTCGGCGTCCGCGTGAGTGATTACCGCCTTTCTCAGATTCGTATTCCCCTTGTAGCGGCGCAACAGCTGCAGGGCAAGGATGTGCCTCTTCACGCGCTCTGTCATCCTGCCGAATGACGGCGGCCGCGGCGCCTCCCGCCTTTTTTATAGTCTCGTCGGCACATAGACGTACTGAACGGGGTCGTCGGGGAAAATTTCCGTACGCAGGCGCATGGTTTCCGGCGTTTCCTGTTTGAGATCCACCAGGAGGTAACCGTAGGCGGCCGACGTGGCATCTTTGTACGCCTCCACCATGTAGTTGACCTTACCCGGGTACATCTGCTTCGCCAGGTGACCTACTTGTCCAGCGTCCCGGGGACTCTTGAAGAGGACCATATACTGCGCGTTTAAACTGATTGTGCGATTTTCTTTCCCTTTCGGAAAGAGATTCTGCAAAAGCTGTACGACGGACGCGTTGCAGTGGTGACTTTTTTTAGTAAACAAAGTCGTGACGCTACTATCAATCTCCGACATCAGGTCATCGAGCACTAGAAGCGTCCTCGTTTTGGTGTCCAGCAGCGACGGATCCGGCAAACCGTCTACAAATTCTACGCCGGCCATAGAGTCGTAAGCGGTCTGCCACTGGCCGTAACACCACAGAATTTTCTCCGGTGGCGGCGAAATCATACACGAAGCAAACTTTAACAGGCGTACAACGAAGGTAGTCTTCCCGCACCCCGTAGGGCCGGACACTATACACGTAAAAGGGTGCTTCCACTTTCCGTCCATAGCAACATCTGGTGCGCCGACAACGTCACGGTCGCCTATATGCACCACCATCGTCGCTTTTCAGTCACTAGGGGAAGATTAGTCACTAGATGTCAGCACACGACATAACCATTACATAACCATTAGCTATTGCTAGTGCTACCCTCTAGTGAATGCGCTACTCATAACCATTACATAACCTTTTAGTCATTGGCTAGTGCTACCCTCTAGTGAATGCGCTACTCATTTGTTACTAATTAGTACTTAATTAATTAATTAATTAGTACCTGATTAGCCACTAGAGGTCGATAATCACCCTATCTATTTCCTCATTATTCAGTAGATGGCGACACCCTCTTTCTCATGACCCCCATCAATCACTTTGACGTTTACTATAATCATACTGCTAAAAAACGTAGGAATTCTACTTATAAAAAATGAAAAAGCCTTTGATCTAAGGTCACTTCCGTGGATGGCGAAACCCTAATCACTACTCACGGCGGCCACCACCTGGACTGGGGCTGCAGCAGCTTGTTGGATGATAACCGTCTCTACAAAAAAGAAGACGTCACGTCATGTAAGATCGCTCGCACGCACGCACGCATACGCACGCACACACACACGCACAATCATTAGCTAATTAGTGTCATTCATGCATTGCCCTCTACGACAATAAGCATCATCGCAAGTCAGGTTAGTGACTACGTATACTGCCTCTGGCAGATATCGTACGTATGTATGCAAGTCAAGTGAAGCAAACTAATAATTGACGTCGCAGGTCGCGACTGTAACACGTGTGAGAACAGTGCAGACACCCGGGTCAGGTTACAAAAAATATGGAGTTGAGGAAAATGGTATGTAGTGTATAAAGCATGTTGATTCACAGAACTGTTTTATTTAAGATATTGGCGAACTCAGAATGCAACGATACGTACGAGTAGGCTTTTCAAAACACTAATGTTTGCACTAAAATACACTACTATTATTTTACTATTATTTAGATTATCAAACAATTTTAAATAATAACACTCAAATACTAGTTTCATATTATGTATTTCTGCTAAACAATTAATAAAGTAGTTTGCCACGAAAATTTAAATATACTTAATTTATTATAGTCAAAACCTTTCATAAAGTGTTGCTACCAGAGATCACAACCGCACAGAACTTCGCCAATAGTCATTCTTTTTTCTCGTCAATAAGTTCTCTTATTCGTTTATACTGTTTGCTTTGATAGGTCAGATGTGAAGCAGTGGAGCGGAACGGCCAGTTGCATTTTTTGTTTTCCCAATTATTCTGTTAACACAGTAGGTGTTTTTGCCGTGTCAGAAATGTTCACGTACGTTTACGTAAGGGAATGTTGATTGAATGCTGCTCCAACAACTGTTTGAACGACCTGATTTTACTGAACTACCATGTTGTTTGGTAATTTATCGCTATGTGTGTGACCCTTCACTTCTCATCACGCGGCACACTGTAGTGACATTGTCACGGTACACCGGTGTGGCGCGACACACCGGTAGAGAAGCACTCCTCCACACGACAGACCCAGTAGGCAATTACTATTGCACAGGATGTCGACTAACACATTGCAATTCCGCAAAGAATACAGTCTAGTCGTGCAGCCCAGATCTATCTGTTGATCAGTATTTTTAACATATTGAGCAGTACCAAACCCGCGAATTGTCTTGATCGCAATCTCTGTAATCGTGCACAGTTTAGTTGTGCGGTCAACAATCATGCAGTCGCTCCTGACAATGAAATACATGCAGACGTTATGGTAGCGCCAAAAACGCTAAAAACAAATCCCAATACTCGCCTATCTCTTCTTCATTTTAAAATATAATATTCTAAACATGAATAAAAATACCTGTGTTGAAAATATACTGCCCGCCAAATGGCATTTGAAAAATACCGAATTTTGTTCGCAATGTGAATGATGCGTGCGCGAAATGTTAAAAATTACATTGCATTGGTAACTGTGGCCGACGTCACAAAGTGGTTTGTATAGAATTTAATCAGGCTTTAGAACAGTGGTTTTGTATACAAAGTATGGTTGATGGGATGGTGCTGCCATCTCTGGTATGTATTGTCGCGGAGGTATATGCTGGTGCCCCCTGGCGATTAAGGCGTGTAACGTTTTAACTGCCGACGAGTCAGATTTAATTAATTTCATTTGTAGCGTACACCACTAATTCTACGGTTAGGTATACCAAATTTGGTACCTGTAGAAATTATTTAACATGACTGGTAATATGGTGACCTGTCAAACTACTTATGTTGTGGTTATAAAAAAATTATATTATGAACTTATAAAAGTTGTTTACAGAAATGTAGGTGTGAAAAATACTACGGTCACACGGAGCTTATGAATAGAGTGCGTGTTTTATTAAAATTATGGATTAATTCATGAGAGTTGGAATGTACGATGAATATTGTGGTATCCGGATCGATACAAGGAATCCAGTGATATTAATTATGTAAGTAATTCACGTAAGTTAAAGATTGAATGAGCACTTATATACCCATATGTTTAGCTCGCAAAATCTATTTTAAACTCAGCGAGTTGAATGGATTGCTTCGAAGTGTGAATGGTTTCGGGAGCCAGTTTTTGAAGCGACTTTAATTTGTATTAAGTGTTGTAATTGGTCAGACTAACTTCCGGTCGTCAAGTTATATAAGGGCCGGACGGCCATTCGTGGCCAGACGAACATTTGAGCAGAAGAAAGTGTTGCACTCTCGTCTCCAGGAATTGGACTGAAACGTGTATCCGCCCAACGTCTGTAGTAAATATTTCTATGATTTCAACAGTACTGATTAGTTGTGAGACGCAGCACTTCTCACGCGTTGAAGAAGACTGAGCGATAACCGACTGCTGTTCCGTTTTGATGTGATCTTCGAATGCAAGGCCACCACCGTTTCGTCTGCTAGCTGTCGTAACACAGACTCCGTGACAGACCTTCTCGACATCGCCGATGTCGTGACATCGATTCCGTGTTGTCGCCTGGTGATTCGCGTGGGATTGACAAGGCAAATCTACCGTCTACTTGATCGCCCGAGTCGCCTGCTTTCATCTACGTGAATTCGTTCGCCGAATGCCGAGCGACTTTCGACTTCGTCCTGACATATCGCCGAACGCGACCGATGCGAACGTTGCCATTCACACATCACGAGACATTCATTGGTTACAGTTCATAGACTTTACAACGGTGTATACCCGTCTTCATGTAAGTGACTAGCTGTTTAAATGGTCTCCCATGTTATTTCGTATTTGGATGCATACTCGTTGAGTACAATGTATGGTGTTATAAATATAATGTCATAGCAGAGTAACCGTTGGCCAACTATCACTGAACCGCTTTTGTTTATTGTTGATGTATTAAATGGGAACGCCAGTTGGCTTCTCGTACATACATATCTGATGTCACGTTATGTCTCTCGTTCACTCCGAATCCTAGTGCACCTGAACCTATAACTTGCTATGTCAAATCGGGTACCGCCAATTTATTAATACTTACACTCGATTTTGTGACGGCCGACGTCCCCTGGTTAAACCCTTTGATGTTCGGCGCCTTCGCTGCGTTCCCACATTCAAGACAACCAATTTACATAACTTCTTACCAGTAATTACCACCCAAGCTGATACAGGGTAATAGAACAAACAACTTCTTACCAGTAATTTCCACCCAAGCTGATATAGGGTAATAGAACAAACAACTACTTACCAGTAATTACCACCCAAGCTCATACAGGGTAATTGAACAAACAACTTCTTACTAGTAATTTCCACCCAAGCTAATACAGGGTAATAGACCAAACAACTTCTTACCAGTAATTTCCACCCAAACTAATACAGGGTAATAGAACAAACAACTTCTTACCAGTAATTACCACCCAAGCTAATACAGGATAAAAGAACAAACAACTTCTTACCAGTAATTACCACACAAGCTGATACAGGGTAATAGAACAAACAACTTCTTACCAGTAATTACCAACCAAGTTGATACAGGATAAAAGAACAAACAACTTCTTACCAGTAATTACCACACAAGCTGATACAGGGTAATAGAACAAACAACTTCTTACCAGTAATTACCACCCAAGCTGATATAGGGTAATAGAACAAACAACTTCTTACCAGTAATTACCAACCAAGTTGATACAGGATAAAAGAACAAACAACTTCTTACCAGTAATTACCACCCAAGTTGATACAGGGTAATAGAACAAACAACTTCTTACCAGTAATTACCAACCAAGCTGATACAGGGTAATAGAACAAACAACTTCTTACCAGTAATTACCAACCAAGCTGGTGCAGGGTAATAGAACAAACAACTTCTTACCAGTAATTACCACACAAGCTGATACAGGGTAATTGAACAAACAACTTCTTACCAGTAATTACCAACCAAGCTGATACAGGGTAATAGAACAAACAACTTCTTACCAGTAATTACCAACCAAGCTGATACAGGGTAATAGAACAAACAACTTCTTACCAGTAATTACCAACCAAGCTGATACAGGGTAATAGAACAAACAACTTCTTACCAGTAATTACCACCCAAGTTGATACAGGGTAATAGAACAAACAACTTCTTACCAGTAATTACCACCCAAGTTGATACAGGATAATAGAACAAACAACTTCTTACCAGTAATTACCAACCAAGTTGATACAGGGTAATAGAACAAACAACTTCTTACCAGTAATTACCACCCAAGCTGATACAGGGTAATAGAACAAACAACTTCTTACCAGTAATTACCACCCAAGTTGATACAGGATAATAGAACAAACAACTTCTTACCAGTAATTACCACCCAAGTTGATACAGGGTAATAGAACAAACAACTTCTTATCAGTAATTACCACCCAAGTTGATACTGGGTAATAGAACAAACAACGTCTTACCAGTAATTACCAACCAAGCTCATACTGGGTAACAAAAAAACAACTTCTTACCAGTAATTACCACCCAAGCTGATCCTGGATAATAGAACAAACAACTTCTTTTTAAATGAGCACGTTCATGGAATAAAAACGTAATGTTCTTTACTTTTGAGTCTTTCTAATTAGCGAGGTACTGCGCTAAAACACGCCTACATGGTATGTATTCATGTGCTATGTTGTAGTTCTTAATTTCTTTTAATGATTATGGTTTGTGATCAGTGTAAATAAAGACCTGTTCACACGAGCGACTTGTGCCCCAATTGGCCGAACACATAATAAACATGGCTTATTCTAGTCAATATATATATATATATATATATACTTGTAAGCGTGCGGACGTAACCAGCAACAGGTAGACTTGGTGCATGTTACGCACTGAGGATTATCAAACGTCATTAACTTAAAATCTATTCAAAATTTCTGTCTGCATACATCCGGCGACATATTTGTAGATGGCATTATTATATTTACGATGATATAGAAAAACATTAAATTCCGCGGCTGGAACTCCACGTACATCCTTTTAAAATATTGATATATCCTACGATATATATATATAGATCAATCCACATACGTTGTTGCTGTTGTTGCTGCTGCTGCGGTGGTTGTTGCCATGCCGGTGGCGGGGGTCCGTATCCTGCTGGGTTTGCATACGCCGGGGGAGCATACCCTGGTGGCATATCTATCAACAGAAAAACGTTAAACGTACAACACAAATTTATAAATTTATATTTTAGGGTCCTACCAAATATTCGTTACAATTGTCAAGACTTGCATTTCGTTGCGCAATATTTTGTAAATCTATTTGTTATCACATCAGGTGATGTGGAGCCTCGTTACTGGACCCCGATAACATAGACACCTTCACGTCCGGTCAATAGTTCACTGATATTCAAAACGCTAACATGTACATTTAATTCGATTATTTAGAAACCCATCAATCCGTACATACAAGTCCTACACCGGGCACAAAAGAGTCAGAATTAATGATTCCGGCGTATATCATTTATGAAAGCCTGCGTACAAAATCGTATCCAAGGAATTTATAAAAACAATTAGTACAATTTCATTTGTAATAGACACAAATAGCCTACATTTACCCCTGCGTTGCAAGAGAAATTGTAAAGGTTTGAAAGCACCAGTAAATGTCTTACCCACTGGAGGCGGTTGGGCAGCCATCTTCTGCAGAAAGAAAGAGAATGGAGGAAATAAATATTATATCAAAACAGTACACATCCAAAATCGTGTGTGTGTGTGTGTGTGATCAGTGTGTGTGTGTGTGTGTGTGTGTGTGTGCGTGCGTGCGTGCGTGCGTGCGTGCGTGAGTGCGTGCGTGCGTGCGTGCGTGTGTGTGTGTGTGTGTGTGTGATTATGGTGTTTAGAAATGTATGTGTTTAACGATAATTTTGAGTATTTTGTCTAAAACGAAACCGTGCAATGTAATATGCCATAAAATAATTACCACTATAGTATAGCGTAGGCTTAATGCCAACAATGCCTACAATGGTGCTAATTCGTTCCACCATTAGAGGGCTGGTTCGTATGTAAATTGTACATTATGCATGCTCATTCTGTATCTGTATATTACGTTAACCGATAATTTTTTTTCATTATACAACGGTTCGTCGATTCTTTGAAGAGGTTACATGCGCGTTATTGCTTAGTTCAATATCAGAAAAGATAACATTGACGAAAAGCTGCACGCGGTAATCGAATATCGCTCTGTGCGCCGCGAATCAGATTACTAGACAATTCTCGGAGCGTGTCAATTACGGCTGCAAATAATGACAACTAAAAACTGAGGTCTACGCAATCCTATTAGTTTTTTTCTTCCCAGCGGATTCTTTTGATGATCTTTGATAGTGTGCTTTTATTTGCATGTATGGCAGAGCGGTGGTCGAGCGGTTGAACCCCGAATTGTTGAACGAGGAAGCGGTGTTTCGATTCAAGATGCCGCCGTTCGGAAACATGAGCAATTTCATTAATCTCACGTTGTTTGTGTCTTTCGTTAGATACACTAAACACCGTTATTCCCTTCTATCTGGTGTCTGCGGCAGGGTAAGTAACAGATCACACACGGGGGTAAATGTGTAACCTTTCTCGCATAGTGGTAGGCAGTGTTTTAACCCATTGGTTCTTGTTCAGTGTGACGGCGACATTGCTGCCTCTCACAAGCCCGAAACGGAGCAGCTCCGGTCACACTGAACAAGAACCAATGGGTTTAAAACACAGCCTACCACTGTGCGAGAAAGGTTACGTAACGATGTAACGATGCTGTGTGTTTTCTAACATTTGGTAAATATTACTATCACGACTGTCAACTACCAAGACATCCAGTCAGGTGTCAGGTATTTTGCCAGTATATGCAATAGACCCATAAACACCATAACGCTTTCGCAGATACTGGTTGTTTGTTCAACGTGACGAAGGTCGAACAGAAAGTGAGGTTCATGTCCATCGATAGGTCCTAGTCGTGATAGTGTAGAATTGCCAAATAATATTCGTATTGCTATGCTGTTGGCATGACGGTGGACGTAAGCATTACCGTGTCGGCGTCTATTCCACGTTGCCAAGTCTGTGACGCAGGAGACCGTTTTTCCAGAAGTATTTGCCGTGCGCGCGTGGGTCCATTAGCGATCATGTGAAATCCGTACTTGTATCCTAGCAACGACCCTTGACGGGCTATACACAACAACTGCAAGAATGCGCGTTAGTGTCTATTGCAATCAAACGAGGGAAACAGTCCATTTGTTTTTCAGCTACACATCTTTGGCTGGTCACCTTAAGAACGTGTCTATTACTATCAGGCATTAGATATGCATGATAATTAGGTAGAGGGAGCACGACATACAAGAAAATATCAATCCTGTTGAAAGGGAAAACCTTAAGATCGTGTATAACGGGTTCGTCACCATCCATCAAAATACTGCTGCATCGTTTCGGTTCCATCGTAAACAATACACAATATTCGACCTTGAAAACTGGATACCAAATAAAGGCAATGACGTACGACTAATGAACTCAATTGTTGAGTTACGTTTTACGTATATCGCGCACAAAACAACTTATTTACTCCATAAAAGGTGAAAATCTTGACATTTATGAATTTTTGAAAATATACAGGTTTTGCTTCCTATTTGTGAGGTCCTAGATCGTCACTGAAAGTTTGGCTGTCGATGTTCAAGCCGTCTAAGAGGAAAACGTCAACGTACCCGCATACATATACAAGCATAATATTGCATACATACATACATACATACATACATACATACATACATACATACATGAATATATACATACACATACACAAACAAACATACATACATACATACATACATACACACATACATACATACATACATACATACTTACACACATACATACGCAAATTCGATTATAAGTAGATCGTAGGTATCTTTAGAGGACATTTTATGTAACTGATACTTGACATATCACTTAAATTGTTACACGAAAACAAGCGCAACGTTGTCTTCTAAAGTTTAGAATTAAAATGTCAATTTAACGTCACTTACGAGGTTTCATCAGAACACCAGGGATATAAATAATGAACACTGAAACTATTTTTAACGATTGGCTTGACAACATGTTGGGTTCAAAGGGACTGCCTTTATATTTTAATGGCTTTCAATATGGTCAAAATGGCTTCTCGAAAGTCCAACTGTGGTTCATTTAGGTGTGGACAGCTCTTGTCAAATACCAACAAATTATATTTCTGAGCATATTGATACTGCCTTCATTCCCCAAACACCAACAAAACGTTTCAAGTGTAAAATATAGACTTCCTAGTTACATTTTAAACAAGAAGAGTCACTATGTATTAAACGATTCACCAGATTGCTGCTAAAATGTAAAAAAGGTAACGTTCACCGTGGAAAATCTCCACAACTAATACAGATGTAGATATCACAACGTGGATGCTAATAGTGATGCCTGGCCACACTTCCAACATAACAAAATTGGTAATATAAGCGGGAAACACTAACCTTTTAGTTTTTCGCTGCCGTATCAACAGACTACGCCGGTGCAGTAACTAGAAGCGTTGGCTGCGTCCTGCGAACAACGAACAACTGGCGCTAATATCAGATATCACGCTATTGGCCAATACTAACAAAAGTCAAGCTCGAAAATGAAACTTGATCTCCCGCCAATCGTGCACCTTAGTAACACTAGGTTGTGACTTCATGCTAACTAACGACTTAGTAACAGTAAGTCGTGACTTCATGCTTAGTAACGCAAATTAATATTCATTTAATACCTACGTCGCTTCGAAACCAAATTCGGTGCTGACTTTTCAAAGGCAATGTGACTACAAGCAAGTCGGGTGTCAATGACGGAGTTGTGTTTCGTTTCTTGCTAGACCGAGTTATATGTCTAAACAACGTGTTGTTACTTCAATAATACAGGGGCATGTGAACGTGAAAGGACTGAGTGTTAAGTGTACAACATATGTACCACTAGTGAGCAGAGGATGTGATGAATGTTCTTAAATGGTTCACTGTGTGCGGTTTGTTTCTTGTACACCCGGTGTTTAGCAGTTAAACATCGGATTCACAATCGAAGAAACCGGGTTTCGAATCCTGTTTCTAAGTTTGGGTAATGCTGTCTGCTCCATGTTGCTTCGATTCACTTTGTAATATGAGCGAGTAGGCATACATGGCTACTCACATTCAGTGATGTGAAATAGCACATCATCTTGATTATCAGTGAAACCTCGTTAGTTCACCCTAACGTACAAACTGTATGTAGCCTGATTAAAGAGTTTTCGGCATAAACGAATTGTACACATCCGCCGTATGTCTGCGCGCATTAATTGCAGCCTGGCTCGATGCTTCCCAGAGAGGTTTATAAGGGGTATATGTTGATAGTCCGTTCCAATGACATGGTATCTGGATGTCGTACTGTCCTATAAAAAAAGATAGTAATCTTATCTACAAATATGCCGCTGGATGTACCCATGATTTGTTTTTAGTTTTTGACTTATTGCCGTTTGAACGCGAATGCTTAATCCTGCCATTATTCCTTCATCCGCGTCGGAGTCCAACGCGCACCCGGCGCCCAGGATCGACCCGACAACTGTCAGCAAGACGGCTGTCATAACGAAGTTGGCCGTCCAAGGGTTAAGTGACGAGTCTCATTCTGCCACTGCAAGAAACACGATGTCGTCAGCGACCAGTAGCTATGTTCTAAATGCAAGACGTTTAGGTCGATGGAAATGTTCGTATTCTTTTCAGTGGTATTCAAATATTATGTAGTTGTTCAATTAACTTAGCACGTACGTATTTCGTTCAATCGTCGCAGGAATGTGTAATTGTGAAATGTCTAAATCCAGTCAGCCTATGTACAGTAGTTGTATGGTTTGACACGTACAATTTTGTGTTGTGCTTAAAACATTATTTAATAAACATGCTCCTATTGCCTATAAATTTGTTTAACAAATAATACCCTCTCCTTGCATGACTACCATAATCAGTCTAAAAGACGACGACGTTACCATGAGCACGTATGGCGTAAAACAGGGTCAACATTGGATAGGTCACGCTATACTAAACAATGACATCACTGTAATAGGCAAATAGCAAAAGCAAATTCAGATTATTTCACAAAAATGGTGTGAAGACTCTACACATAATGCCTGCTCCTACTAAACAACAAACAAGTTCTCTTCGTGATATGTTTTCAAGTTATTATGTTATGTGTTTGGAATATATCACCAAGCTAGTCACGGACAGAAAGCTAGTCACGGACAGAAAGCTAGTTACGGACAGGAAAGATGTGCTACAGGTCTGGAAAGAGTATTTCAAGACGCTGCGGAACCAATAAGAAAGCAAAGAACTAGATCTGCCAAGTGCAGTAGAAGGAGAAGTAAAGGTGAACGAGATTGTGGATGAAGAGATAGAGAGAGCAATAAAGAAGATGAAGAACGGACGGGCGGTATTGATGAAGTACGAGTGGAAATACTGGTGGTGGCCGAACGTGTTGGAATCTGGTGAACAAGATTGTTGAATACACCTGCATGAGAGAGGGAAAGATCCCAGAGGAGTGGAGAACAGGAATAATAGTTACGATATGGAAAAGAGAGGGAGACGTGCATGACCAAGGCAAAATATAGAGGCATCATGTTGAAGATGTAGGAGATGGGTGGAAGGATAAGAACAATAGTGGAAGGAGAAATCAGAGAAGAACAACAGGGCTTCAGAAGAGGAAGAGGTACAGCTGATGGGATGTTTGCGCTGAGACAGCTGATCGAAAAGAAGTTGGAGGGACAGGAGAGTGTGGCTGTGGGTTTTATAGAACTGGAGAAAGCTTATGACACGGTACCTAGAAAGAGGGCAATGGCGACAATGAAATGGATGGGGGTCCCAGAGGCAGAGGTCAGGATTGTGGAAGGGACATATGAAGAAACGAAGGGCAGAATGGTGTGTGGACCTGGAATCTCAGAAGTATTCAAAGTGAACGTTGGCTTGAGGCAGGGGAGCGCCCTGAGCTCACTACTGTTTATCGCAGTGATGGAACAAATTAGAAAGACCAGTATGAAAGATATTCTCCAGAAACTACTGTATGCAGACGATCAAGCGGTGGTAGGGGACGGGGAAGCGGATTTACAGGAACAACTGAAAAAGTGGAAGGATATCTTCAGCAAATATGGACTGAAAGTGAATTTGGAGAAGACAGAGGTACTGTGGGTTGGGCAACAAAGCAAAAAACTGGAAACACACCTGGAGGGGAAGAAACTAAAACAAAGAGACAGTTTTGTATACCTAGGCGGAGCTATACGTGGGGATGGCTCCTCAGAGACAGAAATTCGCAGGAGAATACAAGCAGGGGCGAATGCATGGAGGAAAGTAGAAGGTGTGACGGGAGACAGGCACATATCGAGAAAATTCAAGGGAATGGTACTATGCGCATGTGTGACACCAGCCTACATGTATGGCATAGAAACTGTAGTAATGACAGAGAAACAACAGGAGAGTGTACGAGTGTGCGAAAACAACTGGGTCATGAGAATTACGGGGGTAAAGATAATAGATAAGCGAAGAGTGGAAGAGTTGAGGGAGGATGGTGGTGTGAAAGAAAGTTTCAAGAAGAAGTTGGTGAGACGTCGGTTGAACTGGGCAGGACATGTGGAGCGAATGGGAGAAGAACGGATGGCAAAGAAAGCAGATGCCCGGAGAGTGGAGGGAAAAAGAAGACGAAAGAGACCGAGACTGGAGTGGGAGGACTGCGTGAAGAGAGACCTGGAGGGATGGAAAGGGGAATGGAGAAAAACAGCAAAAGACCGAGGAGAATTGGAGAAGGGTGGTAGAGAAAGTAGTGCAAACGCAATGAGGAGGAAGGGAAAGAAACGAAAATGTCAACATATCCAAGTCAGCTTCATCCCTGAAGACAGAGAACGGCGAGGAGAACAACAACATAACTAAGTGGGTAGACAAGAGATCACCAGTAGATATCACTAAGTGGGTAGACGAGGGATCACCAGTAGATATCATCTACTTAAATTTTCAAAAAGCTTTCGACAAAGTGCCATATCAAAGACTGCTGCTTAAACTAAAGGCCCATGGCATAGGAAATGATATAAATAACTGGATAGAAAAATGGCTGATTGACAGAAGACAACGGGTAGTAGTTGATGGTGAAGCTTCTTGGAAAATCAGTTTTGAGTGGGGTACCACAGGGATCAGTACTGGGGCCTATATTATTCTTAATATATATCAACGATTGGAAAGATTATATAACAAGCAAGATGTTGAAATTTGGCAGACGATACAAAAGTGTTTAGAAGTGATGGAGATAGCATTTATAAGATGATCTTTACGGGTTGATCAATCGGTATAAAAAGTGGCAAATGTTGATTAATTTTAGAAAATGTAAATGCCTCCACACAGTATATGGGAACGAAGATGTAGAATATACAATGGGGGGGTACTGTACTAAGTACTACTGTAAAAGAAAATGACTTAAGGTTAATCGTTAGTGCTGATATGAAAGTTTCAGAGCAGTGCGGAATTGCAGCTACAAAGGGAAATCAAATCATTGGATTAATTAGGCGAAATGTAGCGTATAAGGAAAAGGAACTAATAATACCGCTGTACAAAACAATAGTTAGGCCTCATTTATTATATCGTATACAAGCGTGGAGGCCATATCGCAAAAGGACACAGATATGCTAGAAAGAGTACAGAGGAGAGCGACTAAAATGATATAAAAACTGAGGGATCTTAATTATGAAATACGCGTAAAATAATGTGGTTTAACAAAACTAGAGACCAGAAGATTGAGAGGAGATCAAATAGAAGTGTTTAAAATATTGAATGGTTATGAAAATATTTATAGGAATATTTTTCTCAGTTAAGAAACATAGAAGGACTAGAGGACATGAAGTTACATTAGTAAAGGCGCAGTGTAGACTAGATATAAGAAATTCTCATTTTCACAAAGGACTATAAATGAATGGAACAGATTATCTGCTGATTGTGTGGGTGCTAGTAGCGTGAATATGTTTAAAAATAAAATCGACACATACCTCAGAAGGGATACACGTGGATAAAAGGGTTGGACTCTCGATAAGCCAAATGGCTTCCTTGTCCATCTGCCATCTAGATTTAATTATCTGGGTGGTAATATTGTAAAATCTAGCTAAAAAATAATATTACCGACTGCACCATGTGCCGGGTTAATCGAGAAAGATGTTCCGTGGTCAGTTCTTTGGCAATGATCTAGAAAGGAGGGCGGAAGTAGCGCGACGTCACTTTGGTAGTTATTTGTGTTTATTTTGTTTGTAACGCAGTTTCGGCATACTACAACTAGAACACGTACCTTGGCTATTGTGCGCCGTTGTGCATTATACATGCAAATACAGGCAGATCTCTCCTGGATTAATTGTTTCTGAAAATATCTAACAGCACTCCCCCTTCTTCCCATCAATGCCATGAGTCGAGCCGAGACAGCAGAGAAGCTGGAAGATGAAGCGGAGGCGCGGGCAGCGAACAAATTATTTCAACAGCACTAACTTTCTGATGTCACCGTGATAAAGGAACACTACCCCCTCGAAATGTTTTTCGGGAATATCTCCAACTCAATCCTGAGCGTAGTTGGCAAGTTGTTTGCTCATGTCATCCTGAACAGACTACATATACTTGCTGACAACGTCTACTCAGAATCCCGGTGTGGTTTCAGAACAAAATAGATCAACTACTAATATGATATTTTCGCTTCGACAGTTACAGGAGAAATGCAGTGAACAGAATAAGCCACTGTAAATTACCTTCATTGATATTACCAAGGCCTTCGACCTTGTGAGCAGGGATGGTCTGTTCAAGATCCTCCCGAAAATAGGATGCTCCCTAAGCTCGGCAGCGTAATCAGGTGATTCCACGATATATAAGCGGTACAATCCTGTACGACGGTTCTACCTCCGATACTTTTAACGTTCGTAGTGGCGTCAAACATGGAAGCACGCCTTTGGAGTGAGAGAGTGTACATGCACACGAGATCTGACAGAAAACTATTCAACTTGTCTTGCGTAAAAGCGAAGACCACGGTGCACATGGCCCTCGTCAAAGACTTTCTGTTTGCGGGTGATGCAGCGGTCATCACGCATACTGATGGGGAACTACAAAACCTCATGAACCGTTTTGTAAAGGCATGCACGGATTTCGGACTGACAATCAGCTTGAGTAAGACTAACATCATGGGGCCGGATGTGGTCACTCCCCCAGCTATCACTATAAACAGCTATGCACTAGAGGTCGTCCACCTCTTCACATACCGCGGGTCCACCATTGCCGGCAACCTCTCCTGAGAAGCAGAAATCAGCAGAAGGATTGGGAGAGCCACCTCGACACTCGCCCGGCTCATACAGAGACTTTTGAACAACAAAATGCTGACGGAGCACACAAAGGTGACACTGTACAACGCCTGCGTGCTAAGTACACTTCTGTACAGCAGTGAGTCCTGGGCGCTGTACTCCACTCGGGAGAATCGACTGAACTCATTTTACATGCGCAGCCTGCGGCACATCCTCGGGATCTCATGGAAGGATCGAGTGCCTAACACAGAGGTCCTCTCACGCGCCAAGTCTGTGAGCATGATGACCCTGCTCAGGCAACGTCGCCTCCGCCGCCGCTGGCTCGGCCACGTGCATCGGATGAAATACTTCGAAAAGACATCCTCTACGGACAGTTGACCATTGGGAAGAGAGCTGCAGGACGTCCCCATCTGCGCTTCAAGGACGTATGCAAGCGTATGTTGAAGTCACTAGACAGGGATGTTGACAACTGGGAGGAGCTTGCTGGAGACCGACCCACATGAAGGAAGGAACTACGCAGGGGTCTCAAAAGAGGAGAGGAGAATCTCCGCAGACTAGCAGAAGAAAAACGTAACTGCAGATAAAAAACACCCAGGCTGAGAACAGAGCCGAGAGCGCCTTCAAGTGCAGCAAATGCAATAAAAACTGCCACTCAAGAATCGGCCTCTACAGCCACAACAGACGCTGCTCAAACAATAACAGTGACCATCAACACCACGGCGCAGATCCGTGGTCTTACGAGACTGCAAGATGCCTACAGTTACGAATGTTAATATTAATTTAACTACCTGTTTGCAACAAACATCATTAGCAACAGCCTGTGCATGCAGTTACAACGTGCTGACGCAAAGTCTAACAAGTAAGAAAAGTCACTCCCTTTAAAATGTACTTTATTCACGTGATGTATTTCACCGCACGTGATGTACGTACGCCATGCTTAGCGTTAAGCAATGTATTGTCACACCACCACCCAGTGAAATCGATATCAGTGTTTTAGGAATATTTTCACAAAATCTCAGCCCTGCAAGTTCCAATCTAACGAGCCTCGTAGTTGGCGATATGAGCTCCGCAAAGAGGACAGTCATGGGAGACATCCTTGCAGTAATCAACGCAGAAGGGGATGAAGCAACAGCCCACGTCACATCTGCAAATATAAAACAGACAGTAACGTTCAGTTTAGTTTGACATGAAACAACAGACTGCATCAAGTACGCAAGTATAAAACAGACAGTGACGTTCAGTTCAGTTTGACACGAAGCAACAACCCGCGTGGAATCTGCAAATATAAGACATACGGAAACATTCAGTTCAGTCCTAAATGAAAGAACAGACTGCGTCAAGTGTGCAAGTACAAAACAGACGGACACGTTCAGTTGAGTTTGACACGAAGCAACAGCCCACGTCATCAACGCGTCAACATCGCGTCAACAATCATCAACGTAATCCGATGTGAACCAGTTGCCAGCGTTTTCTCAGAATTTTTTTTTATCCAAAATAACTTAACTGGGTTTTTTCATAGTATGATTGAGAAAGTGGTTTTTATAGAAACTAACAGTATGTTCGCGTGGTACATCCAAATATTACATACCCGGATAAAAACAGGCAAACACACCACCAAATTGCCTCACGTCCGATTGAGTGCGAGATACTGGTCACTGTCACTATCTGCTTTTGACACCCGGACAGACAGTATTCACGGGGTTTTTCCTTGTACACGATGGCCAACACGACTGGGGTTGGAGCGGCTTGCTAGATGATAACCATCTCTGCAACAAAGCTGTTCCTCATCCGTGGGCCTATCACTGCAAAATACTCTGTATTATCATTTTCTTTGATACTGTCACTTTGAGAATTTATATCATAAATCAGATTCAGACTGTTTATTACCAAGTAACAGTTAAAATGTACGAGGAATTCTTAGCGTTGTGGCGTCAACATATATACATGCTTGTCTCCCCTGCCCCCGATCATGCACACGCAAAATATACAATCAGAAACATTATGAAACTATGCTAAAACTAGTATAAATTTAAACCAAGGCCAACTGCCAACACATCTTAAGACAGTCGTACATCTATTGACTTAAAGTGAAATTGGTAACATAATATTAATACAGTCTGAACATTACCTAAAAAGTTAAAAACTATACATGTAGTTAAATAAATAATAAATAAATAAATAGAATAAAAAAATAGAAAAGATCACGTGGTGTGAGATTGGACCTGACCAGCGCTGTGTTCGTGCTCCAACAATACAAGATTTAACAAGATTGCCATCCAGAGAATTAACTCTAGATGGCAGGTGGACAAGGAAGCCCTTTGGCTTATCTAGAGTCCAACCTTTTTATCTACATATATCCAGCCCTTCTGAGGTATGTGTCGATTTTATTTTTAAACATATTCACACTACTAGCACCCACACAATCATCAGATAATCTGTTCCATTCATTCACAGTCCTTTGTGAAAATGAGAACTTTCTCACGTCTAATCTACACTGCTCCTTTACTAATGTAACTTCATGTCCTCTAGTCTTTCTATCTTTCTTAACTGAAAAAAACATATTTCTATCAATATTTTCATAACCATTCAATATTTTAAACACTTCTATCTGATCTCCTCTCAGTCTCCTGGTCTCTAGTGTTGTTAAACCACATTCTTTTAGGCGTTTTTCATAACTAAGATCCCTAAGTTTTGGTATCATTTTAGTCGCTCTCCTCTGTACTCTTTCTAGCATATCTATGTCCTTCTTGCGGTATGGCCTCCACGCTTGTATACAATATTCTAAATGAGGCCTAACTATTGTTTTGTACAGCGGTATTATTAGTTATTTTTCTTTATATGCTATATTTCGCCTAATCAATCCATGGATTTGATTTCCTTTTGAAGCTGCAAATCCGCACTTCTCTGAAACCTTCATGTCAGCACAGATTGTCAAACCTAAGTCTTTTTCTTTTACAGTAGTACTTAGTACAGTTCCCCCATTGCATATTCTACATATTCGTTTCCATGTCCTGTGTGAAGGCATTTACATTTCCAAAAATTGAACAACATTTGCCACTTTTCAGACCATTTGATCAACCTGTCAAGATCATCTTGTAAATGCTGTCTATCACCATCACTTTCAATCCTTCTAAACACTTTTGTATCATCTGCAAATTTCAACACCTTGCTAGCTATATCATCGTCCAAATCGTTTATATATTAAGAATAATATAGGTCCCAGTACTGATCCCTGTGGAACCCCACTCAAAACTGATTTCCAGTTTGAAGCCTCCCCATCAACAACTACCCGTTGTCTTCTGTCAATCAGCCATTTTTCTATCCATAATTATACCATTTCCTATGCCATGGGCCTTTAGTTTAAGCAGTAATCTCTGATATGGCACTTTGTCGAAAGCTTTTTGAAAATCTAAGTAGATGATATCTACTGGTGATCCATCATCTACCCACTTAGTGATATCTTCCAAAACATAACATATTTGTTAAGCATGACCTCGCTTTTAGAAACCCATGTTGAGATGGGTTTATCAAGTTATGTTTAACAAGAAAATCCACCATGTGATCTTTAATTAGTCTTTCTAATAATTTACAAATCACTGATGTTAAACTCACTGGTCTATTGTTCTCTGACTTGTTTCTCGAACCTTTTTTAAATAACGGTATAATGTTTGCTTCTTTCCATTCTAAAGGAACCACTCCCTCTTCTAATGACAAGTTGAAAACTGTTGCAAGCGGTATGCTAATTTGTTCTACAATTTCCACTAGTAGTTTGGGTGGAATACCATCCACTCCAGGTGATTTATTTTCCTTCATAGCCCTAATTTTCTTAGCTACCATTTCTGGGGTTACAATTAACTGTCTTAAATAGTCTGATTCTGCCCCCTTGAACTTAGCCTCTGGTACTGGCAGTGAACTAGTGTCTTCTCTGGTAAACACTGAACTAAATTACTCATTTAGGTCTTCAGCCATTAAGAATCATTCTGATATTATATTTCCAGCACTATCTTCTAGAGGGCCGACCTTATCCTGAACTTTCTGTTTGCTTCGAACATACGCATAAAAACTCTTGTTGTCATGTTTTATATTACAAGCTAATTTATGTTCATATCTTCTCTTTGAATTTCTAATTTCAGCTGTTGCTTGGTTTAGTGCTTCTTTATAAATGTTGTAGTCTTCGTCATTGCCAGTACGTCTATATGACTTCCACATCATTTGTTTATACTTAATTTTTCTAATGGCTTCTTTCGATAAGTATTTCTTTCTGGTCCGTTTCCCTTGTTTTTTGAAGGGAACAAATTTATCTACGATGCACTCTATTTCATTCTTTAAGATATTCCAGCATTCTGTTGCTGTCTTATTCTTCAGTGTATTATTCCAGTCTATCTTTGCTAAATATTTCCTCATTTCCTTATATCTTCCTTTGTGGAAATTTCTCCTCAACTGCTTTTTATTATTTCTTTCTGATTTTACTTTGATGGTAAAATGTATCTGGTTGTGATCACTACTTCCCAGAGGCTCACATAATTTTTTTTTTTTTTTTTTTTTTTTTAATACTTCAAATATCGGCAGAACGCACACATTACTCCTTCAAGAATTATGATCTGAGCCTTCATAATAGCAGGTGGATTCAGGATGCAGTGCCCATTGAAGTTGTGAACTTTCGGCGGTAGGTAGAATGCAGAGTTTTACGATGATGCTTGGCGTCGTCAGTCGACCGTGACCATTTCTCTGCCGCGGCTTGGTGGACAGCAGTGATCGGTGCCTGAATATTGAACATACTTATGTCACTGCCCTGTAATTACGCAATCCACCGACCAAAGCAACGCAGCACAGCGACCAGCTAGATAATATCAACAACTGTGTAGTAACAGACTGCGACACTCCCTCGCCACGGTCTATTAAACATGGGTCGATCTAGGTGGGCTGTCGACGGCGACAAAAAAAGAAGTCGACTTTTCATCTGGTATTTTTTAGGCACTGGACGACCCCAAGGTCGCAAATAAGCTCAAACAAATCTTGGTCAAGGAGCTGAGACAGGAAGTTGCTGACCTCAGAAGAACAGTCGGAGCGAAAGA
The DNA here is from genome assembly GCA_020002185.1 of Paraescarpia echinospica. Lineage (NCBI taxonomy): Eukaryota > Metazoa > Annelida > Polychaeta > Sabellida > Siboglinidae > Paraescarpia > Paraescarpia echinospica. Next base: position 3,790,663 of record CM034535.1, read on the forward strand.
CAAGCAGATCGCGAATCTCCGAGATCGTGTTGTAGACCTTGAAGAGAAGGCGGACGCCCTCGAGCAATATTCCAGGCGCAACTATCAAGATTTAACAAGATTTAACAAGATTGCCATCCAGAGAATTAACTCTAGATGACAGGTGGACAAGGAAGCCCTTTGGCTTATCGAGAGTCCAGCCCTTTTATTTACATATATCCAGCCCTTCTGAGGTATGTGTCGATTTTATTTTTAAACATATTCACACTACTACCACCCACACAATCATCAGATAATCTGTTCCATTCATTCACAGTCCTTTGTGAAAATGAGAACTTTCTTACGTCTAATCTACACTGCTCCTTTACTAACGTAACTTCATGTCCTCTAGTCTTTCTATCTTTCTTAACTGAAAAAAAACATATTTCTATGAATATTTTCATAACCATTCAATATTTTAAACACTTCTATCTGATCTCTTCTCAATCTCCTGGTCTCTAGTGTTGTTAAACCACATTCTTTTAGGCGTTTTTCATAACTAAGATCCCTCAGTTTTGGTATCATTTTAGTTGCTCTCCTCTGTACTCTTTCTAGCATATCTATGTCCTTCTTGCGGTATGGCCTCCACGCTTGTATACAATATTCTAAATAAGGCCTAACTATTGTTTTGTACAGCGGTATTATTAGTTCTTTTTCTTTATATGCTATATTTCGCCTAATCAATCCAAGGATTTGATTTCCTTTTGAAGCTGCAATTCCACACTGCTCTGAAACCTTCATGTCAGCACTAATTGTCAGCCCTAAGTATTTTTCTTTTACAGTAGTGCTTAGTATAGTTCCCCCCATTGTATATTCTACATATTCGTTCCCATGTCCTCTGTGAAGGTATTTACATTTCCCAAAATTGAACAACATTTGCCACTTTTCAGACCATTTGATCAACCTGTCAAGATCATCTTGTAAATGCTGTCTATCTCCATCACTTTTAATCCTTCTAAACACTTTTGTATCATCCTCAAATTTCAACACCTTCCTAGCTATATCATCGTCCAAATCGTTTATATATACTAAGAATAATATAGGTCCCAGTACTGATCCCTGTGGAACCCCACTCAAAACTGATTTCCAGTTTGAAGCCTCCCCATCAACAACTACCCGTTGTCTTCTGTCAATCAGCCATTTTTCTATCCAGTTAATTATACCATTTCCTATGCCATGGGCCTTTAGTTTAAGCAGTAATCTTAGATGTGGCACTTTGTCGAAAGCTTTTTGAAAATCTAAGTAGATGATATCTACTGGTGATCCCTCATCTACCAACTTAGTGATATCTTCCAAAAAACATAACATATTTGTTAAGCATGACCTCGCTTTTAGAAACCCATGTTGAGATGGGTTTATCAAGTTATGTTTAGCAAGAAAATCCACCATGTGATCTTTAATTAGTCTTTCTAATAATTAACAAATCACCGTTAAACTCACTGGTCTATAATTATTTGACTTGTTTCTCGAACCTTTTTTAAATGACGGGATAACATTTGCTTCTTTCCATTCTAAAGGAACCACTCCCTCTCCTAATGACAAATTGAAAACTGTTGCAAGCGGTATGCTAAGTTGTTCTACAATTTCCAATAGTAGTTTGGGTGGAATACCATCTACTCCAGGTGATTTATTATCCTTCATAGCCCTAATTTTCTTAGCTACCATTTCTGGGGTTACAATTAACTGTCTTAAATAGTCTGATTCTGCCCCCTTGAACTTAGCCTCTGGTACTGGCAGTGAACTAATGTCTTCTCTGGTAAACACTGAACTAAAATACTCATTCAGGTCGTCTGCCATTAAAAATCCCTCTGATATTATATTTCCAGCACTATCTTCTAGAGGACCGACCTTATCCTGAACTTTCTGTTTGCTTCGAACATACGCATAAAAACTCTTGCTGTCATGTTTTATATTACAAGCTAATTTATGTTCATAGCTTCTCTTTGAATTTCTAATTTCAGTGTAGCTTGGTTTAGTGCTTCTTTATAAATGTTGTAGTCTTCGTCATTGCCAGTACGTCTATATGACTTCCACATCATTTGTTTATACTTAATTTTTCTAATGGCTTCTTTCGATAAGTATTTCTTTCTGGTCCGTTTCCCTTGTTTTTTGAAGGGAACAAATTTATCTACGATGCACTCTATTTCATTCTTTAAGATATTCCAGCATTCTGTTGCTGTCTTATTCTTCAGTGTATTATTCCAGTCTATCTTTGCTAAATATTTCCTCATTTCCTTATATCTTCCTTTGTGGAAATTTCTCCTCAACTGCTTTTTATTATTTCTTTCTGATTTTACTTTGATGGTAAAATGTATCTGGTTGTGATCACTACTTCCCAGAGGCTCACATAATTTAACATTGTCAACTAATTCATTCTGTGAGGACAAAACTAAGTCTAACACATTCTCTCCCCTGGTTGGTTCTAGCACATGTTGAGAAAGGAAACTATATTGTACTAAATCTAAAAACTTGTGGTCCTCACTACCCATACTCTGTAGAGATTTCCATTTTATATGCCCATGGTTAAAATCCCCCATAATAACACAGTCCCGTTTGCTCACTTCCCTTATAGCGTTTTGTATTTTTTCATTCTCTTCTATGCTTATGTTTGGACTTCGATAAACTAATCCAACCGTTAACGTTGAGTTTCCTGTAACTATGTTACACCAAACAGCTTCTTCGCAATCTGCTTCTCTGTCTAATGTTATGTCATAAGCCTGGATAGATTCTTTAATATATAAAATAACTCCACCTCCCCTTCTTCCTATTCTATCTTTCCTAAATATTACATATCCTGTCAGACCCAATTCCACCCAAATTACTATTGGAAATTGTAGAACAAATTAGCATACCGCTTGCAACAGTTTTCAACTTGTCATTAGAAGAGGGAGTGGTTCCTTTAGAATGGAAAGAGGCAAACATTATACCGTTATTCAAAAAAGGTTCGAGAAACAAGTCAAATAATTATAGACCAGTTATTTTAACATCGGTGATTTGTAAATTATTAGTAAGACTAATTAAAGATCACATGGTGGATTTTCTTGTTAAACATAACTTGATAAACCATCTCAACATGGGTTTCTAAAAGCGAGGTCATGCTTAACAAATATGTTATGTTTTTTGGAAGATATCACTAAGTGGGTAGATGATGGATCACCAGTAGATATCATCTACTTAGATTTTCAAAAAGCTTTCGACAAAGTGCCACATCAGAGATTACTGCTTAAACTAAAGGCCCATGGCATAGGAAATGGTATAATTAACTGGATAGAAAAATGGCTGATTGATAGAAGACAACGGGTAGTTGTTGATGGGGAGGCTTCAAACTGGAAATCAGTTTTGAGTGGGGTTCCACAGGGATCAGTACTGGGACCTATATTATTCTTAATATATATAAACGATTTGGACGATGATATAGCTAGCAAGGTGTTGAAATTTGCAGATGATACAAAAGTGTTTAGAAGGATTAAAAGTGATGGAGATAGACAGCATTTACAAGATGATTTTGACAGGTTGATCAAATGGTCTGAAAAGTGGCAAATGTTGTTCAATTTTGGGAAATGTAAATACCTTCACACAGGACATTGGAACGAATATGTAGAATATACAATGGGGGAACTGTACTAAATACTACTGTAAAAGAAAAAGACTTAGGGCTGACAATTAGTGCTGACATGAAGGTTTCAGAGCAGTGTGGAATTGCAGCTTCAAAAGGAAATCAAGTCCTTGGATTGATAAGGCGAAATATAGCATATAAAGAAAAAGAACTAATAATACCGCTGTACAAAACAATGGTTAGGCCTCATTTAGAATATGACATGAAGTTACATTAGTAAAGGAGCAGTGTAGATTAGACGTAAGAAAGTTCTCATTTTCACAAAGGACTGTGAATGAATGGAACAGATTATCTGATGATTGTGTGGGTGCTAATAGTGTGAATATGTTTAAAAATAAAATCGACACATACCTCAGAAGGGCTGGATATATATAGATAAAAGGGTTGGACTCTCGATAAGCCAAAGGGCTTCCTTGTCCACCTGCCACCTAGAGTTAATTCTCTGGATGGCAATCTTGTTAAATTCGGCATCTGATATATCAGTGGTTGCCCATGATTCGGTTATACCTATTATGTGAGGGTCAATATCTTCTACCATAATGTTTAGTTCATTTTTTTGTTTACTATACTCCTTGCATTTAAACAAGCACATTTTTATCCTATCCCGAACGGAAGGGCGAGGACGTACTCGATGAGACACTAAGTGTGGTGAATTCGGCGCTTCTACCACCACTGACGGTCGAGGAAGTAGACCGCATACATCGTGTTGGCCCAAGGCAAAACTCCCAGGTAAGACACGTCCGATCCTCATAAAGTTCGCGACATATCGAACGAGACGCCGTATCTTCGCGACACGGAAACACATTAAATACGAACAACCAGCCCCAGGACCGTCAGCAACACCAACATCCCAACCGGTATACATCAACGACGACCTCACGAATCAAAGATCCCACCTACTCTACGAGTGCCGCAATGCCAAAAAGACCGACAAACTAAACGACGTTTGGACTGTTTACGGAAATATCCTGATTCGGGACACTTCTAACCGGGTCGTCCAAATTAAGAACCGATCGGAACGGAAATTAACATATCATACTTTCCTATTTCCTTTAACACATGTTATTAACTTATTGTTAACTAAAGGTATTTTCCAGACGAAATGAAAAGAGCAAAAGTGATCCCGATATACAAAGGCGGTAACAACACACTCGTAAACAATTACCGTCCAATATCGATTTTGTCAGTTTTCTCTAAAGTTAAAAAAATAATGTACAACAGATTAACATCTTTCATAAACAAACATAACATCTTATGTGATTACCAGTTTGGGTTTAGGAAGAAGTATTCTACAAACATGGCTCTTGTGCAACTAGTAGATAACATTTCCACAGCTATAAATAATGGTGACTACATACTAGGAGTTTTTCTTGACTTCAGTAAAGCTTTCGATTTTCATTTACCATAATATATTACTTAATAAACTAAAACATTATGGTATTAGAGGAAGAGCACTTGCCTGGCTGTAAAGTTATTTGTCTAATAAAACGCAATATGTTTTATTTTACGGAGTAAACTCGAACATTCAGTCTATATGCTGTGGTGTCCCACATGGATCAATAATAGGCCCACTGTTATTCTTAATCTATATTAACGACATTGTTAACGTATCAGATATCATATTTCCTATTACATTTGCTGATGATACAACTGTTTTTGTCAATAGTAAGAGTCTTAGCGAGCTAGAAACTGACGAATCAAGAACTGCAAAAAATAGTTATTTGGTCAAAGAGTAATAAACTATCTTTAACTATAAGTAAAACACATGTTATTGTCTTCAAGTCAGTAAATAAAAAGGTATTCAATCCAATTGCCATCATTATTGATGGACTACAAATTACTCAAGTAGAAAACACAAAATTCTTAGGAATTTTAATTGATGCTAATTTGTCCTGGTCTTTTCATATACAGTATATAAAATATAAAATTGCCAAAGCTGTTGGAATTATAAGTAAAGCTAGAAAAACCCTGAGTAGATCATCCCTTGTAACATTATACTAAACATTTTATATCCATATCTAACGTATTGTGTCGAAGTGTGGGGAGGAGCATATAATACACATCTTAGATCTCTATTCAAATTACAAAAGTATGCAATTCGGTTAATTATGTCAGCTCCATACAGAGCGCACACAGATCAAATCTCCAAGACGCTGTCTATTTTACCAATAAGAAAAATATACGAATACACGGTTGTGCTGTTTATGTACAAAATCGTTAAGAATATGTTTCCGTCGGTTATGACAAGGATGTTCGTTAGAAATAACGAACTACACGAACATAGGACACGCAGTGCAGAATTACTACTTGTGCCGATTTCAAAAAGTAATGTATTATATAAAAACCATTAGATATCGAAGTGTTAAATTATGGAACTATATGGCGACAACAGTGGATTGTAATTGTAATTATGCATTAGCAACGTTTAAAAGTCAACTCAAGAAAGTTTTGTTAGTAAATAATATTAATGACTTATATAAATAGCATTCTTTGTTGCAATTTTAAATGAAGTATTCATGAAAATAGTACTGCTGTGATTCATGTTGCTGTTTTTCTTCTTTCTTCAATCACACAAATTGTTATCTTGCACCATGAAATGTACATATGTGTCACTTGTATTGTGAGGGCAACTCGAGGCTTTATATCCTCATTACAGAAACCATGGCAATCTATGTATATAATTGATTGGAATATATCATAGTTTCTGTAATAAACCATTATTATTATTATTAGCTGGCGATATAAAAACTAAGCTGACAGTTAAACAAAGTTGTACATACATGTAGTTCAGTTAGTAAATAAAAAAAAAATAAAGTAAAATAATAAATAAATATTTAGCTTGGCGACATACAATCTAAATAGACTGAAGAAAGTATCATGGCATATCGCGGTTCATGTGACTCACAGCCTGCGGATAAACACTGTTTTTAAGTCTAGTGGTCCTTGTCTTAATATTTCTATAGCGCTTGCCAGAGGGAAGAAGTTCAAAGAGATGTTTGGCTGGGTGGGTAGTGTCCCGTACAATGCTCTTCGATTTTCGCGCACAGCGAGCATGGTAAATAGATTCAATGGATGGCAACTCGCGCCCAATGATTCTAGACGCGCCCTTCACGATAACTTCTAGCCGTTGTTTCTCCTTCTAACTGGCGCGGCCAAACCACACTACAATCGAGTGAGGATACTTTCAATTATTGCGCGGTAGAACCGTATCATAATATCCCGAGAAATGCCGAATCTCCAGAGCTGCTTCGGGAAGAACAGGCGTTGTTGTGCTTTTTTTGTAATGCACAGTGTGTTTGTGCCCCAGCTGAGATCGCTTGAAAGTGTTGTTCCAAGGAATCTAAAAAATTCAACCTGCTCGACCTCCACGTCATTAATCGAAAGAGGGCGAATGGGAGTCTTCTTTTTGCGAAAATCAACAAACATTTCTTTAGTCTTTGAAACATTCAATTCGAGGTTGTTATCCGCACACCAGACAACCATTCTCTGAACCTCCTCCCTGTATGCCGTCTCATCCGCATTCTCAATGCAGCCCTCCATGGTGGTGTCATCGGAAAACATGATCACATGGACCGATATGTCCACGGAGACACAGTCAATTGTGAAGATAGTAAACCGGAAGGGGGATAGGACACAACCTTATCGGGCACCAGTATTCAGGATATGAGGTTTGGATACAGAGTTGTTTACTCTGACAGATTGAGGCCTGTGAAGAAGAGAGATAAGAACTCAGTGACACATGGCAGGATGTACATTCAACAATGAAAGTTTATCATACAACCTGAATGGGATGATGGTGTTAAATGCTTAGCTGAACTCAATGAACATGATCCTGGCATAGGTCCCTGGCCTCTCTAGGTGCTTCGGAATATGATGCACACCTAAAGCTACCGCATCGTGTACTGATCTGTTTGCTTAATATGCAAACTGGTGCGAGTCCGGGAGGCCGTTGGTGGCCGACTTTAGGTACCTGAGCACTATGCGCTCGAACACTTTCATGACGACTGATGTCAGTGCCACTGGACGGTAATCGTTCAGCCCGGAGATGTTGGACTTCTTGGGAATGGGTATGATTGTGGAAGTTTTGAAGCAGACTGGAACTCTGCACTGTTGGAGAGAGGAGTTGTAGATGTTTGTAAACACCGCAGAGTTAGTCGGCGCAGTTCTTCAGGGTAGATGCATCTTCCGCGTGCTCTGTCTCCTGAACAGGTTCATCACATCAGCTTCCTGGACTATAAAGGGCGGAGGCAGAGAGGTGCCTGCTGGACGTGGGCGCTGCTCTGGCGAATAGTTAAGCTTGTCAAATCTGCTGTAAAAGTCGTTCAGCTGATCAGGGAATGAGGGGTCAATGTTGTTGATGGCCGCTGCGCGTTCCTTGTACTGCGTAATCTGCTGCAGGCCTTGCCAGACAGATATGGTGTTGTTGGAAGCGAACTGGTCCTCAAGTTTGCATTTGTATATGAATTTGGCCTTCTTGACCGCCTTCTGCGCATCGCACTTAGCTCTCCTGAATTGTTCCCTGCTGCCGCTGATGAACGCCGCGTTCTTCTCCGCCAGTTTCTGCTTGATGAGAGCACGTGTGGGTCGGAAACTTTCACAAGTTTTACAAGTTACGTGATTATGACGTCACACCGGCTTCAAGTATGACTCGGTCGGTGCCAGACGGTGCAGTGTATACTTTGCAATCGGGGAGAATCTGGTCTTGCTCGGGTCGAGAGAAAAGTTCAAGTGTATCCCGGCCATAACGAGTTACATTTCCACAACGAATGGCCACTTTGGCGTATTGAACAACGCAAAACACGCTAATTGTCTTGATCGGTACCTTTGTAGTTATGCACACAGGCTGGTGGCTTTCGGTATGTAGACACTCTATGGTAATTTTTTATGTTAGCTGATTCATGGCTGTGAATCAGAGTCAATGACTGTCAACCACGAACACAACAAGCACATAAAAACATAACACGTTCTAGCTAAAACGAACACGATAAACATGGCGTGTATTATAGCTCAACCTAAACAAACAAATCAAGCCACACACGCTGTTGCAGCTGTTGTTGTTGTTTGTTGTTGCGGCGACGGTGGTTGTTGCCAACCTGGTCCGTATCCTGCTGGGTTTGCGTAACCAGGGGGTGCATTCTGCGGCGGCATCGCTATATATAGAACACGATCAGAAAACGTTACAACGCACACGTTGAACATTACAAAATAAGTAATATTTACAGCATACATTTATTTTCACCAAGACTTGTATTTTTGTCAAATTGTTTGTTATCACATTTAATGTGAAACTCTTTATCTGGACCTCAATGATAATAAACCTCCTTAATTAGTTCCCCAACAAACTAGAAACCTCGTTAATCCGCAAGCCAATAATCCAGAAACCCCGGCATCTGGTTGCAGTTTCACGGGAACGAAATTTCCAAACTGTAATGTATTCGATTCCTTTATCGGGTACTTTTATGTAAGCAACCAGCATTTCTTACTCCTTTAAGAAACTATATGCAGCTTCGATTATTCAGTCCTGATTTTCCTTTTTTCATAGAGTTAATATTAGAACTTTCTCTGTTGCTGGGCGTCAATTTTGGAAGTTGCTCCTTTTTAGTGTTTGATCAGTCGAAAATGTTACACAATTCCGCAGTGATTTTAAACAACTTACCTTTTTAACCTTGCATATATCCACCTTAGGTGCCTGGCGTATCCATTCATCTTTTGACAACTTGAATACTGCTTATCGATTTTGAGAAAGACCAACCCTTTCGTCTTGATGCTGAGGTGTGAGCTTGGTTTTCAAAGATTTAGTTGCAAAAGAAATTACCTTTGTATTGTTATTATTATTGTCCGGATAACGTTGTTTTCAATAAAAACACACAAACACCCGGGACAAAACATTCCAGAGTAATGAAATGTTCACTATGTATACCATTTGTGAAAGCCCACGTATAAAATCGTAAACAGCCAGTTTCGCAAGAGAGTACAACGTATTTATTTTAAACGTATTAAAGAACGTGTAAATGTCTTACCCACTGGGGGCTGTTGGTCAGCCATCTTCTAATGGAAGAAAGAAAGACGAGAACATATGAAGTCCATAGTCGAAACCATGTTGACCATTCTTCAAGTATAGGTACTTTTAGTGTGCAGTGTATTTGCTCGCCTTGTCAATAGCTAACTTATGCAACTATTGTGATTAGGGTATTTAAAAAAAAAAATTCAACCATCATTTAGATAATTTTTATTTTGTTGAACGTCGCCCCAAAAAATATTCCACCAATATTAATAAATCTATAGTTGTGCCCATGTGCATATATGGTGCTCAAACGGTTAGCAACGTAACATATCATGCTCACGTTTTATCTACATATACATTAAAGCAGTCAACTGACATCGATCCGTTCCACGGAGTATTCAGCAAAATCGTTGCATTGCTGAACATTAGATTATGCCAGTTAGCTTTAATGTATAATATGTTGTTCACCTGATAGCATAATTCGGTTAATATGGGTCCACTTTACACTATCTTAAGTAAAATAGTTACATAGTCCTAGATTGCAAATGTCAGAATTGTCAAAACACTGTTAATGTGTAAAACGCACTTGCGCATCCAAACTTGTTCCAGATCTATACCATGGCTCTACCATAATATCAACACAATGCTCAGAACCGAGCTAATTCGTTCCACCTATCCTACCACTGTATGATCAGATGGAAGGTGCGCATTTATGCTGTATAATAATACGTAATTACTGGACATCTGATATGTGTGAGTTATCGTTCAGTTCAAAATTGGAAGAATACAGCACTGACGAAAAGCGGTTATCGAAGCATTGCCTTGTGCGCTGCGAATCAAGTTATTTAATAATAATTCTCAAAGCGTGTCAGTAACGGCTGCAAACAATAGCAACTATAGCGGTCTACGCAATCCTATTAGTTTTTTCCTTCCCGCGGATTCTTTTGATCACCTCTGCTAGCGTGATCTGTGTATATATGGTGTAAAACCTTGTGTGATCTTGTCTAATGTTACTTGTACACCACAGCAAAAAACTGTGGCAATGTAGTTGTACCGTTCATCACGGCATCATACTAATGCGACCTGAAAACTAGAATGGGACCTATCATGAAAACTGTACCTCCTTTTTAGTTGGTTCTGTTGATTCGGCAGTGAACATGTAAACAATCATATGTAGGTTGCAACAAAAAACATGCTTCAGGTAAAATTAAACCTTGGTTCAAAGACTATCTCTCTCTCTCTCTCTCTCTCTCTCTCTCTCTC
>CM034535.1:3802563-3817955 GCA_020002185.1 Paraescarpia echinospica
GTGGCAGAAGACCTGAATGAGTATTTTAGTTCAGTGTTTACCAGAGAAGACACTAGTTCACTGCCAGTACCAGAGGCTAAGTTCAAGGGGACAGAATCAGACTATTTAAGACAGTTAATTGTAACCCCAGAAATGGTAGCTAAGAAAATGAGGGCTATGAAGGATAATAAATCACCTGGAGTGGATGGTATTCCACCCAAACTACTATTGGAAATTGTAGAACAAATTAGCATACCGCTTGCAACAGTTTCAATTTGTGTCATTAAGAAGAGAGTGGTTCCTTTAGAATGGAAAGAAGCAAACATTATACAGTTATTCAAAAGGGTTAGAAACAAGTCAGAGAACTATAGACCAGTGAGTTTAACATCAGTGGTTATGGTGTTAGAAAGACTAATTAAAGATCATTGTTGGATTTTCTTGTTAAACAAAACCCAGTAAAACCCATCTCAACATGGTTTTTTTAAAAGCGAGGTCGTAGCAACAAATATGTTATGTTTTTTGGAAGACATCACTAAGTGGGTGGATGAGGGATCACCAGTAGATATCGTCTACTTAGATTTTCAAAAAGCTTTCGACAAAGTACCACATCAAAGATTACTGCTGAAACTAAAGGCCCATGGCATAGGAAATGGTATAATAAGCTGGATAGAACAATGGCTGATTGACAGAAGAAAACGTGTAATAGTTGATGGGGAGGCTTCAAACTGGAAATCGGTATTGAGTGGGGTACCACAGGGATCAGTACTAGGACCTATATTATTCTTAATATATATCAACGATTTGGACGATGATATAACAAACAAGGTGTTAAAATTTGCGGATGATACAAAAGTGTTTAGAAGGATTAAAAGTGACGGAGACAGACAGCATTTACAAGATGATCTTGATAGGTTGATCAAATGGTCAGAAAAGTGGCAAATGCTGTTCAATTTTGGGAAATGTAAATGCCTCCACACAGGTCATGGGAACGAATATGTAGAATATACAATGGGGGGAACTGTACTAAGTACTACTGTAAAAGAAAAAGACTTAGGGCTGACAATTAGTGCTGACATGAAGGTTTCAGAGCAGTATGGAATTGCAGCTTCAAAGGGAAATCAAATCCTTGGATTGATTAGGCGAAATATAGCATATAAAGAAAAAGAACTAATAATACCGCTGTACAAAACAATAGTTAGGCCTCATTTAGAATATTGTATTCAAGCGTGGAGGCTATATCGCAGGAAGGACATAGATATGCTAGAAAGAGTGCAGAGGAGAGCAACTAAAATGATACCAAAACTGAGGGATCTTAGTTACGAAATACGCCTAAAAAAATGCGGTTTAATAACACTAGAGACCAGGAGATTGAGAGGAGATCAGATAGAAGTGTTTAAAATATTGAAGGGTTATGAAAATATTGATAGAAATATTTTTTTCTCAGTTAAGAAAGATAGAAGGACTAGAGGACATGAACTTACATTGGCAAAGGAGCAGAGTAGATTGGATATAAGAAAGTTTTCATTTTCACAAAGGACTGTAAATGAATGGAACAGATTACCTGCTGATTGTGTGGGTGCTAGTAGCGTGAATATGTTTAAAAATAAAATCGACACATACCTCAGACGGGCGGGATACACATAGATAAAAGGGTCGGACTCTCGATAAGCCAAAGGGCTTCCTTGTCCATGTAGAGTTAATTCTCTGGGTGGCAATCTTGTTAAATCTTGTTAAATCTGTTAAACTTTGTTGATTTTTATATGGTCTGGAAGCTTCAAGTATGTAATGTGTCCTATGGAATACAGTTCAGCTTAATTGGTAATGGTCAAACGTTTTGATTGGTTGAGTTACTGACAGTGCCACCTGGTGTGTGTTTCAGGGAGCAGGAGCTGTCGAATCTACTGCATCAGAAGAAATACCTGAAGGCAATTGGCCTCACTATCACGCTGGAGCAGCCATTCAAGCTGCTGACTATCTTGAAAGGTACATACAGTTTTTAAGTCTCCTATTATTGTTGAACATTTCTTGCAATACAGGGGCAAACATTGTTATAGATAAGTACACGTGTTTATATATTTTTGACATTATATGTGATTCTGGAGTGTTTATATTATTGACAGTCTCTGATTATGTTTTTATTCTTTACTGCGAATGTAACACTGTTAACAGGCTGCCCGTGAAAGTGGCTGTAATGAAATACAGTGTTCTTTGTGCAGTGAAATACAATTCTAGCCTCAAGTGGATTTCACTTTCATCAATAATGTCTTCTTTAACTGTAATAAGTGACAAGATTACTGATTCAGGTTAGTTAATTTGTATTCACTTGAATTGAATTATTTCTGGGAAAACACGATAAATACCAATTCCAGTGCCATTTTTGGACAAAATTTCAGAATTGAATCAAAAGGTGTTAACGTCTTTGGTATCAATTAGTATGATTTTGTTACTATGACTTCTTCAGTTCCACTGATGAATGGTTTTATAATAATTAACATAATTATATAAAAACTGCCGTACTCATCGTGACACAAATTATAGCAAGTAATCGAGGTGTGTACGGGTCATTGATGACGTTTGTAGAGGTTCTTGCGGCCACTGCTGGACATGAAGACTTGGAGGACATCATTGGTCATCTACGGGATGACCAGCTCGGTAAGTCACCTGTCTACCACTGGTCATAGAGCAACAGTGTCTGTAGTTGTCATGTTACACATGTGGTTACCTTCATATCCTTGCACAATAGGTAGGCTCGTATTTCTCGGAAAAGTGAGATGTGCTTGTGAATTTGTTGTTTAAGAGAAATTTCTTCAAGAAGAAGCATTACTGTCTATATTTGCATGCATGCACATGCACACACACACACACATACACACACAAACACACAATATAATAATTGTCTGGCATCCATCATATCATTATGACTGGTCACTCTTACACTAACATGACCCCAATTATTTATATATTATATATATATATATATAAGCAGCAACTTTGGCGTAGAGGTTGGGTTGCACCAAGGATCTGGATGTGGATGTGTGGAGTAACAAAGAAAGATAAGATCCGAAACGAATATATTAGAGGAGCAACGAGAGTGACACACGCATCCAAAAAGATAACAGAGAAACGACTGAAATGGTATGGGCATGTGATGAGAAGGGAAGAGGAGCACATAGTGAGAAAAGTGCTAAATGCAGAGATACCAGGAAGAAGAAGGAGAGGACGACCGAAGACCAGATGGAAAGACACATGCAGAAGAGACATGGAAATCGTGGGTGTGAGTGCAGATGTGGTGATGGACAGGACGACATGGAGAAAGAAAATTACCAGCCATACCGACAACCCCAGATGAGGGGAAAGTCAGAGAAGAAGAAGATATATATATAAGTGACAGTTTTGTTATACAATCCATATATGTGGGACAGTGAATAGAGTGCTGGACTCTCAATCGAGAGAACCTGGGTTCGAATACTGTGTTGCCATGTCGAACCTTGGGCAAGTTCGTTCATTCTACATTGCTCCAGTTCACTCAGCTGTATGAATGAGTACCTGGCTACAGACAGTGGTGGACGTTTATGTATGAATAGTCTTTGTGCAGCAATTGCAGTGAGGCTGAATACTTCCCGGAAAAGTTGAGATGGTGTTCGTTTGAACATGTCTACCAGGGAGTAAAGTGTAAAGCGCTTTGAGCTGTCCTAAGGACTGGATACTGCGCTACATATAAGAACTCACCTTTTAGTCCATGTTTTGACTATTTTCAACATTGTGTTAAGATGAGAATATTTCATGAACATTTCAAATGAAAAAATAGTTTTAGTTGACCATCAACTGTGCAGGACGCCAACTGTCTAATGTGTAAACAGACACATTTTTTTAATCTACTGATTTATTGAAATCACGCCACCCATTGAATCCACTGTAATTACTGTAGGTGGATATCCATCTGCGAATGTGGTTTCAGACTGGTTTCGGTTTGTGGCTGCTAGTGCTTTGATTCGTGGAAGGGAAACTGTGATACGTCCATTACCCAATTGAAGCAAAGACCCCTGGCTGCATATCACAGTTATGAAGTAATGCACCAAATGTTGTAACTCATTAGAAGTACAACTGTTTCTGTTTCAGACTCTGTGCTTCGTTACGCTGTGATATGGAACACAAACAGTCGTCACTGCCGCATCGCTCAGTACGTCCTATCTGTTATTGTCAAGTCTAGGTCACCTGACGAACTTGGCAAGTTGCCAAATATCAAGTCCTCTCTCGAAGGTCTACTGCCATATACTGGTAAGTTGATA
Organism: Paraescarpia echinospica; assembly: GCA_020002185.1. Taxonomy (NCBI): domain Eukaryota; kingdom Metazoa; phylum Annelida; class Polychaeta; order Sabellida; family Siboglinidae; genus Paraescarpia; species Paraescarpia echinospica. The sequence goes on from CM034535.1 coordinate 3,806,832, forward strand.
TAAATTTTATAACTTGTAAACATTCTTGAATGTTGTGGTATTTTTTAATGCGATAATATCTTGGGAATACATCCATGTCATATGCAAATAGAAGTTTAAATGGTAGATTAGCAGAGGCCAGCTTCTGTCTCTCGAGACAATGCTTCTCGTAGTTGCAAACATGTAGGTGGAATTGGATCCCTGGCATGATGTCACACACGCTTGGTTTCCTGGTTCGTCTGAACCACCGTAAGACCGGCTCGCCAGGTGACTTGGTCCTCAACAGTCTGCCTGCATAGAAAGTGGAAGGTGTAGTCTTTGAGATCTCTCTTGACCACCTCTTTAAATTGTAATTTGGGTCTGCCTACTAGAAGGTTGCCTTCAGTCAACCCCCATAGAGGATGGACCTGTAAGAAGACATACTGTGTCTCTGCGCTCAAAAGATGGTTCAATTCTTGTCAAAGACAAGGAAGGCATCCTAAATCATTGGCAAGAACATTTCTCGGAATTACTGGTGCGCAAAGCCATTTTCCAAATGAAGAACAAGGCCTAAGTTAGCATCCCCAGCAAAATATACAAGCATGCAGGAGAAATCTTAACCAAGCACCTACATCATCTCTATAAGATCTGAAATACTCATGAAATACCCCAGGATTTAAAGGATGCCATGATCGTCATCCATGACAGGGCTGACTGTGACAACTTCCAAAGGATCTCCCTGCTATCAGTTGCTGGAAAGATCCTTGCCAGAGTCATGCTCAACCGGCTACATCCACTATCAGAGAGTATCTTATCTGAAACACAATGTGGTTTCCGACCCACCTGTGGTACCGCACTGACTGCAGACATGATTTTTGCGACCTGTACTTTGCCTTTATTGATCTAACTAAGGCATTTGACTCTGTGAACAGAGATGCCTTATGGGGCTGCCTTGCCCGTCTTGGATGTCCTCCTAAACTTGTCTCTGTTATGTGACAACTACACAAAGATATGAAAGGATGTGTCTTGCACGATGAAGATAAATCGGAACCGTTTGACATCAAGACTGGTGTAACTGAACCCATTCTTCTATATTTCTAGCTGCCTTTTTATCACAAGGATAAGATCGATCTGGCCAAGGGAGTGCATATCACGTATCGTACCGATGGTGGCCTGTTTAAGATAAGCTGTCTCAGAGCGAGATCGAAAGTGAAAACAGTAACCATTGTTGATATTCAGTACGTGGATTCTCAACCGAAAGAACCCCAGTTCGAATCATGTGCTGCGGTGTCGAACCTTGTGCAAGTTTGTTCACTCTGCGTTGCTCCAATTCACTTAGTTGTATCAATGAATATCTGGCTATAGACAGTGGTGGATATTTGTGTACAAATAGTATTCGCGCATTAATTGCAGCGGGGCTGGATGCTTCTCAGAGAAGTCGAGATGGTGTTCAATTAAACAGGTCTGCCAGGGAGCAAAATGTAAACCACTTTGAGCAGTCCTGACTGGATACTGCGCTATATAAGAACAGGTCTGCCAGGGAGTAAAGTGTAAACCGCTTTGAACAGTCCTGACTGGATACTGCGCTATATAAGAACAGGTCTGCCAGGGAGTAAAGTGTAAACCACTTTGAGCAGTCCTGACTGGATACTGCGCTATATAAGAACAGGTCTGCCAGGGAGTAAAGTGTAAACCACTTTGAGCAGTCCTGACATACTGCGATACAGGTCTGCCAGGGAGTAAAGTGTAAACCACTTTGAGCAGTCCTGACAGGATACTGCGCTATATGAGAACAGGTCTGCCAGGGAGTAAAGTGTAAACCGCTTTGAGCAATCCTGACTGGATACTGCGCTATATAAGAACAGGTCTGCCAGGGAGTAAAGTGTAAACCACTTTGAGCAGTCCTGACTGGATACTGCGCTATATAAGAACAGGTCTGCCAGGGAGTAAAGTGTAAACCATTTTGAGCAGTCCTGACTGGATACTGCGCTATATAAGAACAGGTCTGCCAGGGAGTAAAGTGTAAACCATTTTGAGCAGTCCTGACTGGATACTGCGCTGTATAAGAACAGGTCTGCCAGGGAGTAAAGTGTAAACCATTTTGACCAGTCCTGACTGGATACTGCGCTAAATAAGAACAGGTCTGCCAGGGAGTAAAGTGTAAACTACTTTGAGCAGTCCTGACTGGATACTGCGCTATATAAGAACAGGTCTGCCAGGGAGTAAAGTGTAAACCACTTTGAGCAGTCCTGACTGGATACTGCCTTATATAAGAACAGGTCTGCCAGGGAGTAAAGTGTAAACCTCTTTGAGCTGTTCTGACTGGATACTGCGCTATATAAGAACTTATCTTTAGTTTTTTTGTTTTAATTATGGACGGTCATGTTGACAGAACGTCACTTGGAGCGACTTGGTCGACTCCTGCAACAAGCCACCTTCGTCGACTACACCTGGCAGTGTATGAGACTCGCAGGCCAACACAGGTAGGCATGCTCACACCTGTAGTCATCAGTGGGGCACTCTAATGTAGTGGGTAGGACATCAGGTAGGCACACTCACACCTGTAGTCATCAGTGGGGCACTCTAATGTAGTGGGTAGGACACCAGGTAGGCACACTCACACCTGTAGTCATCAGTGGGGCACTGTAATGTAGTGTGAGGACATCGGGTAGGCACACTCACACCTGTAATCATCAGTGGGGCACTGTAATGTAGTGGGTAGGACACCAGGTAGGCACACTCACACCTGTAGTCATCAGTGGGGCACTGTGATGTAGTGTGAGGACATCGGGTAGGCGCACTGACACCTGTATTCATCAGTGGGGCACTGTAATGTAGTGAGTAGGACATCAGGTAGGCACACTCACACCTGTAGTCATCAGTGGGGCACTCTAATGTAGTGGGTAGGACACCAGGTAGGCACACTCACACCTGTAGTCATCAGTGGGGCACTGTAATGTAGTGTGAGGACATCGGGTAGGCACACTGACACCTGTAGTCATCAGTGGGGCACTGTAATGTAGTGGGTAGGACACCAGGTAGGCACACTCACACCTGTAGTCATCAGTGGGGCACTCTAATGTAGTGGGTAGGACACCAGGTAGGCACACTCACACCTGTAGTCATCAGTGGGGCACTGTAATGTAGTGTGAGGACATCGGATAGGCACACTCACACCTGTAATCATCAGTGGGGCACTGTAATGTAGTGAGTAGGACACCAGGTAGGCACACTAACACCTGTAGTCATCAGTGGGGCACTGTAATGTAGTGTGAGGACATCGGGTAGGCGCACTGACACCTGTATTCATCAGTGGGGCACTGTAATGTAGTGGGTAGGACACCAGGTAGGCACACTCACACCTGTAGTCATCAGTGGGGCACTGTAATGTAGTGTGAGGACATCGGGTAGGCGCACTGACACCTGTATTCATCAGTGGGGCACTGTAATGTAGTGAGTAGGACATCAGGTAGGCACACTCACACCTGTAGTCATCAGTGGGGCACTGTGATGTAGTGGGTAGGACACCAGGTAGGCACACTCACACCTGTAGTCATCAGTGGGGCACTGTAATGTAGTGTGAGGACATCGGGTAGGTGCACTGACACCTGTATTCATCAGTGGGGCACTGTAATGTAGTGAGTAGGACATCAAGTAGGCACACTCACACCTGTAATCATCAGTGGGGCACTGTAATGTAGTGGGTAGGACACCAGGTAGGCACACTCACACCTGTAGTCATCAGTGGGGCACTGTAATGTAGTGTGAGGACATCGGGTAGGCGCACTGACACCTGTATTCATCAGTGGGGCACTGTAATGTAGTGAGTAGGACATCAGGTAGGCACACTCACACCTGTAGTCATCAGTGGGGCACTGTGATGTAGTGGGTAGGACACCAGGTAGGCACACTCACACCTGTAGTCATCAGTGGGGCACTGTAATGTAGTGTGAGGACATCGGGTAGGTGCACTGACACCTGTATTCATCAGTGGGGCACTGTAATGTAGTGAGTAGGACATCAAGTAGGCACACTCACACCTGTAATCATCAGTGGGGCACTGTAATGTAGTGGGTAGGACACCAGGTAGGCACACTCACACCTGTAGTCATCAGTGGGGCACTGTAATGTAGTGTGAGGACATCGGGTAGGCGCACTGACACCTGTATTCATCAGTGGGGCACTGTAATGTAGTGAGTAGGACATCAGGTAGGCACACTCACACCTGTAGTCATCAGTGGGGCACTGTGATGTAGTGGGTAGGACATCAGGTAGGCACACTCACACCTGTAGTCATCAGTGAGGCACTGTAATGTAGTGGGTAGGACATCAGGTAGGCACACTCACACCTGTAGTCATCAGTGAGGCACTGTAATGTAGTGGGTAGGACTTCAGGTAGGCACACTCACACCTGTAGTCATCAGTGGGTAGGACATCAGGTTGTCAATGAAGAGAACATGGGTTCAAATCCTCATACAGCTGTTTCAAAACTTGGGCTGTTTAGTTCACTCCGTGTTGCCTCAGTTTATTACACTGTGTATCAGTACATTTAGTTCACTCCGTAGTGCCTCAGTTTGTTACACTGTGCATCTCATTACATTTTGTTCACTCCGTGTTGCCTCAGTTTGTTACACTGTGTGTATCAGTACATTTAGTTCACACCGTGCTGCCTCAGTTTGTTACACTGTGTATCTCAGTACATTGCTATGTGGATAGTGGTGGATTTATATGAAAGAATTGTCTTTGCATAGTAATTGCAACATAGCTGAATGCTTCCTGTCGGGATGAACAAATCAAGTGTGAAATATAAAGTGATTAGTGCAGTCCTAAGGACTGAATAATGTCGGTCTGCTGAATTACAGCTGTGTATAACTTATTCATAAATCATTGGCTATCATTTGTATCATATTCTTACCATGAGCACATAATTTATACTAGCCACTTCAAATTATTTCACAAACAACTTGGACTGCACGACTTAAATTCCAGATTGATAACGTTGAGCAGCCTGTAGAGAGTTGCCCTTAAAGTGATCTTAGTTCTAGATTATTTTGTGTGGTTTGACCCAAAATAATGCTACAGGTAATATATGTCGTTAATACATTGTTGCTTCAATTTGATATTGCAGTGGTTCTGCAGAACTCAGCAAGACCAATGAGTTGGAGACAAATGAGAGACAAGAATCAGCTCCAACCAACCACCAGGAGCTGTTCTTTGTCGACCGGAAGACAGTTCTCACACATGGGGAAACTTCACAGAGAGACTCGGACAGAACAGACTCTGACGACGATAATTCTTCTAGTGACAGTGATGCTATGACACCGGCTGTCATGACAAATGACAAGCATGGTGACGTGGCATCATCTAGTGACGAATCCGACAGCATCAGTGCAAATGATGACGATAATGATGACGCAGCACAATCTAGTGACATGTCAGATGATGAAGTGATTTTCAATGTGCCTGCTACCAAAAGAGGTCCCTCTAAGTCGACGCCACTTCGTAGTACAGGTCGTGCAGACCCTGTGGTAAAGAAGACACCAATGAAGCCTTCAAAGGGAACAGGAAAAACACCGAATAAAAAGAAAGTTGCTGTGTCGTTAGCCTCTGAACCCTGTTTACATCAAACAGACAAGGAGAATAGACGCACGCTGCGAAGTAACCCCACATATGCCAACACGACGCTGAAACATGGAGGGAAGTCTACACCACAGAAAACAACCCCACAGAAAGCAACAAAAACGGTTGGTGTCCTTGCAATAGTTTCTCTGAATGTATACATCTATATATATATATATATACAGTATATATATATATATACACCATAAATATTTGTGCAGGGGACTACAAACTGGTGCCATCACCTCTAAAGTGTCCACATGTTTTCGATTGTAAATGCACAAGACGCCTGAGATTGGTGAACCAGTATTTAAATTTTGACATTGATTTCTACCTCTTGACCAAATATATCATATCTACTTATATTTGGGTTCTGACATGAAATATTATATATAGACAAATATGTAGTTTATACTTAATTCAACTATCCACGTGCTTATGCAACATATACCACTATGTTTATAATTCACAGCAGAATGTCAAGTGGTATATTTAGGAGTTGTTGGCTCGTTTTGATTTAGTAACATTAACTGTTTGTATTAAATTGTTTTATATATATATATATGTTTTTATAATTATGATAATATATATAACCTGTTGTGCCACAACATGGTAGCTTGGCAAAGTAATGGGTATCTAAGGTTACTCCCTTTCCTAAATCCTATATATGACATAGCACAACCAATTCCAGACTAACATAAACCACCAAGAGGAAACGTATGTCGTGGTGTTTTGTAGGTCAACAAAGATAGTCCTGTTGCCGTGGTAACACCAGAACGGAAACAGAGAGGTCGTCGAACGACACGACCAGAGACTGAGCCGAGGAAACGATCACAGACTGCCAAAGGTGTGCCACTGTCCAAGTCAAAACGTAGAAAGTCAGCAACACGATGATGTGACTTTATGCATCAAACTAAGACCTGCTTTGAGTAGAGAATGGTTCACAACTTGTCATCATAGAGTGAAAATTCTGACAATATTTAATTATTATTGTGGCTCAGATTCAATTATGTAAACAAATAATAGGAATAAACCCCATATTTTAAAACAACCTAATGCGTTCTTTATTTAGTAATGTTTAGTGATGTGTCGCTCTTAAAGGGATGTTGTCTCTTTGTAACACTCTTAAAGGGATGTTGTCTCTTTGTAACTCTCTTAAAGGGATGTTGTCTCTTTGTAACGCTCTTAAAGGGATGTTGTCTCTTTGTAACACTCTTAAAGGGATGTTAACTCTTTGTAACACTCTTAAAGGGAGCTTGTCTCTTTGTAACGCTCTTAAAGGGATGTTGTCTCTTTGTAACACTCTTAAAGGGATGTTATCTCTTTGTAACACTCTTAAAGGGAGGTTGTCTCTTTGTAACACTCTTAAAGGGAGGTTGTCTCTTTGTAATGCTCTTAAAGGGATGTTGTCTCTTTGTAATACTCTTAAAGGGATGTTGTCTCTTTGTAACACTCTTAAAGGGATGTTGTCTCTTTGTAATACTCTTAAAGGGAGGTTGTCTCTTTGTAACACTCTTAAAGGGATGTTGTTTCTTTGTAACACTCTTAAAGGGAGGTTGTCTCTTTGTAACGCACTTAAAGTGATGTTGTCTCTTTGTAATGCTCTTAAAGGGATGTTATCTCTTTGTAACACACTTAAAGGGATGTTGTCTCTTTGTAACACTCTTAAAGGGATGTTATCTCTTTGTAACACTCTTAAAGGGATGTTGTCTCTTTGTAACACTCTTAAAGGGATGTTGTCTCTTTGTAACACTCTTAAAGGGATGTTGTCTCTTTGTAACACTCTTAAAGGGAGGTTGTCTCTTTGTATCACTCTTAAAGGGATGTTGTCTCTTTGTAACACTCTTAAAGGGATGTTGTCTCTTTGTAACACTCTTAAAGGGAGGTTGTCTCTTTGTAACACTCTTAAAGGGAGGTTGTCTCTTTGTAACGCTCTTAAAGGGATGTTGTCTCTTTGTAACGCTCTTAAAGGGATGTTGTCTCTTTGTAACACACTTAAAGGGATGTTGTCTCTTTGTAACACTCTTAAATGGAAGTTGTCTCATTGTAACACTCTTAAAGGGAGGTTGTCTCATTGTAACACTCTTAAAGGGATGTTATCTCTTTGTAACGCTCTTAAAGGGATGTTATCTCTTTGTAACACTCTTAAAGGGAGGTTGTCTCATTGTAACACTCTTAAAGGGATGTTATCTCTTTGTAACACTCTCAGTCTCGCTTGCATACGTCCTTGAAGCGCCGATGGGGACGTCCTGCAGCTCTCTTTCCAGAGGCCAGCTCTCCGTATAGGATGTCTTGTGGAAGTCTCCCATCTTCCATCCGATTCACATGGCCGAGGCGGCGGAGGTGGCGTTACGTCAACAGGGTCACCAGACTCACAGACTTGGCACGTGTGATGACCTCTGTATTGGGGACTCGGTCCTTCCAGGAGATCCCGAGGATGCGCCGCAGGCATCGCATGTGAAATGAGTTCATTCGATTCTCCCGAGTGGAGTACAGCGCCCAGGACTCACTACCGTACAGAAGTGTACTCAGCACGCAGGCGTTGTACACTGTCACCTATGTGTGCTCTGTCAGCATTTTGTTATTCCAAACTCTTTGTAAGCCAGACAAGTGTTGAGCCCAATCTCATAATCCCTGCTCACAAGGTCGAAGGCTTTGGTAAGATCGATGAAGGCAATGTACAGTGGCTTCTTCTGTTCCTTGCATTTCTCCTGTAACTGTCGAAGCGAAAAGATCATGTCACTAATTGATCTATTTGCTCTTAAGCCACACTGGGATTCGGGGTAGACTCTGTCAGCGAGTATGTGAAGTCTGTTCAGGATGACACGAGCAAACAACTTGCCAGGAATGAGATGCCTCTGTAATTGTTACAATCACAACTGTCTCCTTTGTTCTTGTATAGCGTGAAGATGTTGGCGTCCCTCGTGTCTTGCAGCATGGCCTCTTCACTCCAGCACGGACAAAGAAGTACGTGTAGGGGTTTGAATAGAGTGATCTTGCTGCACTTGATGATTTCAGGTGGAATTCCATCGCCTCCAGCTGCTTTTTCACTGGAGAGGTTGTCAATAGCCTTGCTGAGTTCGTCGATGGGTGGTTCCTCGTCCAGCACTTGTAGAATGGGCGGGCATTCTATGCCATCCATGGCTGAGCTGGTGACAGGATTCTCTCTGGAGTATACTTCTGAGTAATACTCTACCTACCTCTCCATTAGTTTTTTCCTGTCATGGATGGGCTCGCCTGTGGAGGACCTCTTTCTTGATGCCGTCATACATGTTACCTGTATCAACTGACCTCTGGGTGTCCTTGCATATCTGGTGCCAGCATTCGTTCGCACAGCGCCTAACAGCCTGATGGACTTTGCTTCTGGCTGTTCAGAGTACCTGGAGGGTTGCTTCGCTGGATGAGTGCTTGTGTTCTTCAAGGGCTGCACGCTTGGCCTCGATAACTGGAGTCATCTCGGTGCTGTTAACCTCGAACCAATTATTTGTCTTCCTTGACTTCTTCTTTCCGAAGACTGTGATGGCAGAATTTTGTACTGTGTTGCGTACATGGTCCCATGTCTGAGTGGCAGTGTCAAGAGGTAGACTGTTGTTCAGTGCATCCTCCAGTACCTTTCTAAACAATGCTGCCTTTTGGGGGTGTGTGGTCTTGCTCACATCAATGCGAGGTTTTCCTTCGCGATTAGAGCGATATATCTTCTTCGGCTGCAACCTAATCCTGCAGCACACCAAGGAGTGGTCTGTGTCGCAGTCAGCGCTGTGGTAGGATCGGGTGATGTGAACATTCTGGAGGCAAGAGCGTCTAGTGATGATCAAGTCCACCTGATGCCAGTGCTTTGATCGGGGTGTCTCCAAGATGTAGTGTGTTGGGGCTTCGTCTGAAAGAAGGAGTTGGTGATGCAGAGGTCGAAGTAGGAGCACAAGAAGTCGCTGTCCATTCTCATTTATCTTGCCGACTCCGTGATGTCCCAGGCAAACTGGCCAGGCGACATGATCGGCTCCCACTCTTGCGTTGAAGTCACCCAACAGCAGCAGGTGTTCCTGTGGCGGTATCTGGCTGATGATGGATTCCAGGTTTCCATAAAACTCATCTTTGGCTTCTGATGTTGAGTACAGGGTTGGCGCATACACACTGATGATGTTGACAGGGCCGTCGAACGTTTGAAGACGGAGCGAGAGGAGTCTTTCAGATTCGTTTCCGTCAGGCTCTATCATCCCTAGCAGTTTGTTCTTGGCTGCAAAGCCTACGCCTTGCTCTCTTGTATTGTCGAGTCCCTTACCTTGTCAATAGAACGTATTGTCCTTTTCCCTCAAAGACCCTAATTCGGCCAGGCGTGTTTCTTGGAGTGTGGCGATGCCGACATCAAGCCTTTTGAGCTCGTTGTTAATGACTGCAGTCTTTCGGGCGTCACTGATGTCTTGGAGGTCCTGTGAGATGCCGGTCGTCATGGTACGAATGTTCCAGCATTCCAACTGCATAGTTGATTTCCGGTTCTGGTCCGTTTTCTTTTTCATTGTCTGTTTTGTGCTCTGTCTTGTGTTGCTTGGTGCAGGAATTTCAGTCCACTGTTCAAGTTGCAAAACCCTAAGCCCCCCGCACCCAGTGAGGCAGGTGAACTCTAGCAAGACAACACCTTGCTGTCTTGGGGCTGCCCAGCTTGAGGCGGGTGGTAGCTATCCAGTGAGATCTGTAGATCTCTCCCACCATCGGAAGCAACCCCTGGCGCCACACTCTACGCCAATCGAGCAGGAGGCTTATAACCGGTATACTGCTGCTTCCCGTGTTTTATCTACACCTTGAGGTGAAGCTGGATTGTCCTCTCCAGGGCACAAGCCTGGGCAAGTTGATATGGAGGGCCAGTTGTTGCCCATGCAGCAAGTCCCCCTCTCCACGTCACTGGTGGATCCAAAGGAACAGCCAGAGCTGATACAGTTTGGCAGCAGTGCCGTCGCAGGAGTTGCAGAAGGACGTTGAACATAACATCGGACTGCCTTCGGGACTCCCACTCCGGATTTGTTGTAAGGGTTTTCACCCTTAGCCTCTCCCATGTGAGGGTATAGCCGCAAGGCAGCGGAGGTTTGAAACAAGAGTTTACCTTCTCCTAGACATGCGACCAGTCATGATTAACGAGCCCCATCTGCCCGAAGCGTCTGGTTTTAAGGCGCCAGATATCCGCCTTTGCCCCTTCTTCTGTCAGTAAAGAACAATTCCGCCACGTGAAGGCCAGGAGCTAGAATCGGCTGTCAGAGGCTTTACGAGACGCACACCGTTGAGGCACTTAATAGGTAGTGAGAGCTTATTCTCACACCCACCCCCGCTTAACAGTCTTGGAATCAGTAATGTGTAATTACCCTATATATGTAAAATAATGTAATACCATAATACATTACAAATAGAGGTGTGCGTATTGTACCAACGAACCATAGCGAACCCCTGTTAGCATAGCGGACAGCTTAGGGGCCCGTTTGGGCGCATTTCACGGCCTCAGGTTGATTATCAATTTGAGTACAATCTCTCCATGCTTTCAAAAGCTAATACACACACATC
>CM034535.1:3818955-3941455 GCA_020002185.1 Paraescarpia echinospica
CTGTGTAAACAGACAACAAACAAATCAACCCAACCTGTGTAAACAAACAAACAAACAAGTACAGACTATATTAGGTCATTCACTAAACTATTATGTATGTAGTATATGTACAAAACATAAACAAACTGATCATTCCCTGTCATTTGTCGTGTAAAACTATACCGGTACTAAAACTGTGAAAAATGGTGAACTCTGTTTAATTATTAATGATGCTTTCAGGATAAAATCTGCCAATGACCCGATTTTATAGTTTGATCATAAACAGTCATCCCAGAAAATACACAGGCATTGTACAGAGCATAGATATGTAGATTTAAAAAATAAGTGTAACTTCTTGGCTACTGTACTCTATGCTACAGTACCGTCTTAACACCAGTTCAGTGAACATACATGACTTAACACTGTATAGTGTTCATGTCATAAGTGCACTGTCCAGTGTTTGTTTGTTATTTATAATTGGCAGAGTTTATTTGTAAGGACACTGATGCCAAAGGCAATGCCAATGTTTAGAAATTAGAGACTGACCGAGTCTAAGTGAGTTCTATCCACTCCCAACACTGTCAGTCTATGAACTATAGACCACTATGTTTGTGTACAGCCCTACACTGGCTAAAGCCAGGCTACACATTTACCCCTGCATGGGATATTTTGCTTCCTATGGCAAAGATGTCAAATAGAAGGGACCAACAGCTAGAGTGTCTCTTCCGAAAGTCACACAGGCAACATGAACGGTGAGGTTCTAGTTGTTTCCAGCGCTCGGCAACGTTCTATTAACTGACTAATCTGTATTATTGTGGTTACAATGTAATGGTCTTATGTCAGTAGTCATTCAACTAGTCAGCCTTTTTCAAAACATTATCGCCAAACCGACCTTTATATGCTGGCACTGAGGGTGGTCACTGCCAGGGTGCTTGTCGTCCTCAGTGGGTTTTTTTCGTCCCAAAGTGAGACGGCACTGACATTAAATCTCCAACTCCAAGTCACGAGGAATACACAGTCCACAATGTTGAGAGCCAGGTTTTTATATCAAATATTATGCCTGCCCGGTCCGGGTTTCGAACTCAGCGCGCTGGCATGATGTGCTAACCACTACACTACCCGCACTCCCTGAACGAAACGAAACGTAAAATTTCTCAGGGCCAGTGTCCATAAGTTCCGTGCACTTCCACTCTTGGGGTAAGACCACATTGAGATTTTACATAGTACGGTCATTATAACATTTCCGCAAAAATAGCCACTGTGGCTATGCGAATACGCGATTGACTAGCGTATATATTTAATATTTATTGCTACCTCGTCCTCGTGAAAGATCTAATGCCGTAGTACGTTCAGTATTTACTGGACTAACATGTGCCATGTTAAAGTGCTAAAAAAATTCACACATCACACCAAAACGGTATTTTCAAGGACACTCTTTGAGTCTTTCGGTGGGTAACGAATCCTTAAGGCTCAATATGGTCTTACCCCCTTGCCTTGGGCCTGGCAGTCACGTCACGGTCTGTGCTGTCACTGTGTCAGACAATTTTCTGTATTCATTCTACTTACAGTTGGGGAATAGGAATTCCCGGACGCTGCGTAGTTACTCGGCATCTTTGACAATACAGCTGCCAGTTCCGCATTGATCACATGATGTATTTACTAACTGCAACTCACATGATGTGTTTGTTTACTAGCACGTAGCGGAACTTTGATCTTGTTTGCGAACTGTAACGTCGCCCTCTATCGGACAAATTTGGTATGAACGAAAACTCAAGAGGGCGACAGCAGTTTAAGTTAATTGCCCATTTATGTAGCTCCACGATCCTCTGTAATATCGGACCACTGTTTAGACTTTAGAGCTTGATATAAATATATCTCAAAACCAGCTCGGCCCAGAAGCTAAACAGACCCATGCAGATTTGGTCCGCTCCATATTACCAGTGTTTTGAGACCAATACTCAGCCCAAACACATAAGAGAAATGTGTGTAAACCACGTGAGAAAGCCCATAATTAACTTCTCAATTGAGAACATGCAAAATTATATAAGAGCTGGCTTAGTTTTATCTGAAGAAGAATACAAAGTATACCCGCTAACTTGTTTAATACCGGGAGATTCATCAGTGATTCAACACGATTCTCATGTCGCCATCGACACGCTGTCTCGGATCTTGACATCGGAAGCTGAGGGGGTTGGATATTTCTTGCCCGAACGTCAGCGGTTAACCACGTCTTAGCTCGATCAGTACGTCACCCGTGGTGTCGCGCTGTCTCGGATGATGACATCGAAAGACGGGAAGGTGCATTTGGAGATTTTAAGCGAAAGTCTGGTATATTTGCTCGGGATGAGTTGGCCGGTATAAAAAGGAAATGTGCAATAAGCCTACCTGTGATGAAGCCGCTACACTAGAGTATTGACTACAACCGACGCTTGGCTTACTTGACTTAAACGCATACGGCAATTTTCATCCTCCATTTTGTTCCATCGGACCGGAGCACACCTCTCTGCTGTTAATAACGTGGAGCGCAGTGATGTAGTGCGTGGCTAAAGCATCGGACTCTCAATGGGGAGAACCTGGGTTCGAATCATATGCTGCCTAGCTTGTCAAACCTTAGGCAAGTTCGTTCACTCGATCTATGTTGCTCCAGTTCACTCAGCTGTATGAATGAGTACGTGGCTATACACAGTAGTGGACATTTGTGTACGAATAATCTTTGCGAATTATAATTGCTGTGTGGCTGAATGCTCCCCAGAGAAGTCGAGATGGTGTTCGCTTGAACAGGTCTGCCAGGGAGTAAAGTATAAATTAAAGAACGTTGATCAGTCCTCAGGACTGGATATACTGCGCTATATAAGAACTTATACCTTTACTACCGGGAGTCCCGTGTCGTGTTTGGTTTGATCACTTCACCTCTTCATTGGCCTTCGTTTTCCTTGTTCTTTAGTTTTGCATGAAAACTATGTTAACGTTTTTTTGCTCCGTATACGACAAGCATGCCCCAAAACTGGAGTCTTTTATTTCTAATGACATCTGATATGGATTCAGGGGTGAATGTCTCCTCTCCGATCTGGTTATTTTGTAGTATGTCTGCCCTCATGGCCTAGTTTTTTGGGAGAGTAAAGTGCGAGTACATGATTCAAGTATTACATGAATTACCGCTACGTTGTATATGAAATATCTCCATATAAAACGAAGTACTATACATACCATACTGGAATTCTCATTGTTAAAATATTACCTCTATTGCATTTCAACCATGGTTGGGTTTAAGAAGAAATAAGAAGAAACTAAAAAACATATGTAACCGCCAGGGTTACTGACGAATTTTGGTTGGGTTTGCTTATCCATTTCCGGACGTTGCAGCCTTGATGGATTGTCTATAGACAGCTCTTTCGTTTGCCAGTCTCCCCACTCGCCAGACGTCTGCTTCCATCCATTCCTCTATGTCCCTCTCCCATTATCTCCTAGGTCTTCCTCTGCTTCTTCTGCCTTCCAATTTTCATTCCATTATTAGTCTCTCTAGAGATTGATGCCGTTCCACATGGCCAAAATAACTTAGTTTATGTTTCTTTATAAAGTTCAATAAAGTCCCGGTTTTAACACCAAGCTCATCTGCGATGGATTCGTTAGTTCTATGTTCAATCCACGAAACTCGTAATGTATTTCTATAACACTTGTTTTCAAATGCATTTATACGTTTAGTAGTGTTCTTATTAAGAGTCCAGGTTTCGCATCCATATACGTAGCCGTTGGAAATATGCGGACTCGGATAATTCGTAGTTTCATATCTTCGTTCGTTGCTTTCCACAGCTTCTTCATATCCGTCAACTTTTTACTCGTCATTGCCAACCTCCGCTTGATCTCTTTCGTCCCATCTCCATCCGCTTCTATCAGTGACCCCAGATATTCAAAACTTTCCACTTGTTCTATTTCCTCGCCATCTACTGTGACTTCTGATGGTTCTCGACATCCCTTCACATCCACAATCTTAGTCTTCTTTACGTTTAGTTTCAATCCTTTCATCTCGCTGTGCTCTTTGACAGTAGTTATCAGTTTATCAAATCCTTCTCTTGTATCTGATATTATCGCTGTGTCATCGGCATATCTCAATTAATATATCTCCTGTCCATTCACTTTCAGTCCATTAAAACTTGTTTCTCGTGTCAGTCTCGACCTCTCTCATGATATTCTCTGTGTAAAGACTGTATAGGACTGACGAATTAGTTAATTATTTACTTCCATTATTCCAAAACTCTAAGTAGTCTTTTTGTTTCCAATATTTTTAGTGTGTTAAGTCTGTATAGATCCCATTTCACCAGTGTAACATCTATGGCCTGGAAAAGCTAGCCTATAAGTCAGCTTTCCCTGCGGTGTCAGTTTCCCGGGCAGTCACCAAGTGAGGATCATACCCGGTCACTAAGCCAGGGTTATGTAAGAGACACCATCACAGAGTTTAAGAGAGAAGCTGGACAGACATAGTGCTCCAGTGTTTTCCCACGAGGTTTCGTGTTTTAACAGGAAGAACAACACAAATCAAGATGTAAGGTGGGTGGATTGCACCAGGATTTAACTAACAGCAGATTTATGTAATTATCGTTTTAAGTTTCCCGTGGGAAGGTCAGTTAATTGGTCTGTGTTGACAGTGTGGGCGGAATTCCCCCAGCACTTACAGATGTTGTGCACTCGAGGCTATATTTGGCGGAGATAGATCGTAGAAATTGGTGGTGCAGAAAAGTTGATAAACAAGTGGAATTACTGATTGATAAGTATTATTCTTGCCTTAATATCATTCATAAAGTTGCAATAAACATATATTGAGTGGCAGTTGTGCGTAAAGTTAGTTAGTTATAGTATTTTAGAATACCTTAGTATAGTGAGTGATAATAGGGTAACTCACTTGTCTTAGGCTTCGATAATTTGTAAAAACAAGATTTAAGAAACCTGATTATGTGGTAGAATATATAGGAGATAAAGTAACAACCACCAAACTACTTACATAAGATAATATCTGTGTAAGCCAGTACTTGCTAGATATTTTGATTAGTTAGCATTGTTGTTAAAATTAAGCTAGGGCGAAAATCGGGCGGCGTAACCTATATAAATAAAGCAGCCTAACGGTAACGTAACGTCATTGATTGTATTTAAATTAGGTCACTACCGGTAATGTTAGCGTTCGTATCAGGATAAATAGTTGGCTGTGTAATTGAAATTTGTAACCTAAAGTGTGCTGTAGTACACAGGAAACAGTCTTTATAAAGACTAAGTTAGTTAAGTTATTAAATAAATTCTGATCGGGATATGGCGCCTTGCAAGCGGCAAGTCAAGGCAAAGCGACACTTGGTGTGCGATCACTGCCACAGCTGGGTAGATTTTGCATTGTCCGGCTGTGGGAAGTCATGGGCAGAAACCATGGAGGATGGATTCACCTTTCAGTGCATTGGGTGTTGGAAGGTGGAGTGTCTGCAGAAGGAGATAGTTAGGTTGACAGATGTTGTGAAGGGAATGGAGATGGGAATTAGCAAGGAGGCAGGTCGAATGGAGAGAGACGACAGGGAGAGAGGTGAGAATACTGCAAGACTGAAGGAGAATAGCAGTGGCAAGAAAACTGAGGAAAGGAGATTGAGAGGAGGGAAGGTGATTGGAGGGGAAGAAATTGGAAAATCGACAACAGAAAACGTGACAAGCGTGAAGGTGACAGGGAAGAAAGTGACCGTAGAGAAGGAGGGAGGGAAGATGGGAAGGGAGAGGAGAGAGGAAAACGAGATGGGACGAACGAAGAAGGGACGAAAGGAAGTGAGAGCAAATGTGATAGAAGAGAAGTCGATAAAAGGGAAGGTAACAAGAGAAAAAGTGACAGGAAAGAATGGATCGGAAGAGAGTGTGACAGGAGAGAAGACGACAGGGGGGAAAGACAACAACCAGACAGATGCAAACCGAAGAAGGAGCTATTCTAAGGCAGTGATTGAGGGGGCAATGAGGAAAGAGAGGGTGTTTATGGGCGACTCCATTATGAGAAAGACGGACAAGGCACTGAGCGAGGGGAAGGACATCGTTGTTTGTTTACCGGGGGCTAGGATTGAACATGTAACTGACAGGGTAGAGAAGGTATTGGGACATGGCAAGGGGGGGTCTATACTGGTACATGTAGGAACAAATAATGCTGACAGGGAGGGAACAACTGCGATAATACAGAAGTATAGACAGTTAGTGAGGAAGGTAAAGAAGACGAGAGTTGACCAGGTTATTCTGTCAGGAATTTTGCCAGTAATGGGAGGAAGGGGGGCAACGTATAGAAACTGTAAGAGGATGGCGATCAACGCACTAGTTGAGCAGATGTGTGAGGAAGAGGGGGTGGGATTCACAGATTTATGGGGATACTTTGTTGGGAGGGAAGATATGTACATGAGAGATGGCCTCCATCTTAGTGGAAAGGGGGCAGCAGTTTTCTCAGAGAACCTGCTGCGATCTGTTGACAGTGGGACAGGTTGTATCTATTTAAACTAGATTCGCAGGGGGGACTCACAGAAAAGCCTGAAAATGGAGGCATAGATAAAGACAGCACAAATAAATCAGCAAATAACAGTCTGGAAAACTCTTCTGAAGCTGGATATAAATGTGTTTGTTTAAATGCAAGGAGTATAGTAAACAAAAGAAATGAACTAAACATTATGGTAGAAGATATTGACCCTCATATAATAGGTATAACCGAATCCTGGACCACCACCGATATATCAGATGCTGAATTGGGACTGACAGGATATGTAATGTTTAGAAAAGATAGAATAGGAAGAAAGGGAGGTGGAGTTATTTTATATATTAAAGAATCTATTCAGGCTTATGAAATAAAATTAGAAAGAGAAGCAGATTGCGAAGAAGCTGTTTGGTGTAACATAGTTACAGGAAACTCAACGTTAACAGTTGGGTTAGTTTATCGAAGTCCAAACATAAGCATAGAAGAGAATGAAAAATTACAAAACGCTATAAGGGAAGTAAGCAAACGGGACTGTATTATTATGGGGGATTTTAACCACGGGCATATACAATGGAAATCTCTACAGAGTATGGGGAGTGAGGACCACAAGTTTTTAGTTTTAGTTCAAGATACATTCCTTTCTCAACATGTGCTAGAACCAACCAGGGGTGAGAATGTGTTAGACATAGTTTTGTCCTCACAGAATGAATTAGTTGACAATGTCAAGATATGTGAGCCATTGGGGAGTAGCGATCACAACCAGATACATTTTACCATCAAAGTAAAATCAGAAAGGAATAGTAAAAAGCAGTATAGGAAAAATTTCCACAAAGGAAGGTATAAGGACATGAGGAAATATTTAGCAAAGATAGACTGGAATAACACACTGAAAAATAAGACGGCAACAGAATGCTGGAATATATTAAAGAGTGAAATTAAGTGCATAGTCGATAAATTTGTACCCTTAAAAAAACAAGGAAAACGGTCCAAAAAGAAACACTTATCGAAAGAAGCCATTAGAAAAATTAAGTATAAACAAATGATGTGGAAGTCATATAGATGTACTAGAAATGATGAAGATTACAACAGTTATAAAGAAGCACTTAACCAAGCTACAGCTGAAATTAGAAATTCAAAGAGAAGCTATGAACAACAATTAGCTAGTAATATAAAACATGACAGCAAGAGTTTTTATGCGTATGTTCGAAGCAAACAGAAAGTTCAAGATAAGGTCGGTCCTCTAGAAGATAGTGCTGGAAATATAATATCAGAGGGATTCTTAATGGCAGAAGACCTGAATGAGTACTTTAGTTCAGTGTTTACCAGGGAAGATATTAGTTCACTGCCAGTACCAGAGGCTAAGTTCAAGGGGCAGATTCAGACTATTTAGGACAATTAATTGTAACCCCGGAAATGGTAGCTAAGAAAATAAGGGCTATGAAGGATAATAAATCACCTGGAGTGGATGGTATTCCACCCAAACTACTATTGGAAATTGTAGAACAAATTAGCATACCGCTTGCAACAGTTTTCAACTTGTCATTAGAAGAGGGAGTGGTTCCTTTAGAATGGAAAGAAGCAAACATTATACCGTTATTCAAAAAAGGTTCGAGAAACAAGTCAGAGAACTATAGACCAGTGAGTTTAACATCAGTGATTTGTAAATTATTAGAAAGACTAATTAAAGATCACATGGTGGATTTTTTTATTAAACACAACTTGATTAACCCATCTCAACATGGTTTTTTTAAAGCGAGGTCATGCTTAACAAATATGTTATGTTTTTTGGAAGACATCACTAAGTGGGTAGATGAGGGATCACCAGTAGATATCGTCTACTTAGATTTTCAAAAAGCTTTCGACAAAGTACCACATTAAAGATTACTGCTTAAACTAAAGGCCAATGGCATAGGAAATGGTATCATAAACTGGATAGAACAATGGCTGATTGACAGAAGACAACGTGTAGTAGTTGATGGGGAGGCTTCAAACTGGAAATCGGTATTGAGTGGGGTACCACAGGGATCAGTATTAGGACCTATATTATTCTTAATATATATCAACGATTTGGATGATGAAATAACAAGCAAGGTGTTGAAATTTGCGGATGATACAAAAGTGTTTAGAAGGATTAAGAGTGATGGAGATAGACAGCATTTACAAGATGATCTTGACAGGTTGATCAAATGGTCTGAAAAGTGGCAAATGCTGTTCAATTTTGGGAAATGTAAATGCCTCCACACAGGACATGGGAACGAAGAGGTAGAATATACAATGGGGGGTACTGTACTAAGTACTACTGTAAAAGAAAAGGACTTAGGGTTAACCATTAGTGCTGATATGAAGGTTTCAGAGCAGTGCGGAATTGCAGCTTCAAAGGGAAATCAAATCCTTGGATTAATTAGGCGAAACATAACGTATAAGGAAAAAGAGCTAATAATACCGCTGTACAAAACAATAGTTAGGCCTCATTTAGAATATTGTATTCAAGCGTGGAGGCCATATCGCAGGAAGGACATAGATATGCTAGAAAGAGTGCAGAGGAGAGCAACTAAAATGATACCAAAACTGAGGGATCTTAGTTACGAAATACGCCTAAAAAAATGCGGTTTAACAACACTAGAGACCAGGAGATTGAGAGGAGATCAGATAGAAGTGTTTAAAATATTGAAGGGTTATGAAAATATTGATAGAAATATTTTTTTCTCAGTTAAGAAAGATAGAAGGACTAGAGGACATGAACTTACATTGGCAAAGGAGCAGAGTAGATTGGATATAAGAAAGTTTTCTTTTTCACAAAGGACTGTAAATGAATGGAATAGATTACCTGCTGATTGTGTGGGTGC
This sequence comes from Paraescarpia echinospica, assembly GCA_020002185.1. Taxonomy (NCBI): domain Eukaryota; kingdom Metazoa; phylum Annelida; class Polychaeta; order Sabellida; family Siboglinidae; genus Paraescarpia; species Paraescarpia echinospica. Next base: position 3,828,253 of record CM034535.1, read on the forward strand.
TAGTAGCGTGAATATGTTTAAAAATAAAATCGACACATACCTCAGACGGGCGGGATACACATAGATAAAAGGGTCGGACTCTCGATAAGCCAAAGGGCTTCCTTGTCCACCTGCCACCTAGAGTTAATTCTCTGGGTGGCAATCTTGTTAAATCTTGTTAAATTATGGTATAGACAGGTTAAATTCCACTTGTTTGGACAAGGAAGCACTATCTACACAATTGCATGGTTCCTAATGTAGTAATTAGCGTGAGTCTTTAATAGTCAATAGGAGATCATTGTGTTGATACATTCCCTGCTGAGATGTTGGCACAGTAGGCTGTGTGATGTGTTTGCAGCGGTGTCGAGTATATCGTTATTCCGTAGGGAGTAGGGACAGCATATTGACTGTCGGTGTTTAATCACTGCTTTAAGCAATACGTTGATTTCTAATTGTTGTTAGCAGTTACACTTACTTGCAAATCTAGACAAGTCCAGCTTATATATGTGACACTTAGCAGGTGTTCTCACAGTAGAATTATGATATTTTAGTGCATTTTAAGGGAATCATTATGTCAGCATACATATAATGATATAGGGTTAGTCAATATTTGGTTTATTAATTTATAACTGATAATTGGTTGTATATCAGTTACTGAGTCGTGTTAGTTAGTGCTATGCCGTGCAGTATTATATTTCACTTGCTTGTTTATTTACAGACAGTGCTGGTGTGATTGCACTGAGCAGTGTTCAGGCGCTGTGTTATACTGCAGTTCCCAGTTGGGGTGAGCTTGTTACCTTCAATGTCATGGTGTATTACTAATTGGTTAGACACAATTAGTCTGACAGTGATATACAACTGTATTAAGAAATTATAGACAATGCAGTTAGACATGCGTTTAGTATTGATTAATGGACTCGTATTCTATGTGGATGATGAGCCGTTGCATGATGATAATGGTCATGTATACGTACCGATGCTTTAATATGCCTAGACGAGTGTCTCATACATGTGTCTAATTGTAGAAGTATTACAACCGAGTTTATATTTGATGGACATTTTACATTGATTTGATACTGTGTTAATGATACTTAGGATGCATTTGAATGTATTTCTTGATTTGGGAATACAGTGTTTACACTAATATAGACCTATGTGTTATTGATAATAAGTCCGTCAAGGAGTATTGCCGTTTGGATATTTAGTTACAAATATCACAGGTGCAAGCCTGCTATTTGGTATCTGAGATGATCTAAATGCAATTTAACTGTATCAAAGTTATGCAATGAATATTATGTTTAACGCTGTTGTTGAATGGTCCTTTGTGTCCACTATTGCACTTGTAGTAATCATGTGTTATTATGTTGCAGGTTGTTTTGTTTTATTTGTATTTTAGATTATTAACACAATAAATGATAGTCATCATTTAACCGTGTTGTGTCTTCATGATAAATCCCCCGCTACACATACACGAAGCTGATTTGTGAATACATTGATGTTAGAGACAGAACTCCCATCCCTAATGTACAATTGATCCATTTGTAAACAGCTCATCCATGCTCCGGCCCCAGTCAACCAAAGGTGATGATGACATTCTTAATGCCTGATAATATACCATAAAAGGTTTACCATTTGAATGAGCTATCATGAATTACGATCATCAGATTTTAGTAACTACAAAATATACGGGATCAAGTCAGTCAGTCAATAAGGCAAGAACCTATATATATATATATATATATATATATATAATAATGTCAGGCTCAAAGCATTCATTCTATCATACATGAGATGCTTCTTGCTGATGCTCATTGTGAACTTTGAGCCCAAACCCCACTTAACAGGTTCTACATGTTGTAAAGCGCCACGAACAATTTATAATTGGATCTGGCGCTATATTAAATAAAATATATTATTATTAACAGTTGTTTTTTAAAGAAAATGACTGTCCAACATAAATGATCCAGAATAGACTAATATGTCATGTGTTAGTTACATAAATGATTTAAATGTTACCAAAATGGATTTATTTTGATATTTTGTGTCACGTACCTATCAATTTTGTTTGCTGGCAATTGTATTAAACTACAACAAAGTGTGAAAACCAGAGCAATATCCAATTCATTGTGCCATAAGTATTGTCTTGGTTTTCATCTTCTGGTTGACTGATATACTGGGCCGTCCGATGATCACTCCGTCAATATAAATATTCAGTTTTATACCAATCTAAAGTTTTGTCAAATAGTTCCATATTTTGTAACTGCAGATGATCATTGGCTTCACTTAACTAGCATAACATGGCTGAATGATTATTAGCAGCATCCACCTTCAACCTTGTAGGTGCTCCTCTGAGTCTGGGTTGAGCCAGAAACATAGCCATACTAATACTGGGCTAATTACGCTCGCAAGGGCCCAGCCCTTTAAAAGGAAGAAGATACGCCCATATAGTCATAGGCACTTACGAGACCTTAGCCTATGCCTATGGACGTAGTTATCAGCTCCAGTGTTTGTATGAATATCACACACTTCACACACACACAGTCACAGACACACACGCGCACATACACACACGCGCGCGCACGCACGCGCACACACGCACAGCTGACTGGGGGACCCGTACGTGCACTCTGTCACAACTTCAGCAGTTATACCACACCCTATGTCCCAGAGTGTTCCCCTTGTCATCCCTGCCTTTTGATGCTCTTCAGTTCGGGTTCTCAATATCCCGCCGCATTCCCGCTAGCCGACCACCAATCAGCGTGAAATCTTCTCAAAGCCACCACCAGCTGTCCGCAATATCGTCATAGACATAGCAATCAACTTTGCCGAAACCTGGAAATCCATAGGTCTGCTCGGGTTGATAATACTCTTGATAAATGTTAACAGTAGCTGGTTGAAACCTATTCAGACTAACTGTGAATTAAAATTATTATGTGTTTCATCTGAGTTAAAGTTTAAATTCAGAGTTTCGCAAAGCGAACAGCCAGGGGGTACTGCTGGCTGGCACTGACATAATCAGCAGCAGCGACCCCTGGCGCGAGGATGGTTCTCGGGAACGCAATACGAGCGTACGCTGCATCCTGTGATTGTGTTGTGCTGATAAGGATTGATTAATTTAGTGTTAATAGTTTGCAACAGTACATCATGACAAGTAAAAGAAAGCATCAGGATTTTCAATCTGACCCTGGACATTGCAATTGTTCAAACATTTGTAATAGAACCGAGAAGAGAGGGGCGTGTCCCTGTTTGATCAGAGCCGAGGCAGAGGCCAGAGCGGCTGTCAGAGGAGCATTTTTGCTCGAAGAATTGTACTTCACTTCTTGTGGTACGAAAAAACAAATATGCACAAACAGAGTCGGAAGACAGGGATCAAAACTTTCCAAGAAACTTGGCATAGCTATAGAACAGGCACCGTCGGATTTAACAAGATTTAACAAGATTGCCATCCAGAGAATTAACTGTAGATGGCAGGTGGACAAGGAAGCCCTTTGGCTTATTGAGAGTCCAACCCTTTTATCTACATATATCCAGTCCTTCTGAGGTATGTGTCGATTTTATTTTTAAACATATTCACTCTATTAGCACCCACACAATCATCAGATAATCTGTTCCATTCATTCACAGTCCTTTGTGAAAATGAGAACTTTCTTACGTCTAATCTACACTACTCCTTTACTAATGTAACTTCATGTCCTCTAGTCTTTCTATCTTTCTTAACTGAAAAAAACATATTTCTATCAATATTTTCATAACCATTCAATATTTTAAACACTTCTATCTGATCTCCTCTCAATCTCCTGGTCTCTAGTGTTGTTAAACCACATTCTTTTAGGCGTTTTTCATAACTGAGATCCCTCAGTTTTGGTATCATTTTAGTTGCTCTCCTCTGTACTCTTTCTAGCATATTGTCGTGTATTGGGTACGACATTTACAGAGAACTATTGACGTAGTCAAATAGAACAAACATTTTATTACCGGAAGTCGGGAACAACTCTCTAACCAGGAACAGGAACACGTGATATGTCATATATAACATTCCTCCCTCTTTAGGATACAAACTTGTATTAGAGTTCACTGTTCTATGAATGAAATAAACTAAATTAGAAAACAGTCCAGAGTGTTCTACAGCTCGTAGAAAATGTGCAAATAAAAACGTACACTGATAACTACACTAACTTTGTAGTTATAGTCACAAGTTTAACTTTATAGGTGCTTTCACTACTCTGGTAGATCTTCTCACGGGACTTGCCACCAATCTTGGTGTCGCAGATTCCGTCACAGTGACGTTGGGAAAGTTCGATTCCGAACCTTCTGTAGACACTGAATGTCGAGTACTCGCGATCGCCTCCGCGTCGATAGCTGGCGACGGAGGTAGTACTTCTGGCAGTTGAACAACCGATTGTTGCTGCTGCTGCTGCTGTTGTTGTTGTTGTTCTGCATCAACCGTCTCCGTTTCATTGGGTCGTCTCTCTCTGAGATGGTCTTGGTGGCGTTTCCAAAGGCGGCCGTCACTCAAACGTACGGTGAACGTGAGTGGGCCCAGCTGGTTCTCGATGACTGTCGAAACCCACTTAGGTTTTCCTTGGAAATTCATAGCCCAGACGCAGTCTCCGGCTCGGAACGTACGTGCAGCCGCATGAGCGTCCTGACGTTGCTTGTCGTATGCCTATTTTTGCAGAACGCGATCTTGAACTGATGGTCGTATGAGATCCAGGCGTGTTCGAGGTGAAGTCTTGAGTACGAATTCTGCAGGTGTTCGACCCGTGGTACCCTGTGGCGTGATCCGGTACCTTGCTAGCAGAGTGTATAATCTGTCTTCCAGATTACCTTTGGTTTTCTTCAGACCAGCCTTGATTGTCTGCACTGCTCTCTCAGCTAAACCATTGCTTGATGGGTGGTACGGTGAACATCTGATGTGTCTGATGTCATTTGCTCTGCAGAATTGTCAAAACTCCTCGCTTGTGAAACAACTTCCATTGTCCGAGACGATCGTGTTAGGCAGTCCAATATATGCGAATGTTTGCCTAAGTTTGGTGAGAGTTATGCTCGTGGTTGCTGTAGATACCACATGAGCATCGATGAATTTGCTGTGTGCGTCCACAATGATCAACAGCATGCGACCTTCAAACGGTCCAGCATAGTCAATATGGATTCGGTGCCAAGTGCGACCTGGCCACTCCCACGAGTGTAGTGGTGCTACAGGCGGTTGCTTGCCGTGCAGCTGACACACATTGCAGTCTTTCACGTATCTTTCGATCTCCATGTCCAATCCAGGCCACCACATGTAACTTCGGGCGAGCGCTTTCATCTTGACGTTGCCAGGGTGTGTGTTATGCAACTCATCCAACAGCGCATCGCGTCCCTTGGGCGGCACGATCACTCTGGCTCCCCAGAACAACACTCCTTGTTGTACGCTCAATTCGTCTTTTCGTTGACAGTATGCACCGAGCTCTCGTGGTGCTTGGTTAGACCAACCGTGTTCCACAAAGTGACGTACTTGTGAAAGAACGGGGTCAAGAGCCGTCCATTTTTCGATCTGGTCCGATGTGACCGGGCTCTCATCCATGGTTGACAATGCCAGGACTACTTCTTGTGGAACCGGTACTTTCTCTGGTGTGTCAGGCAGAGGTAATCGACTAAGGCAGTCAGCGTGGCTGATGCTGGTCCCCGGCCTGTACTCAAATTTGTACTGGTAGTTGCTCATTGTCAGCGCCCAACGTTGTATTCGTGCGCTGGACATTGGCGATATGAGTCGATCTTGTTTCAAGAGTCCCAACAATGGCTTATGATCCGATTGCAGTACGAACTCGCGACCATAGAGGTACTTGTGGAACTTCGTAATTCCGAACACAAGAGATAACGCCTCCTTTTCTAGTTGCGCATATTTCTTCTCAGCAGAAGATAAAGTGCGTGACGCGAACGCTACTGGCTTTTCGCTGCCGTCGGGTAGGCGATGAGACAACACGCTCCCGATGCCGTAGGGAGAAGCGTCACTGCTCACAACGATGGGTAAACGGGGGTTGTAGTGCACAAGCACCGTAGAAGAAGACACTAATGCCTTTGATCGTTCAAATACATCTTGGTGAATCGCACTCCATTTCCACTCCGCGTCCAATCGAGTTAACTCATGCAGCGGTGCCAAGAGGTTGCTGATGTTCGGCAGAAAGTTGTGATAATAGTGGATCAGACCAAGGTAGCTGCGCAACTCCTGCACGTTTTGCGGGGCACGCGCACTCTGTATGGCGAGCACCTTGTCGTTCGTCGGGTGGATGCCCTCCCTGTCGATGATATGGCCCAAGTACTTGCAAGAAACGTGCACTTCTCCTTCTGCAACCGTATTCCAGTATCGAGCAGTCGCGTGAGCACCATTTGCAGGTTGCTGTCGTGCTCCTCTGGTGTCCTTCCAGAAACAAGGATGTCGTCCAGATATACCACGGTCATAGGAATGTTCTGCAGCAGTTGCTCCATGATGCGTTGGAAAATTCCAGGAGCAGAAGATACGCCAAACGGAAGGCGTTCGTACTCGAACAGACCTTTGGAGGTGTTGATTGTGGTTAGCTTGCGCGACTCCTGATCGAGGACAACTTGTTGATAAGCGTTGCTTAGATCGAGCGTTGTATACAGTTGTCCACCAGCTACTTTGTCGAACAGATCATCGATGTTGGGAATGGGATATTTGTCGACCTTCACTGCCTTGTTTATCGTGACCCTGTAGTCTCCGCAAATCCGGATGTCTCCTGAAGACTTGAGTACTGGTACAATAGGAGCAGCCCATTCTGAGAACTCAACGGGATGAATGACGTCCTCAGCCTGTAGGCGTTCTAGTTCATCTTCTACCTTTGCACGAAGAGCGAGCGGCACTGGACGTGGTTTGCAGTACCGTGGCTGTACAGACTCATCAATGTACAACTTGGCAGTAACTCCTTTGAGCTTGCCTAGTCCTGCCGTGAAGACAGCTTGGTAATGCTCAAGAAACGAATCTTGGTCCATTTTATGCAGTTCATCCCAATTAAGACGTAGCACCGACAGCCAATCACGTCCGAGCAGATTCGGACCAGCCCCTGGGACGATCAGCGCACTCAGCGTATGATGTTGGCGATTGTGATGTACATTCAATAGCACCTGCCCCAGTGGTTGAATTGTGTCGCCTGAATACGTGCGCAGACTTGGCACGTCACGTGTGCTGAGTGTCAGCTGTGGATTAGCCTCTTTGATTCTAACCCAGTCTCTGTCTGCTATCAACGAAACTGAAGCCCCAGTATCAATTTCCATCTTGACTCGTGTACTCTGAATGTCAATTGTACACATGTATGGTGCGACAGTGTTCGTGCGCGTGGCGTTGCAGTTGTACAGATTTAATGTGTATGTGTCGTTTCATAAACCTGCATTGTCTGATTGTTGTGGAACGTCCTTTACCAAATTAGTGTTTGCCAAGACAGCTCTACACACTCTAGCGAAGTGATTAGGTTTTTCGCATTTGTAACATGTTTTGCCCCAAGCTGGACATTCCGTTCTATTTTGCGGAGATTTTCCACAGCCTGGACAAGATTGTGCATTGCCATATTTTGAAACGGTATCGTTGCAGCGCGGTGGCGCCACACGACGGGGTTTTCGTTGATTGTCAGTTTTCGGTGGCGCACCCTGGCGACCAACAGAACGACTATTCCAGTCGCGGTTTTGCTTCCTCGAACTCGGGTGGTGATGACGATCACTGGAAACTGCGTTGACGTTCGTCGTTGACGCGGCGTTGGTCCCCATGACCGATGATTGATGCATTGTGGACTCAAGCGTACGACCGTACGTCAGCAAACGATCGAGACTGATCGTTGCCTCACTCAGTCCCTTTTCGCGAATCTTAGGCATCGTGCGCTTCTGAATGATTTGCGATTTTATTTCACGCGATTTGTCTTGAAAATTGCAATTTTTAGACAGCAGTTGAAGTCGAGCGTGAAATTGGTCCAGTGTCTCACCAGTGTGCTGTTGTGACTGGCGAAAGACGAACACTTCATATGTTTCGTTTCGGTGTGAAGTAGGCCGTAAGCTTGTCTTTCGTTTCAGCGTAATTGTCACTGTCGACGACACCAACAGACTCACTCAGCTCGAATACAGCTTCACCAGCGTAGTGTAACAACATCGCTTTCTTCCGCCTGTCGTCGTCTATATCTCGCGCGACGACGAAATTGTCGAAACGGCGAATCCACCGCTCCCATCGCGCACTTGCGCTGTCAGCGGGCGTTATGGCGAACGGCTCGAAACCCGTGTTTTCCATTTTTCACAATGACGTAGTCAGCGAAAGTTCTACTTGCGTGCGACGGTCTAGGTGCTAGAGCTCGTTTTGTTGTGGTTACTCATCCCATCGTTCGTCGCCAATATGTCTTGTATTGGGTACGACATTTACAGAGAACTATTGACGTAGTCAAATAGAACAAACATTTTATTACCGGAAGTCGGGAACAACTCTCTAACCAGGAACAGGAACACGTGATATGTCATATATAACACATATCTATGTCCTTCTTGCGGTATGGCCTCCACACTTGTATACAATATTCTAAATGAGGCCTAACTATAGTTTTGTACAGCGGTATTATTAGTTCTTTTTCTTTATATGCTATATTTCGCCTAATCAATCCAAGGATTTGATTTCCTTTTGAAGCTGCAATTCCACACTGCTCTGAAACCTTCATGTCAGCACTAATTGTCAGCCCTAAGTCTTTTTCTTTTACAGTAGTACTTAGTACAGTTCCCCCCATTGTATATTTTACATATTAGTTCCCATGTCCTGTGTGAAGACATTTACATTTCCCAAAATTGAACAACATTTGCCAATTTTCAGACCATTTGATCAACCTGTCAAGATCATCTTGTAAATGCTGCCTATCTCCATCACTTTTAATCCTTCTAAACACTTTTGTATCATTTGCAAATTTCAACACCTTGCTAGCTAATCATCGTCCAAATTTATATATATTAAGAATAATATAGGTCCCAGTACTGATCCCTGTGGAACCCCACTCAAAACTGATTTCCAGTTTGAAGCCTCCCCATCAACAACTACCCGTTGTCTTCTGTCAATCAGCCATTTTTTATCCAGTTAATTATACCATTTCCTATGCCATGGGCCTTTAGTTTAAGCAGTAATCTTTGATGTGGCACTTTGTTGAAAGCTTTTTGAAAATCTAAGTAGATGATATCTACTGGTGATCCATCATCTACCCACTTAGTGATATCTTCCAAAAAACATAACATATTTGTTAAGCATGACCTCGCTTTTAGAAACCCATGTTGAGATGGGTTTATCAAGTTATGTTTAACAAGAAAATCCACCATGTGATCTTTAATTAGTCTTTCTAATAATTTACAAATCACCGATGTTAAACTAACTGGTCTATAATTATTTGACTTGTTTCTCGAACCTTTTTTAAATAACGGTATAATGTTTGCTTCTTTCCATTCTAAAGGAACCACTCCCTCTTCTAATGACAAGTTGAAAACTGTTGCAAGCGGTATGCTAATTTGTTCTACAATTTCCAATAGTAGTTTTGGTGAAATACCATCCACTCCAGGTGATTTATTATCCTTCATAGCCCTAATTTTCTTAGCTACCATTTCTGGGGTTACAATTAACTGTCTTAAATAGTCTGATTCTGCCCCCTTGAATTTAGCCTCTGGTACTGGCAGTGAACTAGTGTCTTCTCTGGTAAACACTGAACTAAAATACTCATTCAGGTCTTCTGCCATTAAGAATCCTTCTGATATTATATTTCCAGCACTATCTTCTAGAGAATCGACCTTATCCTGAACTTTCTGTTTGCTTCAAACATACGCATAAAAACTCTTGCTGTCATGATTTATATTACAAGCTAATTTATGTTCATAGCTTCTCTTTGAATTTCTTTATAAATGTTGTAGTCTTCGTCATTTCCAGTATGTCTATATGACTTCCACATCATTTGTTTATACTTAATTTTTTTAATTGCTTCTTTTTCTAAAGAATGAGACAGCGATGGTTTTGAACGTTTAATGCTGATGTGCGGTGCAGTGAAAAAGAACGAACACGGATATGTGCGGTGCACTTAATAAATACGAACCATAGAGGCGATGAGAATAGAACAAGTTAACATTAATAATGTAGCGTAATTGTTAATGTCCTCCATCGCCCCGAGTTCTTGTGACGGGAGACGCATGAACTCTTCGAGTACCTTGTTCGATCACTCGTTACCGACCACATAGTCCTTGAAGCGGGTCGGCAAGCGTGTCTGCCGCCTTGGTCTGTCCGCTCGGAACATAGTGTTTGGTACTGACGGTGGCGGCGATGCGAGCTTCTGTTGCGGTGCAGTTTCCCGGTTCGGTCCCGCGGATGGCGGTTCATCGGCGGACGATCTTGGTGAGGCCACCGGAGTATCTTCATTCCCTGTGTCGGGCTCAAAGTGGAGGCTGTGCGGGTTGGGGCGTCTGTCTTGTCGGCGCACTAGTGTGCTCTGCGACTTTCTGAACATTGCCGTGTCCGGGGTCGGCGGCGAGTGATTGGCGTCGCTGCCGAGTGGTGTGGAGATCTCATGTGTCAGGTCCTCCATGGGTAGTAGGGATAGGGGCAGTCTCCCTATGTCAGCTGACCTGTTGGGGATGTCATCCGTGATACGGCGTGGGCATGGCTTATCCACGTACGGGACGTAGCGCCGTAGAAATTGGCGGTTGCGAAGGGTGACTCTGCCAGACCCGTGGACTTTGATGGCGTACTGGTCGTGTTGCCGTACCTCGATGACTTGTCCAGACTTGTCCCAGCGTCGTGGCGCATTCCCAGTCTGGTTCTGGATGCGGACGCTGTTCCCCACTTCCAGAGGAGGCAGTTTCTTAGTGTGGGGTAGGAGGGCTTCCACGTCCTTGGCATGGCGTTCCATGAGAGCCTTCTCCCGGTTGGCGGCTGTGTCTGTCCAGGTATCGTATGGCTCGTATTTTCCTGGCATGACGGGTATAAAGTCGCGGATTTGGCGGCCAAAGACGATTTCAGCCGGGGAGCGTTTGTCAAGTGGCGTAGGCATGTTCATATATGTGAGCATGGCTCGCTGGAATGCCGGGATGTCGGCGTCGCCATGTGGCCCGGTGTTCTCCATGATCAAGCGCTTAGCTGACTTAACCCCGATCTCGGCCCGGGTGTTGGATTGGGGGTAGGCTACCGACGAGAGGCGGTGAGCAACTCCCCAGTCTCGGAGGAACTGCTGGGTGAGCTCAGCCGTAAACTCGGGGCCGCCATCTGATGACAACTCTTCGGCGATACCATATGTGACAAAGAATTCCCGTAGCTTCTTGACGAGTGCCGGCGACCCCCCGTTAGTTGACACACGTAGGGCCAACCCGAGTATGTCAACGATGTCGAGGTAATTGTGGCCGCTGTAATAGAAGTAATCGGCGCACAACATCTGGAATGGGTAGAATGGGTCGGGTGAGGGTGTGGGAGGCGGCTTGGGGTTGCTGGGAGCAATTCTGTGGCACGCCTGACAGTTATTGCGCAGCTCTTGGATCTGAATCGTGATTCCCGACCAGAAAACCGATGCTTTCGCTCCCAAAGTTCAGCCGGTACCGATGAATAGCCAGCCGCATGTGCATCATCTGGTAGGTCCATCTTGTTAGGATTGGGGTCTCCAGAGGCGTATCTGGACAGGCTGTCAGCGGTGAAGTGGCGTTTACCAGGTACGTGGGTGATCCTGAATTGTAACGGTAGTGTTTTCTCTTTCAGGTTGTAGAGGCGCGGGTTTTTTATGTCCTCCATCTTCCGGTCCCCCAACACTTTGAGGAGGGGCTTGTGGTCGTTGGCAACGATGAGGTCGTTACAGCCCAGGACGAAGTGCCTGGCTTTGTCGAGTACCCAGGCGACGGCCAAGGCCTCGCCTTCTACAGGGGCATAGTTCTCCTCTGCGTTGTTCAGTTTCCAGCCGGTGTTGCAGCACCATGGTTCCTCGGATGGACAGGAGCAATATTTCTGTCCAAGGGAGAACCCGATGCCGTACTTGCACCAGTCGGTGGACAAGCAAGTTTTTCGTCTTTTGTCAAAGATCTTGATCCCCTCGGCGATGGTCTTGATGATCCCGCTCTTGGCGTGTGCAAGGGCAGCATCCAAGGTCTCGTCCCAGTAGAGCGGGGTTGAGGGTGACAGAAGTTCGCGAAATGGGCGTAGTTCTTCGGACGACGATTGACAGTAACTGACCTGGTTAATCATTCCAAACAGCGACCTTATGTCGGTGATGTTCCGCGGTGTTGGGAAGTCCTGGATGGCGCGAATGAATGTGTCGCTGGGCCGGATGTTTGTTTTCGTTATCTCAAATCCGACGAACTCAACCGTGTCTTCCGCGAAGTGGAATTTTTCCGGGTTCTGAGTGATACCGTGTCGTCCGCATATATCCATCCAGTTGCAGGTTTGGAGAAATGCTTCCTCGATTGTCGGGGCCCATATGCCTACGTCGTCGATGCACTTAGTTCTGTTCGGGATGTCGGCAACAATTTCGTCGTATCGTCGAGTGTAGCCGTCTCCGGCGGCGACAAACCCCTGGGGCAGGGTCTTGTACCTGTATCGGCCCTGTGGGGTGATGAATGTGGTATAGTGACGGTCATCCTCGCGGATGTGGACTGAGTGGTAGCCGTTCCAAGCGTCGGTAACAGTCTTTTTCATGTTTGCCGGGAAGAGCGTCGCCTGATGAAACGGGCTCATGGTGTGGTGCGTTTCTCTGCTGCAGAACTTGTTGAGGGCCTGGTAGTCTACGCAGCGTCGAGGCCCCCCGCTCTTTTTTCTGGTGATGACCATCCTACTGCACCATGTCATAGGTTCACCTACAGGAACAGGCTCGATGACGCCGAGTGCGATGTCTCTGTCCAGGTCGGCCCTGACCTGTTCCTGCCAGTGTAGAGGAACCGATATAGGTGTGTGAATGGTGACAGGTGAGGCGTTCGAGTTGACCATGATGCGGACTGGTGGTCCCTCCATGAGGGGGAGGGGTTGATGCTCGCATGTGTTGAAAGTACTGCCTTTGTAGTAGTCTTTAATCCACACCTCAAGTTTCCCTCTGTTGTTTTCTGTAGGAGGGAATGGGATGGACGTGGGCAGTGGCGAAGGCATCGTACGCCCCGGGCAATTGCAGTTGTCCCTGGTGGATGGTGGTGGCATAGATGAGCTAGCTGCGGCATCGTTGTTTGTTTCGACAGCGCCAACTGATGGGAAGGATTCCGGTATGATCCCAAGCTGTTTGCACCCATGTTCGCTTAGGTACATTCCCTTGATCTTGTTAGAGACGTAGCAGATCTGGGTTGTCTCGTGCGAGTTTCCATGACGGTCCAATCCTGACAAGCGGAGAATGATTGCCCCGATGATTTCGATGGGGTTGGTGTCTATGGCCTGCATCCGAAGTCGGGTGGGAATGAGGTCGCTCTTCTTGTACCCCATGTTGTGGACCTGTTCCGTGTTGATGATGGTCGACTGGCAGCCAGTGTCAGTAATGACCCGCAGTTGACAGGTGCGTGCCGGTTTACTGAAGTGATAGCCAAAGTGGGCATAGTCTGATGGCACAACACGGGCCTGCAGTGTGACTGTGGGCTGGCCTTTGACTGGCCTCTCGATCCAACCACGGAGTCTGTTGAATTGTTGCGATTCGATGACGACTTCCTTGCCACACTTGTTGCTGCCGCGGCTGGCGATGCTGGTGACGAGGCCGATCTCCTCGATGTCGTCAGTTTCCCCGTTGTTTTCCCGACCGCCAGCACGACTGCCAGATCGAGTGCCGGAAGGTTGTGAGCTGCCGGCACGAGCCCGGCCGGCTCGAGTATCGCAAGAGTGTGAGTCCTTCGCCTCGCACATCTCTTCGTACACGGAGGGCATGGATCGGTCTGCAGCGCCCTCGGTATCGTCTAATTTCAGCGTTTTCATCTCCATGTTGCCGGACTTGGGCGGCTAACCCGGTTTGTCGATCTTGTCCGACTTTCGAGGCGTCTGTTTGCGGCATACGGCAGAGAAATGCCCTGTCAATGAGCATTTGTTGCACGTGGCGTTGAAAGCTGGACAGTTGGCCTCTCTGTTAGCCTTGGACGTACGCCCGTTTGTATTAGTTCCGTGGCCGGTTCTACCGCAGTAGTGGCATTTAAAATGCCTGTTCTGGTTGTCGATTTGCGATGGGTTCTTGTCCATTTTGTACCTGGATATGCCGGCGCCTGTATCGCCGAGGATGGAGGCATGTGTCTTCTTGCCGATCTCCTTGGCCTCCAGTAGTTTGATCAAGGCGTCGAGTTCCATGTCCTGTTCCTGCATGCCGAGGACCTCGCGTTGTGTGTCCTGATCATACAGTCCCCGGATGATCACGTCACGTACCATATCGTCGGTGTATCGCACTTCTTTTGTACACGTGCATTTTTGTGTGAACTGGCACATATCTGCTTGACCTTTCACCCGGGCAGTAAAGTTTCTGATTCCCTCATCAGCCTGCTGTTGAAGGTTGTTGAGCGCGACCCTGGACACCATAACGTTTTCGGCTTTGACGGCTAGCCTGTGTATGGAGTCGAGAATATCTTTTTCTGGCTGTTGCTCGATGTCGTTGTTGTCCTGAAACATGGCGTAGCGGAGCTGCTCACTGCAGGTGTCCATAAGTTGACATTGTATGTCCGCTCCGGTGAGGCCTGTTGCAATCTTGTACGTATTCCACCTTTTCTGGAAGTAGACCCACCGCTCTGTCGTGATGCCCATGTCAATGGGCGGGCGGTCTGCCTTCGCTTTTTTGGGGGCGGTGGCTTGGGTGGGCGGCGGCACTGCATTGTGCTCCGACGTGTTGTGCATGGCCAGAAGCTGCATGGCATACTCGACCGGTAGTTTTTCAGTCTTGTAATCACTGTCTGTGTATGTGCATCGTATTTCCACATTGACCATGATGATGTAGTTTGAGTATGTTTGTTTAACTACAATCTTGGTAGAGCCTCCGTCTGTAGTACTGTGTGTATGTGTAGCAGTGTTTCGTTCATTACGAGCATTCTAAACACTATATTATCGCTCACAAACAGAACTTTTCGCGGTTTCGTTGTTTCTACGGCAAGAACTGTAGTATCTTCTCACTACTGCCGATTAGTGGAATATGCGTACGATACATATCAGTACTATCTGATAAATATACCTTTCAGTGCACCGCGCATTCTAAAGAATGAGACAGCGATGGTTTTGAACGTTTAATGCTGATGTGCGGTGCAGTGAAAAAGAACGAACACGGATATGTGCGGTGCACTTAATAAGAACGAACCATAGAGGCGATGAGAATAGAACAAGTTAACATTAATAATGTAGCGTAATTGTCAATCTTTCAATAAGTGTTTTTTGGACCGTTTCCCGTGTTTTTTTAAGGGAACAAATTTAACGATGATGCATTTAATTTCACTCTTTAAGATATTCCAGCATTCTGTTGCTGTCTTATTCTTCAGTGTGTTATTCCAGTCTGTCTTTGCTAAATATGTCCTTATGTCCTTATATTTTCCTTTGTGGAAATTTCTCCTGTACTGCTTTTTACTATTTCTTTCTGATTTTACTTTGATGGTAAAATGTATCTGGTTGTGATTACTATTCCCCAGTGGCTCACATACCCTGACACTGTCAACTAATTCATTCTGTGAGGACAAAACTATGTCTAACACATTCTCTCCCCTGGTTGGTTCTAGCACATGTTGAGAAAGGAAACTATCTTGTACGAAAACTAAAAACTTGTGGTCCTCACTACCCATACTCTGTAGAGATTTCCATTTTATATGCCCATGGTTAAAATCGCCATAATAACACAGTCCCGTTTGCTCACTTCCCTTATAGTGTTTTGTATTTTTTTCATTCTCTTCTGTGCTTATGTTTGGACTTCGATAAACTAATCCAACCGTTAACATTGAGTTTCATGTAACTATGTTACACCAAACAGCTTCTTCGATGCATCAAACAACTGGTCTGCAGGAGAAGAGGCGCTGGTGGGTGATGTTCATTGACATTGTATGGATGCGTGTCTTAAATTCGTGCGTCGTCCACTTTGATGTCGGTATTGACTATTGTGTCATGTCTTTCTTCTGTTTGAATGCTTCGGTGACAGTTGATGTAATATGTTGCACTGGCAGCTCCAATTTGTCATAAACTTGGCTGGCATATTACAATTCTGTGTGCACTTTTTAGGTTTGGGAAAACTCAAATCACAATACCGCATTGTCACGTAATTTTGTGCGCCAGCCAATTTTGTGATGCACGAACTCAATGTAGATATAATATGACAATAAATAAGCATGATTGTAAGGGACGTGATTGTAAGGGACATGATTGTAAGGGACATGATTGTAAGGGACATGATTGTAAGGGACATGATTGTAAGGGACATGATTGTAAGGGACATGATTGTAAGGGACATGATTGTAAGGGACATGATTGTAAGGGACATGATTGTAAGGGACATGATTGTAAGGGACATGATTGTAAGGGACATGATTGTAAGGGACATGATTGTAAGGGACATGATTGTAAGGGACATGATTGTAAGGGACATGATTGTAAGGGACATGATTGTAAGGGACATGCTTACGATGTTATATCACTGTCTCATAATTGTATTAGGTCTACGTCTGTTTTGGCCAAAAATGTAACAACTGTATGGCCTATGGGCTACAACAATTGTCTTTGACTTTATGAAACAAAATGGGGGAACACAGATTGATTTGATAGATGGGCAATGCCATGTAACTTTGGACATGGCACTGAAAAATAAATCTTCTCATATTGACAATTTATTACTTGTATGATATTGTACACATGTTGGGTGTAATAAAAATAAAAGTTATACACAAATGCTACTTGGTAATTATGAATAGGAGCATTTGGAATGGTCAGGCTTTTATTTTTAAATTTTATCTCTGAAACTTACCACAAACACTAGGCCCATTTCCATTTTAATATTACAGTACACCAAGTTAAACAATATATATTTTAATAAAGTGGATACTGGTAATTAGTTGTGCATGGTTGGTATTCATTTATGTGTTATCCACATTAATGCATATTGTTAGATGTGTTACTGGTGGCCATCATGTAACGTGAGTGACGAATATGTGAATATTTTAATCTCAAGTTTGAAAGCAAAAAGTGTATTCACAGAAACTGTTGTTTCTACTTCTACTAGCTAAGTTTTATGTAAAACAAAAACAAATTCACCTCGAGGCCTTATAGAATTTATGCAATCTGAGCTTAAAATCTGTAACGTGAGTGACAATGTAACGTGAGTGACGTCCTTAGAATCATACTAGTTCTGGCTCTGGTGATGTGGTGATTCTGGATATATAGGTAGCTTGAAACTAGTGACCTATGGGGACCACATTAATTAGTGATCATCAAAAAAATTTATTAAAACATGTTTACATATCTTTCTTCATTTGAAAGCTGAAATGGAAATTAGGCTTTGAGTTGCAGAAAGTTTTAGAGAACATTAGACACATTTACCCATGAAATGTCCTCAATTGCAATATACTATTTATGTGTAACTCTCTTATTGTTACACCCAAATATGTGTTCAATATTACAAACATTAAATTGTCAATATATGTGAAGTTATATTTTTCATTGTTATGTCAAAAATTATATGGAATTGACTACAATTATTTACTGATTGATTTACTGATTACTGTAGCAGGAAGAATATGTTCAAAAACACAATTTAAAAAAAATTCAGAAGGAAGGATTACATATAGATAAAAAACAATTGGACAGTTAATAAACAAATTACTTTAATGAAGTGCCTGCTACCCCAAAAATCGGCAAAATTAACTGTACACATGAAGATGACCAATCAAATGTTCACTGATCACTCCAATCCTGACAAGATAGTCAGCCAATAATGGTGTATCTATGGTGAATGACGAGTATACATGCTTGTTATTGTTAGTGACTGGGTCATTGTGGAATAGTATGATGTCTACCCTGGTGAGGTTTCATATTTTGTAATGATGATTACCTGCAAAATTAATCATAATTGATTATGCTTATTTTCTAAGTAATCTAAGCAATGTAATCACTGTGAATCTGAATAGTGCACACTTTTATTAAGTTTTTAACAATTTCAAAGGTTTTTAAGTGGCTAATTTACATTTTAGTTGTGACATTTTATTATGTACCGTATATATCCTAGGTACAGGTGTACAAGGGAAAGGTTGAAATGAATAACAATATATATACTGTGTGTTATTACAACTTTCTTTACACTCGTATGCATGTCGAAAAGGCAAAAGGACATGAATACTGTTTAAAATACCTTTGTTTACTGGTTGAATTTGCACATGTAATGTTGTTGTGAGGTTGTAACGTGAATGATGTAACGTGAGTGACAACATTTTTCTCTCTGATGTGCCGTTGGTGGCTCAAATATATCACAGACGGAAGTTAAACTGTACTTGTTGTTTAGTTTAAATTCAAACCTAAACAAATAGTCGGGTGATTTTATGCCAAGGCCAATAGTTTTAGGAGAATTTAGCTGCAAAGTTGATGCACTAAATTCTATATATTTATTACAAAATCTAACATTCTGAATAATTGCCAATATATATTATAGTGATGTGGACCATAACCCAATGTCACTATATGCTTTAAATGTTTTCAATTGATCACTAATATTTTCAAATATGATGTGTTGAAAGACACAAAAAAGTATAAATGACGGTGGAATTGCCCAGATCTATTTGGTTGATCTTTGATGCACAATTACTAAATTAGAGGAATTATAATTGGAATGCTCCCTGACTGAATGCACCACTGACTGAATGCTCCCTGACTGAATGCTCCCCTGACTGAATGCACAACTTACTGAATGCTCCCCTGACTGAATGCACCACTGACTGAATGCTCCCCTGACTGAATGCACCACTGACTGAATGCTCCCCTGACTGAATGCACCACTAACTGAATGCTCCCCTGACTGAATGCACCACTACATGAATGCTCCCCTGACTGAATGCACCACTACCTTGATGCTCCCCTGACTGAATGCACCACTACCTGAATGCTCCCCTGACTGAATGCACCACTGACTGAATGCTCCCCTGACTGAATGCTCCCCTGACTGAATGCACCACTAACTGAATGCTCCCCTGACTGAATGCACCACTACCTTGATGCTCCACTGACTGAATGCACCACTACCTGAATGCTCCCCTGACTGAATGCACCATTACCTGAATGCTCCCCTGACTGAATGCACCACTACCTGAATGCTCCCCTGACTGAATGCTCCCCTGACTGAATGCTCCCCTGACTGAATGCACCACTGCCTGAATGCTCCCCTGACTGAATGCACCACTGCCTGAACGCTCCCCTGACTGAATGCACCACTGCCTGAATGCTCCCCTGACTGAATGCACTACTGCCTGAATGCTCCCCTGACTGAATGCACCACTGCCTGAATGCTCCCCTGACTGAATGCACCACTGCCTGAATGCTCCCCTGACTGAATGCACCACTGCCTGAATGCTCCCCTGACTGAATGCACCACTACCTGAATGCACAAAACCTAGTCGCAATGCTCCAACCGCATAGTTAGGATGCTCCAACGGCGTAGTCACAATGCTCCAATGGTCTGGTCGCAATGCACCACTTTTGGTTGGAATGCCCCACTGATTGTAATATTGTCAAACCTATGCATATATATATACAATACAATTGTATATATTAAAGCATTACATATTAAATGCATAATTAATATAAAAATAATTTTTTTCGTTCTTTCTGTACATTCTTGAAAATAAACTATGTTTGTCTTCATATACACGTGTATGATCACATTACATAACCTATGTTTGTCTTCATATACACGTGTATGATCATATTACATAACCTATGTTTGTCTTCATATACACGTGTATGATCACATTACATAACCTATGTTTGTCTTCATATACACGTGTATGATCATATTACATAACCTATGTTTGTCTTCATATACACGTGTATGATCATATTACATAACCTATGTTTGTCTTCATATACACGTGTATGATCATATTACATAACCTATGTTTGTCTTCATATACACGTGTATGATCACATTACATAACCTATGTTTGTCTTCATATACACGTGTATGATCATATTACATAACCTATGTTTGTCTTCATATACACGTGTATGATCATATTACATAACCTATGTTTGTCTTCATATACACGTGTATGATCACATTACATAACCTATGTTTGTCTTCATATACACGTGTATGATCATATTACATAACCTATGTTTGTCTTCATATACACGTGTATGATCACATTACATAACCTATGTTTGTCTTCATATACACGTGTATGATCATATTACATAACCTATGTTTGTCTTCATATACACGTGTATGATCACATTACATAACCTATGTTTGTCTTCATATACACGTGTATGATCACATTACATAACCTATGTTTGTCTTCATATACACGTGTATGATCATATTACATAACCTATGTTTGTCTTCATATACACGTGTATGATCATATTACATAACCTATGTTTGTCTTCATATACACGTGTATGATCATATTACATAACCTATGTTTGTCTTCATATACACGTGTATGATCATATTACATAACCTATGTTTGTCTTCATATACACGTGTATGATCACATTACATAACCTATGTTTGTCTTCATATACACGTGTATGATCACATTACATAACCTATGTTTGTCTTCATATACACGTGTATGATCACATTACATAACCTATGTTTGTCTTCATATACACGTGTATGATCACATTACATAACCTATGTTTGTCTTCATATACACGTGTATGATCACATTACATAACCTATGTTTGTCTTCATATACACGTGTATGATCATATTACATAACCTATGTTTGTCTTCATATACACGTGTATGATCACATTACATAACCTATCGTGAAATATCAATTACACTCTCCTTTAATGGCTAGAATGTGCAGAAGTCATATAGTCATAGCCTAACATACATCCTGCTCATGGGTGTTGTTGGTGAGCAGATCTGTTATGTTGGTTGTTTTGGACGTGTGCCCATACTAACTAATTGTATGCTACTCTGACATTGTGTTATTGAGCATTTTTGTTTGAATAACGGCATTGTACAAAGTACATTGAAATAAAGCTTCGGACATCAATGACATTTAATTGATGTTGGCTTGAACAGCAGGCAAATATTTAGAGGCTTGTGTGCTTAGTGTTATTGAGCAGATTGTTACATGTTGTTTAGCTGTCCTTCGATGTGGAGGCCATAGCAATTGGCCTAGTACCTTGTTTCAGCGAACAAACCTTTTTGTTTGAATAACAGCATTGTACAAAATATGTTGAAACGATGCGTTCCACATCAGCAGCTAGCATCTAGCTGAAGTTGGCTTCCGTATATTGACTAACGTTACAATCTGAATAACAAGAAAATACATAGGCAGGCAGGCAGGCAGGCAGGCAGGCAGGCAGGCAGGCAGGCAGGCAGGCAGGCAGGCAGGCAGGCAGGCAGGCAGGCAGGCAGGCAGGCAGGCAGGCAGGCAGGCAGGCAGGCAGGCAGGCAGGCAGGCAGGCAGGCAGGCAGGCGGGCAGGCAGGCAGGCAGGCAGGCAGGCAGGCAGGCAGGCAGGCAGGCAGGCAGGCAGGCAGGCAGGCAGGCAGGCAGGCAGGCAGGCAGGCAGGCAGGCAGGCAGGCAGGCAGGCAGGCAGGCAGGCAGGCAGGCAGGCAGGCAGGCAGAGCCAACCAAGGTTGTAACCAGCTGATTTAAACTAGTATAAAATAAGTATTTATTGAGTGAACTGGTCAACCCCAGAATAACTGTAAACAACATCATAATAATTCCACGTGTAACAACAATAATAGTAACTAATGTTCAATTAAGTGGCGTCGCACACATATTTGTTGATACTCTTCTTCTCTAAGAATGTGTGTAGTATAGTCATGGTTTGTATAAACACTGAATATCACACCTGTTGGAGACCCATTTGTGGTGTGGATTTGTGAAGTTTGGTTAACGCCACACCTGCTTTTGAGTGTCTGTGCTTTCTTCTCAATTCCCTTCATCTCCTTTCACGCCACGCGGACGATAGCAGGTATTCGATTGGTGCATTCGTTACCAATGAGGAGATGTCTCCATTGTGTTTGACATCTTGGCAGAAGGCATTGAAAACCCTGTGGATGCAGTACAAAGAAGCGGACAGGATGTTGACGTCAGAATATCCGTGTCGATGCAGCTAGTTGGTGACAATCGCCGAAGATTAGATTTAGGTTTGCAGGCGACAGATTGATGAACTTACTACTACGTTAATTGTCAGCATATTATTTGCACAGAGTCTCCTCTTTCTCCCGTCTTTATCCCAACCACTACTAATCCCCTTAGTCGAAACACTGCGATCAGAACGAAATAAAACAATAACTGGAGCAATGTCGATGTTACGGGCTACTTTATCCCTCCCAGTTTCTTTTCACCACTCACCCACTAACACTATACGAGGATTTCCATAATTTTGCCACATTTTTAGTCCTTTGGCTGAAAGTCCAAGGGACTATTGCCATCACTCTGCGTCTGCCGTCCGCTGTTAGCTGCCGTATCTCAGAAACCGTTCAGCAACTTTTTCTCTAATTTTGCATAGACATACCTTAGGGCACTGCCACTATGCACGGGAAATCTGTATTTGATTTAATCATTTTAAGGGCTCCCTAGGCCATCCAAGGACCCCAAAACTGGTAAAAATGTAACATTTGGCCTATTTTTTCAAAAACTGTTCAGCAACTTTTTTTCAAATTTTGCATAGATGTATCTTAGGGTGCTGCCACTATATAAAAGAAATCTGTATTTGATTAAATCATTCTAAGGGCACCTAAGGGGCCCCCAAATTGCTAAAGTTTTACATTATCTAGTGATGTGGTTTTGAGAAGGGCCCTTGAGACCACCCCAACATTAGATGTTGTGTATTGTGCCACAAAGTCAACAGCTGTGACTAATCTCTACAGCCCAGTACATTGAGAACTTGACTAATCTTTAATTGGTCACAGCACCCAGGCAGACATAGAAAATTAATATTCTGTCACCTGTAGGTGACAAACATAGAAAATTAATATTCTGGACAACTATAGAGTGAAATATCCTACACTTTATTTATATAAAATGCATTCTACTGTTCTGTTTACGCTTGCCATGCCTTGTGTAGACATGGTACTGTGTAAATCAATTGTATCAATATAGACTAATAATTACAGATTCACAATATAGTTGACACCTGAAACAACCAAATGTCAACCATTAGAAGAGTTGACATAGTTCCGCTATACACAAGCAAGAAATCTGTATTTGATTGAATCATTCTAGTTTCATCAGCATATAGTAGAACATACATTTTCTACATCATCATCACTAAGGTTGTTGTAAATTTCACCAGCTGCCATGTCAAGTCCGTTATAATTGTGACTAACAGTGTTCAAAATTATTAAGATAAATAGCAAATAACAAAGGACACGAGTTTTCTCCTTGCCATACCTCTACACATGAGAAGAAGGCTGACACAGCCTGGCCCTCATTTATACATAATTTAGCATTTTTGTACTTGTTGTATACAACTTTCAACACAATACCATTAATACCGCATGAAATTATCTTAGACCACAGGGAGGACCGGTCTACTAAATCAAATGCTTTCTTATAATCGATGAAGGCACAATAAAGCCTTTTGCGTCGAGACAAATACAATTCAACCAATACCCCTATTTGAACACTACCTGTTCTTCACCTATTACATTCGCATTGTTTAGGTATGTGGTCAGTCTGGTGTTCTGAACAATCACTAAGGATTAATGAACACTTGTGCAGAATGTCACCCATTGGCAGGTTTAATTGATCTATTCAGCAATGATGACACTGCTTAGGCCTCACTCTGGACACTCTCACTCACAGTGTTGTGTATTGTTTTAGTTGGTGCATTGAGCTAATCTACTTGACCATGAATCAGTGGTGGCTCTGGTTGTGTATTACACCCAGCTGTGGAGCTAAGATTCTCTGCCTGCTATTGTTTGATGGAAACTGTGACTAATCTGTAATTGGTCACTGGCAGTAGCTTGTGTCAGCAGACAGTATTAAGCCACTAGACCCCTGTTAAACTGGACATTTGCCTGTAGGTTTTAAACTGTGTCAAACAGTGAGTCTACCTTTTTCTCTCAAATAATCTGTCCTCTTAGTTTTACACATGAAGACATAATCTGGCATAACTTGATAAGTCTTTGTAGCAGCACATTTGTACTTCCAGTATATCATTGCAACATAACATACATATTACATACTATGTGCCACATTTGAATGTTGTGCATGTAATATTTCCATGCAATCCATTTGCATATATAATGTAAAACTTCAACAGCCGTTTTCTTCATTTTCACTTTTTGATCCCTATCATGTTCAATGCTCCATAACTTTGCCAATTTTTGTAGCAATCATATTTTTTGAAACCGTGTAAAGCACCCTACCTTTATAAGGATATAAGAAAGCAATGTTACAATTTTTCTGACTTATCACTCATTTGGTCAGCCGGGGTCACATATAGACGTATTAGACCAAAGGACTTCAGGGCCACTTGGCCCAATTTTTCTAACTGATGTATGTGCATGTATAGGGCCTGTGTATGTGTGCCTCTGGGTAGATATTGAAAGTTAAAGAAGTACTGTTAAATGTTAGAATTATTGCACGAAGTTGTTCAAGAATGTAACCCCATTTCTATATCAAGTGAGTGTGAAGTGCACTGTGCTGTTTGTTTTTAGATCTTCCTATATGACACTACCATGGTATCATCCTACCCCTTGCTCTTCTTTGGGGGCAACATCAGGGTAACTCAGGTCAGTTCTCATCAAGTAAATTGGTCATTATATCACCATCTTTGTAGTTGTCAAATTATGTCATGTTTAGTCATTTAAACTATGCAAAACCTTCAGTGGTCACATCACCACACTGTAGGTGGTCACATCAACACACTCAGTGGTCACATCAACACACTGTCAGTGGTCACATCAACACACTCAGTGGTCACATCAACACTCTGTCAGTGGTCACATCGCCACACTGTCAGTGGTCACATCACCACACTGTCAGTTGTCACATCACCACACTCAATGGTCATATCTTCACACTCATATCATCACACTGTCAGTGATCACATCAACACACTGTCAGTGGTCACATCACTACAGTCAGTGGTCACATCACCACACTGTCAGTGGTCACATCACTACAGTCAGTGGCCACATCATCACACTGTCAGTGGTCACATGACCACACTCAGTGGTCACATCAAGACACTGTCAGTGGTCACATTACCACAGTCAGTGGTCACATCACCATACTGTCAGTGGTCACGTCACCACACTATCAGTGGTCACATCACCACACTGTCAGTGGTCACATCACTACAGTCAGGGTGACACTGGCTGTCGTTACAGTGTGACCCTGGCTGTAGTGACAGGGTACGTGACACTGTCAGTGGTGACAAACTGATACAATGGAGGTGACTGGGTGACACCAAGAGTGGTGACAGGGTGACACTGAAATTGGTGACAGTGTAACACCAACAGTGATTACAGGGTGACATAAACAGTGATGATAGGGTTACACCGACTGTGGTGACTGGGTGACACCAACAGTGATGACAGGGTGACACTGACTGTTGTGACAGGGTGACACAACAGTGATGACAGGGTGACTTTGATAATGATGACAGGGTGACACTGACATTGGTGACATCACAGTTATGGTTGTTACAGCACTGATGTCATGCAGACAGTTGACAAGATGATATAAATAAGAATACGTTTCATGTAGACCATCCAAACTTGAAAATGGCTGAATGTTTGAAATATGTCATTCTGAAGGCATCAGGTGACATCTGATTGAATGTAACATCAGATTGAATGTGACATCTATTTGAATGTGACAGCGTCATTGTGTCGCAAATTGAAACTGATGTTTCCCTACACTTATGGCTGTATCTGTGTCAGTGTCGCAATAAAAACAAGTCACTTTACAGGTTGCATGCAACATACAAACCCAATCAATCTTATTTGCTCCATTTATTTTCCTCAAAATTGTTGACGCACAATTTGCTGTCGTTGATGAATACTTAAAAGTGAATGTCTGAACACAGTCTTGTTTAATTATGTTTTCCCAGGACTTAAGCATCTGAAGAAAGACGAATTTGGTTGTACTTGCCACAGACTCTGGTGTGCTCCTGGATAAGTGACTAGCTGAGAAAGCAATGGACAGTTGTGGTTTTCAATCTTCATCAGTTATTACGTTGGCACTCGCAGTGACGTCAAATGATGTTGTAATCTCATTACCAAGACCATCTACCACAGAAATATTGCAGAGAGATCAAACTAAACTGTTTGAATGCAGCGTTTTAGTGCAACTCGGTGTGTTACAGCTTAGTTTCCTGTTGTACACACTGCTGTGTTCTAAATAAAATATTGTATTTAAAACCTCTAAAAGTACAGTATTAAAAATTCACAAATACCGCTAGCACTGTGTTTGTTTTGTTAATTTTACAGTGAAGGTACTGACAATTTGGTGTCCACCCATACACACGCCACAGGCCAAGTGGGTTGAACAGACGTGGAATGCTGTAAAAAGTTTGCCTCCAAATATAATACCTACATATATCTAGGGTCATAACGTAAATGTAGATGGACAACATTGTAAATAAACTACTGGAATTGTGTTGTTAGCTCCTAAAGACACATTAAACAAGTGTTGTAACACTTTCAAATTGAATATTTTGCCCTTTTTAGTGATAATGCTGGTTTGTGGCAGCTTAAAAATGAATAGGTTCATATCACAAATATTACATAAAGTAATGTCAGCAGTATGTAGATATTTAGAATAATTTTAAATCTTATAACCTTAGAATATGAGACTGAGGTTCTGGCAAGCAGTTGTTGCAATACAATAAAATATTTTTTTTTACAAATATTCAAAGGAACCTTCGCTCAACACGTGTCTCAATTCAAGAAATCGATATTGGGCACAGAGCACAGTTGACTTTCCCACTGGTTTTGTCAGATTATAAGAAAATTGTACCCTGAGAAAAATCTAAATTTCCTCACTACTATTGCCATCATATTGTAATAGGTATTATAGTTGAAGACTATAGTTGTTTTAGAGTTACTACACTGGGACAGATACTTGGTAAAAAAAGACTATCCTTATCCACCAGATGGCACATGAACCATTCTTCACATACTTAGTTCTGATACATTCTCAGTCAACAGTCATAATTACATTGCAATTGCATTGATGTTTCAGTTTATGTAATCTGCTTGAAAAAAATTGAATACTGCAAGTGGAACGTAAAAGTGTTAACATTGAAATGTTCAACATGAAACATTTCAGTATAATCATTGGTGTTTTGAATGGCACAATAACTTACATCTAATCATTTTTGTGACATCCATAAACTAAAGTTGTTTGGTAGTAGTTTGAGTGTTCAATAGTACATTGTAATATTTGCAGTGTCAAGAAGTGTGACTTTAGGTTTAGTGATTTTCTTTATATCTTACAAGTTGCCCTGTTTTACATAAACATTATAAGTTGTCTGCCGTTTGCATTGTGTGAACATGCATTTGTTGTATCATCTACAGAAACAGACTGCAAGGGCATCCAGATGAAATCAGACGCTTCTTGTGCAAGTGAGTATCTTAACCAGGTAACCCGATAGTGAAGATTACAACCAACATTCTTGGCGAACCAAAAATGGAGTGATCCATGCGTTCATTCATTGTGTAGTTATTTGTCACCCCATTTGGTTCAGCAATCCTTCATTTTGTTTCAGCCGATCTTGTGGTGCTCGTGTTGGAATATATTTGTTGGTGCTTTTAGTGGGCTTCCTTATTGATTTATCTTTGCTCCACGTAAAGTATTGAACCACCAGTTGTTCTTATCCCTCTCTGGTTTAATTGCAAGGCATGTGTCATTAGTACATTAGTAGTGTCTGTGTGTCATGATTTATTGACATTTCAAGTTACGTTAATTCAAGAGGTCAGTCTGAAGACTGTCAATAATACGTAACACTTATTTACGACATTGCGTCATGTTTGGTGACTGCACATTTATGTGTTACTGTGTGTCATGTGACGACTGCGGGTTTGCTTGTAGTTGTGGCTGCTGGTTGCCTAATGACGATGATCAAAACTACTGATGGCTCAACAATCTACTGCCCTGAAGACTACTGCGCAGTTGGCTATGTGTGGTCCAGTGCCGATTCCGGAAAATACACAGGTGAATGCGATACATGTAGGCAGAACAACATGTTCATTCTTAGCTAATAAATAAATTTTGTGCACTATAATTATGTATAATAAATATTTTACCTTATGCAAGTTCAATGAATAACTTGGATTAATCAACTGAGCATTTTTAATGCATAATGTGTGCATATTTTACTTGTTTATCTGTACTTTGGATGCAAGACACCTGTATATTTATTTAATATTTTTTTATTTAATATTCGATTAATTGTTTACTGTCCTTTTCATGCGTACCCTATATATATTTTAATATAATTTTACTTATGCTTAATCCATAATGCCTATCATGTCAAAGTAGTCGGTATTTCAACCCAATGTGTTATGGTTATAGTTAACAAAGCACTTTTCACAGTGGAATCTTGAACCAAATATAAACAGCAGACAAGTGATAGATGCTTAACAAGAGAATAATGTCATCTTAGACATGACACTGCCACGCAAACATCTTCCATGAAGCTGTATCAGTCAACTATATTCAAATTTATTTGTGTAGGTATGATTGTAGTTATGATATTACAAAGCGCTCTAATATTAATACTACACACACAGGCAGGCACACATGCACGAACGCACGCACATAAATAGAATAACATTGACAGATATCATACAGTTTAGACTGTGTCGTGCCCCAATGTAATAGATAAATAAAAGCTAACACGTAAATATGAGATAGAACAAAAACATCAGATGGCAAGTGAACTATGAAACCTACAACTTACCGAGAATCCAGAATTTTTATTCCTATGTGTAACTTACCCTTCTGAGATATTTCTCAGTTTAGTATGGAAACTTGTATTTATACAACCAGCAGTTAATGTGTTCCTTTAATTTATATGCTCTTAGATTGAATACTTTCTTATATATATATTCTACAATGTTCCTTTACTATCGTCACTTCATTCCTCTAGCCCTATCTTTAGAGCATGTTTGCACTAAACAGCAGCGTGTGGAACCTGGCTTACATTTAATGTGTTTGTTGTGACAAAGATACTATTTTAAGGAATTTGAACATTTCCAAGATTAAATAAAGTTGTGATTTTTGTAATATTCCGGCTAATCTAATTGGGAAAATATAAATAATATACATGCACTGTTTACACATGTACATGTTACAAACAGTAATACCATTTATATAGTAACATTCTTAATCAAGTAGATTACAAATCGGTCAATGTGCTCATGTAGATATCATAATCATGTCAACAGAATGAAGTAGTAAAATTACATATTTATTTAACTTACTTTTGTGCCTATTGTCGCATAATTAAGGCAGAGACGAGATATCTCAGACTTCCTCCTTCACAGTTCTTCAGGTTGTTTTGGGTCTTTCTCTTTTTGTTTCCTTTGGGGTTCCATCTCAAGGCTGTCTTGGTTATCACCATCCTTTCGCAACATAAAACCAACCCATCTCCCTCTTATGGCAAGTCATTCATGTTACTCATGTTACTTTGTGGAAATCATTTGTGTTACTCGTGTTACATTGTGAAAGTCATTCATATTGCTCATGTTACATTGTGAAAGTCATTTGTGTTACTCATGTGCACAGAGTTTCAGAAATTGTAATAATCATATGGTAATGCTTTATCTGGCCAGTTTGCCCGACCAAGTGCGACAAGTGTTCACAGTCAGGAGGCGTCATCACATGTGACATCTTTCAATCAAATTACATCAAAGAAAAAGCAAGATGTGCAAGAGTAAGAACATTGGTTTGCTGATAACTGTCACCCATTGGTTGTACATTAGTTTTGTTTAATGTGTTGACATTAGTTATTGCACAAAGCATGATTTATTGTACACGCATCTTGTTTTTCTTTCATGATAACCTATCCAGATGGTTTACACATATAACAATATGTTGACATCCCCTAACAGCATCTAACAGCACTAATCAGATGCAATAATTTGTCAATCTACTTCCAGGATATACAGTTCACTAGTAGTAGCCCACTGATGTTATAACAAATTATGGAACTGAGATAAGATGTTTTCTGGTTGTTGATGCTGTTCAGAGTCCTGTCTGTTGGTTGTTTGCAGTGTGTTCAGAGGTGACATTTGACCACTGCAGCGAATGCACAAACTCTGATGGCAATTATGTGTGCAAGGCTTGTAGCCATGGATACACCTTGAAGGAAGACAAATCTATTTGTGTATGTAAGTAACCTGCATTTACTATTGTTTTTCTTTTATCAGAGAAATTTCTTATGTAGGTTAACAGGATTGAACATAGTTTATATAAAAAAAATTGTGTTTATATAATAACATAAATAAAGGTTAACTATGAATTTAGTAAATAATTTGTGCAATGTTTCTTGAACAATACATGTCTTAGAAGCATGTATTACAATGTGTCTTGTATGTTCTTACAACATGTGACAGTCATGGAAGTGACAACTAATGACTGGCACTTATAATGGACTAGTGACATATGATGCATGCTTCAGTAGTAATATAATATCTGTTGTATGTTTTTACAGCATGTGACAGTTTACGGAAGTGTGCTGAATGCAAGGATGGACCAATGGCATGTGATACATGTTCCAGTGGACAAGACTCAATGTGGAAGTGAGCTGAATGCAAGGATGGACCAATGGCATGTGATACATGCTCCAGTGGACGAGACTCAGTGTGGAAGTGAGCTGAATGCAAGGATGGACCAATGGCATGTGATACATATTCCAGTGGACAAGACTCAATGTGGAAGTGAGCTGAATGCAAGGATGGACCAATGGCATGTGATACATGCTCCAGTGGACAAGACTCAGTGTGGAAGTGAGCTGAATGCAAGGATGGACCAATGGCATGTGATACATGTTCCAGTGGACAAGACTCAGTGTGGAAGTGAGCTGAATGCAAGGATGGACCAATGGCATGTGATACATGCTCCAGTGGACAAGACTCAGTGTGGAAGTGAGCTGAATGCAAGGATGGACCAATGGCATGTGATACATGCTCCAGTGGACAAGACTCAGTGTGGAAGTGAGCTGAATGCAAGGATGGACCAATGGCATGTGATACATGCTCCAGTGGACAAGACTCAGTGTGGAAGTGAGCTGAATGCAAGGATGGATCAATGGCATGTGATACATGCTCCAGTGGACGAGACTCAGTGTGGAAGTGAGCTGAATGCAAGGATGGACCAATGGCATGTGATACATATTCCAGTGGACAAGACTCAATGTGGAAGTGAGCTGAATGCAAGGATGGACCAATGGCATGTGATACATGCTCCAGTGGACAAGACTCAGTGTGGAAGTGAGCTGAATGCAAGGATGGACCAATGGCATGTGATACATGTTCCAGTGGACAAGACTCAGTGTGGAAGTGAGCTGAATGCAAGGATGGACCAATGGCATGTGATACATGCTCCAGTGGACAAGACTCAGTGTGGAAGTGAGCTGAATGCAAGGATGGACCAATGGCATGTGATACATGCTCAGTGAAGACGAGACCAATAGCATGAGTGGAAGTGAAGCTGAATGCAAGGATGGACCAATGGCATGTGATACATATTCCAGTGGACAAGACTCAATGTGGAAGTGAGCTGAATGCAAGGATGGACCAATGGCATGTGATACATGCTCCAGTGGACAAGACTCAGTGTGGAAGTGAGCTGAATGCAAGGATGGACCAATGGCATGTGATACATGTTCCAGTGGACAAGACTCAGTGTGGAAGTGAGCTGAATGCAAGGATGGACCAATGGCATGTGATACATGCTCCAGTGGACAAGACTCAGTGTGGAAGTGAGCTGAATGCAAGGATGGACCAATGGCATGCGACACATGCTCCAGTGGACAAGACTCAGTGTGGAAGTGAGCTGAATGCAAGGATGGACCAATGGCATGTGATACATGCTCCAGTGGACAAGACTCAGTGTGGAAGTGAGCTGAATGCAAGGATGGATCAATGGCATGTGATACATGCTCCAGTGGACGAGACTCAGTGTGGAAGTGAGCTGAATGCAAGGATGGACCAATGGCATGTGATACATATTCCAGTGGACAAGACTCAATGTGGAAGTGAGCTGAATGCAAGGATGGACCAATGGCATGTGATACATGCTCCAGTGGACAAGACTCAATGTGGAAGTGAGCTGAATGCAAGGATGGACCAATGGCATGTGATACATGCTCCAGTGGACAAGACTCAGTGTGGAAGTGAGCTGAATGCAAGGATGGACCAATGGCATGTGATACATGTTCCAGTGGACAAGACTCAGTGTGGAAGTGAGCTGAATGCAAGGATGGACCAATGGCATGTGATACATGCTCCAGTGGACAAGACTCAGTGTGGAAGTGAGCTGAATGCAAGGATGGACCAATGGCATGTGATACATGCTCCAGTGGACAAGACTCAGTGTGGAAGTGAGCTGAATGCAAGGATGGACCAATGGCATGTGATACATGCTCCAGTGGACAAGACTCAGTGTGGAAGTGAGCTGAATGCAAGGATGGATCAATGGCATGTGATACATGCTTCAGTGGACAAGACTCAATGTGGAAGTGAGCTGAATGCAAGGATGGACCAATGGCATGTGATACATGTTCCAGTGGACAAGACTCAGTGTGGAAGTGAGCTGAATGCAAGGATGGACCAATGGCATGTGATACATGCTCCAGTGGACAAGACTCAGTGTGGAAGTGAGCTGAATGCAAGGATGGACCAATGGCATGTGATACATGCTCCAGTGGACAAGACTCAGTGTGGAAGTGAGCTGAATGCAAGGATGGATCAATGGCATGTGATACATGCTCCAGCAGACAAGACTCAGTGTGGAGGTGAGTGAATCAAGTGAACACACCCAATGTAGGATTTTCCTTCAGGCGACCTCACCCCACTATGTATTCAGGCTAGGATGGATGTAATGTACAGCATTGAAATCAAACAATCATAGTAATATGTATGACCTGCATTCTTTTCTTTGTGTGGCATATGGATTAGGCATATTTCTTATAGTAAAATATTTGCACATCATAACCAAAATTGATAGAGTGCCTGATGCAGTTGGAGGTTTTGGGTTGCCTCAGGAAGGTGCATTTGGAGGTTTTTGAAAAATTATGTTACCCCGTCAAAAACATCTCCCATACTATGTTCCTGTATTGCAGAATATATATTGCTGTGCACTTATGAACATGTATCCACTTCACTATTGTACTTGCCTTTTGTGTAGACATCTATGATTGTTAGAAATGTCTCCACCAACTTGTTTGCTGTCATTGGTAAGAGGCATGCGTACAGTTGGTTCTGCTCGTGCCCACAGTGATGTGCTATGTGCGTGAACGGGCGGACTGCGATAAGGACAACCTGGACTCAGTGCTGTGTCTCATCAACTCTGGCCAAGGCTGCTGGGTAAGTCAGTCATCTTTGGCAAAACTGTGTAATCTGTTTTCTTACAAAA
Source organism: Paraescarpia echinospica (assembly GCA_020002185.1). Lineage (NCBI taxonomy): Eukaryota > Metazoa > Annelida > Polychaeta > Sabellida > Siboglinidae > Paraescarpia > Paraescarpia echinospica. The sequence continues at coordinate 3,861,960 of CM034535.1, forward strand.
AGTGTAAATTGTATGACCAAATTATTATTATGTTTTTGTTGTAAATTGTGTTATGCTGATTTAAACTAAGTCACAGTATGTAGTATTTATCAAATTATGTAATCATTATAGTTCTTTTGACCAAAGGTGGCTCTTGTGTTTACATCATTCTATGTCAGAAGACATAGTCCTGCTTGTTAAGATTTTTTTTTCAAGGCTATAGGGCTATTTGTTTGGGCATTCTGTACAGTGAGTCTTACTGAGTAAAACATATTTTGAACTTGTTATGCCAGACATCCAATTTCCATGGCATGACTATTCTAAGTCTCAGTTGGGTGGCATTCAAAGTAATTGCAAACTTCTCACTACAAATTTATTCAACAATAAATAAGATTGCACCTTAGTTAATGAATTTGGGCAGTAGTGTATGTTAGGTAGTTGGTAGGATATATAGGAAATATTGCACATAGGTGCATTGAAGTATGTTGTTGTAACCTTAGGTGATAAAACAATTAAATAGCATTTATAAACAGACCAGTTGTTAAATTCAAGCATCTCGGTTAAAACTTGACAACTTATTAAACACATCAATCAAAAAACGCCTGAATTACAGACTAATGTCATGTTGCCAATGCAACTGGGTAACAGAATATTCCCGTATTGTTATTCTGTATTGTTGCTCTCCCCTCTGTCCCTAAAAGCTGGGATGAGGCTGGCATCGATATGGGTCCTCAATTATTTAGTTTTACTTGTTACATTGCTAATGTCTCCACCACCCATCTCCACTCCCCAGTCCCTTGATCTCCATTTCCTCCCAATCCAACCAAGTCTGTCTTCACACAGTCCTCCCATCTTCCTCTTCTCCTATCATCTACTCTTGCCGTTGACCGTTCCCTTCCATTCGTTCCATGTGTCTAGCCAATGTTAACTGACTCCTCATTAGCGTCCTCCTAAAGCTCTCTTTTCACTCCTGCATTTTCTCCCACCCAGTATTGCAGGTGTACATATTTGTTTTTCATATTAAACTTATACTGATTCGTTCACTTTGTAGGAATGCAAACGATGCTGCATCACCAACAAATGCAACGCCGATAACTTGAATTCAGCCTCTGTGTTCCTGCATGATGGATTCTGGGTAAAAGTGAATATTGCGATAGCATCGCTTATCATGTACTCTGTCAACCTGCTGCTGCTGTAATGGACACATCAGGTGGAATCAAGTGGATTCGGGCACTATATAAATTCCATTATTATTATTAAATGACTGGTTGATTGCCTACGGTGTCTTTTCGTCATTTGATGCACCATTTCGTACTAAAAAAAACATGGGAATCAAAGAAGTGTCGTATTATTTGATTCACACAGTTGTGCAGTCAAAAGATGTCAGTTAATAAACAACGAAGATACACGCTAATTAGCAATACCTATAGCTTATAGTCATAATCACATTCGCTAGATGCATTGCAGTTGGATATTTGCGTGGGACATGAATTGAATTATGCTGTTGCGGGACACGTGGGACGCGGTGGTGGCACTCAGAGCATCGCACTCTCAATCGAATCGTTTTGATGCCGTTTCGAACCTTATGCAAGTTCGTTCACTCCACGTTGTCCCAGTTCACTCAGCTGTATGAGTGAGTACAACGCTACATGTGTAGACATCGAAGGTATTTGTGAACGAATAGTATTCTCGCACCAATTGCAGTGTATCCGACGGCGTCCCAGATAAGCCGAGATGGTCTTCAATTGAACATTCATGCCAGGGGGTGAAGTGTAAAGCGCTTTGAGCACACCTAAGGACTGCGTGCCATGTTATAAAAGAACATACATTTTACATAGAGTACAGTGAATGTTGTTTTTCGACATAAAATAAAGCGAACGTTGTGGTGTGCTGTGCCAGATTGCAATGTGCGCTTGGCATGTTTGATCAGACGAGGGTACAAATGCATGCATCAGATCTACCTCCTTGGAGGTCGTCTTGAGTATCACTGAGTCGCATGGCAATTCGATAAGCTAGCTCATTGCATATATAGCTAACGACGCGTCGTCGATATCCTTATGGAAGATATGAACAATTATCTTTCTGTTGCGAGCTCTGAATAGTAGGCCTATACATATGTGTCCGGATTTCGAGGGTTTATTCTGGGGTACTGACACGTGTCCGTTGTTGGCGTTCGGCAGTAGCATCGTGATATCGAAAGAGGAGACGAATTGTAAAATCTCATTGATGTTTTCTCTCCTGTATCTGCTGATTGTGTGGGTGCTAATAGTAGTAGTAATAATAATAATATTTAACATTTATAGAGCGCAATATCCATAATATGCTCAAAGCGCTGTACTATAAAATTCAATCAGGCGATTCAATGTACACTAATTAAACCTGCAAAAAAACTTCACATAAAATGTAGAACAAATAAAGTTAGTTATATTAAAACTATTAATTAAAGACTTTAAATAAATAAAATTATATACATTATAAATTAGACCTATTATTACTCTATTTACATATATGCATACCTATACATACATACCCACACACACGATCGCACGCATACATAAATATATACTGATACATGCACTCAAAATAATATATATATACCTATATACATATATATATTATCGCTGACAGAGTTCTGCTGCACTTGATAGTAAAGGGCAGTGCATTCCATACTCGAGGTCCAATCACACGAAAGGACCTGTCTCCTAAACTGACCGTGTTCGTTTGTGGAACTTCAAGCAAAAGTTGTTCAGATGAACGTGTGCGTCCGGGACAGTGCCTGGTTAACAGGTTGGCGAGATACAGCGGCGCCGTCCCGTCCAGACATCTGAACACATAAAGGAGTATTTTAAACTCGAGTCGGCAGTTGATTGGCCGCCAGTGTAATTCTTTTAGAACTGGAGTTATGTGGTCACGGCGAGGTGTGAACGTGATGATTCTGGCTACCACGTTTTGGATTCGCTGGAGTTTGTGAATGTGTAATTTTTGTTGTTTGTTTATATTTATGGGGTGGCTCCTGTGCTAGCGATATTATATATCTTAATGGGATTATCCCGACCTTATCTATTACTTACATTATTCATTGTATATGTATCGTATTTATAGGTCAAATAAATTGATTCTGATGTCACGTGGTAGTCCAGCCAGTAGGGCGTTCCCGTGTCTAATCTAGATATGACGAAAGCGTGCACAAGTGGTTTAGTCGCATATGTTGTGAGGTATCACCTGATACGACTGATGTTGTGGAGGTGCATATACGCTGTTCGGCAAGTGGCACTTATGTGGTTAGTCAGTTTGAGGGATTGATCAAATACAACGTTCAGGTTGCGCGTACTTGAAGACGAAGTCAAAGTCGAGTCAAAAATACGAATCTCCTTTAGCAGTGGCAACTTCTGTTTAGCACCAAGCACCATGACATCCGTCTTTTGTTCATTTAATTTCAGTAAATTGGTCCGAGACCATTCGCCAATTTCTTCTAGGCAACAGCACAAACGACCCATTGAGTTCAGTTGGCCATCTCCATCAGGACAAAACGAAACATAAAGTTGCGTGTCGTCGGCATATAGGTGATAAACCTAGCCGAATTTCTTGATGACGTCGCCAAGTGGCGTGATATACGTAGTGAACAGCACTGGGCCGAGTACGGAGCTTTGCAGTACACCAAACGGCACAGCAGTAGGGGAGGATTTGACACTTCCAATACGACCGACTTGATGCCGACCGGACAAGTAAGATCTGAACCACTCAAGCGCAGCGCCAGTGACACCGAATTTGTGAGTGAGTCTGCTCAATAGAATGCCGTGGTCAATGGTGTCGAAACGGCGGTCAAGTCAAGCATAACCAACACAACAACACAGCCACGGTCTACTGCAGACAGAATGTCATTGTGTACTTTAACAAGATTGCTACCCAATAATTAACTCTAGGTGGCAGGTGGACAAGGAAGCCCTTTGGCTTATCGAGAGTCCGACCCTTTTATCTATGTGTATCCCGCCCGTCTGAGGTATGTGTTTAAACATATTCACGCTTCTAGCACCCACACAATCAGCAGATAATCTGTTCCATTCATTTACACTCCTTTGTGAAAATTAGAACTTACTTATATCTAATCTACACTGCCCCTTTTCTAATGTAACTTCATGTCCTCTAGTCCTTCTACCTTTCTTAATTGAGAAACAAAATACTTCTATCAATATTTCCATAACCATTCTTTATTTTAAACACTTCTATCTGATCTCCTCTCAATCTCCTGGTCTCTAGTGTTGTTAAACCACATTCTTTTAGGCGAATTTCATAACTAAGATCCCTCAGTTTTGGTATCATTTTAGTCGCTCTACTCTGTACTCTTTCTAGCATATCTATGTCCTTCTTGCGATATGGCCTCCACGCTTGCTTAACATATTCTAAATGAGGCCTCACTATCGTTTTATACAGCGGTATTATTAGTTCTTTTTCCTTATAAGCACAGCCGTTTCAGTTGAGTGATCTTGTCGACATGCCGATTGAAACTGGTCGTGCAAGTTGTTCTCTTGCATGTGGACATTCAGCTGTTCTGCTACAACGCGCTCGATTACTTTAGAGAGAAATATCAGATTCGATACAGGTCGATAATTCTGCATTGATTCTGGATTTAGTCCAGCCTTCTTTATTAATGGCGAGATGCAGCCAGTCTTTTATTTATCTGCAGTAACGGACGCGTGCGAATCAACTAAGCTGACCAGCATATGATCGTATTGATCAACCAGTTCTACGTTCAGCAAGTCAAGATCATCCGAACGGAACAGTGGAATGTCTTGTCGAAAAGACACTGCATCAATGGTGCGTAACTTGCGATATTTGATTTTCATCAAACCAGTGCGATGTTGAACAATGTTTATGTTGAAACTGATCATAAAGTGGTCAGGAAGGCCCGTGTCCGTAACGGTAACATTTCGAATGTGCTGCAGGTCATGAATACATCCAAATTGTGTCCTTTCCTGTGGGTTGGCCCGCGAACATGCAACACCATTCCTGTGGCATTCACAGAATAGATCAGTCGCCGTGTTTCAACATTTGCAGCGTTGTCAATATGAAAGTTCAAATCTTCCATGATCAGAGGTCCAGGTTTTATGGCATGCTGATCGACGAAACGGTTCAATTCTTTAAAAAAACACAGTTGTTGACAAGCCATTTTTCACTGTTGGCGGCGGGCGGTAAATAACAACGATTCTCATGGATGACGTAGGTGTTTTCAGCCGGCACTCGATGTGTTCAAACGATCGAAACGCATCGGTATCCTGTTTGTGTAAGACGATTTCGGATTTATGGATAATAGTGTCACCGCCCCCTTTGCCGGTAGGGAGAGGCGTGTACTTGATGGAATATCCATTTGGTACAATGTGTGTAATCACACTGGTGTCGCTCGAAGGCTTCAACCACGTTTCGCATATCGCCATCATATCGAGATGGTTTTCAAGTATATGATCCGCAATGGCGAGTGTTTTGTTCCGACACGACTGTGCGTTAACGTAGCATACTCGTACGCTTTGATCGTGCTGTACCTGTTTATACAATGGTAGGGGAAGGGCGGGTAAAGTGGGCCCCTTAAGCGCCGATTGACCTACATTTGACATTTATGTACAAAACAGTTTAATTTGTGTTACGTTACCTAGCTATGCATCTTGACTAGGTGTATGCACAGTCTAGTTACTCTATCTTAATAAATATAATAAATCAGATGTATTTTTTTAAAAAGAAACCCATTTGATTATTTTACAACATGTGGAGGCCAAAGTGGGCCACCTCACAACGCTGTGCGATGCCACTTAATCGTCGGCGCAAATCTCGCATATAAACCCGCCACGCTCATACCTGGCACACTCACGGTGTGCCCACTGGCCACACTCCCCGCACTGCACCCAGCTTTCGCCTCTTCTGCTGTTGAAATACAATTCCGAACAGTACAGACAAGACGTAGTGTCGATGTTTTCCTTCTTTTTCTTGTTTTTCTTTGACGTTTTCTCAGCTTTCGAGTGCCCTCTCTTCCTTGAACCATTCGGTTGTAGGCACGTTACCATTCTCTCATTGGCCTCGAGTGCTGTCTTCCATGGACTGCCTGTAATGATACAGGTCTTCCCTCTCTTTGTGGCTTTTCGCAGTGTAGCCTGGTTGATTCTGGGTCCCGGCGAAACAACCGTTATTGCGATGTGCGGTGCCTGCAGACGTGTCGGTAGTGACCCAGACATTACGGTTTCTTGGTCTCGTCGTGGCGCATCGGTGTCTCGAACACGTGGTGGTGCATCGGTGTCTAGATCACGTGGTGTTGAATCGGTGTCTCGATCACGTGGAGGTGCGTCAGTATATCGATCACGTGGTGGTGCGTCGGTGTCTCGATCACATGGTGATGCATCGGTGTCTCGACCACGTGATGGTGCACTGGTGTCGCGAACACGTGGTGGTGCATCGGTGTCTCGATCACGTGATGGTGCATTGGTGTCGCGAACACGTGGTGGTGCATCGGTGTAACGATCATGTGATGGGGAATCGGTGTCTCGATCAGGTGGAGGTGCGTCAGTGTCTCGATCACGTGGTGGTGCGTCGGTGTCTCGATCACGTGGTGGTGCGTCGGTGTCTCGATCACGTGGTGGTGCGTCAGTGTCTCGATCACGTGGTAGTGCATCTGTGTTTCGATCACGTTGTGGTGCATTGGTGCTTGTCTGCCGTACGAGGTCAGTCGGCTCTGCAGCAGCGAAATCATGCTCATCGAAGACGGTGCGGTCGATCGGCCATATTCCGGTCTTCCGGAAGCCGTTCACTGCTGTTTTCATTGTAGCAGCACGGACATACCCGATTCCGAACAATTCGGCGATATGAAAAGTTGTCACAACTCGACCTGGGTGGGACCGTAGCCAACATTCTACCGCCTGTGTGTAGTATGTCATCAGTGGCTTCATGAAGCTGACATCGAGTGGCTGCATGCGGTGGCTACAATGCGGCGGTAGGCAGATGACGGTGACAAAATTGGCCCGAGCCATTTCGATGAAAGGCAGGTTGTTGGTGTGCGTCTTGTGGCCATCTAAGATCAGAAGAACGGGTCTTGCTTCGGATGGGTTTGCGTGCTTCAAGAAGTGTTTGAACCATGTCACAAAAATGTGAGATTGCATCCATCCTGTCTCGTGCGCCACTGCGATTGACGCAGGGGGTGCTCGGTCCATCAACTCGTCTTTCATCCTCTTCCTCGGGAAGATGAACAGTGGTGGTATGAATGATCCAGCAGCACTCATGCAAATTTCAACCGTGGTAAGGTGGCCCCTCTCAGCAGACGACAGCGAACCAACCTGTTTCTTGCCCTGACTGGCGATTATCTTCGATGGTCGATTGGGTACAGTCGTTATACCCGTCTCGTCTACGTTATAGACGCGATCTGGAGTAAACCTCTTCGCGTCTTGAACCTTTTCCAGTAAATCGAAGAACGCGTTGACGGCTCCCTGGTTGAATGCTCTTGCGCGAGCTGCCGATGTAGGTTCTGGTATTCTCTGGGAAATCGCGTCTCTGTGGCGAACCGTAAAGTCGTGACACCAGTCCTTTCCACCTTCGCGTTTCCTGCTGTTGAAGTTATGTTGAATCCCATTTGCTTCAGCAAAATCATATGCGACCCGCTTCAGTTGCGATAAAGTGAAACCAAACAGCATGCTCTCCATGCGTTTGATATGGGCAACGAGGTCTGACCCCATCGCTGGTGAAAATACAGGTCGGAATCTACCCAAACCCTTTTCTGCCGCAACTGCAAAGTCTCCCTCTCTTGCATCTTCGTTGCAGGGTGGAGCGGGGAATCCCAAACTGCTTAGCAGCACGCTTGAGCCCCATTACTTTTCCGCGCACAGCCTCGATAGCCAACTGCATGTTGACAAGATTCCATGTTTGCTGGTTCGTTTTTCGTTTGTACGCACCCATGAATGAATGTATGTCTGTAAAGGAACCAGTTCAAATTGATTGCGCTGACTTGGTTAATGCATTGTAATAATTAATTGATGAACACAAATTTGTGATACAACTTATATGATCAAATATACATATTGACATTACCGAATTCTATACTGATGTTATTGTAACGTCTGCAGTGTAACCACACTGTCCATGATATGCACAGCATCTGCGGCCCAAGTGGGCCCCGTGTGGCCCACTTTGGCCTCTGCCAAAGATTATCGGTACGACGCCATTTTGGGATTAATGCGTTACTTCACGTCAAATTTAAATTGCTCATTCAACTAACTATACACTATTGCTATATGGACCACATTTATAGTTATATACCATCACCATTTATGAAAATGTGGAGTTTGTAAGACACGTCAATTATTTTAAGAAAAGTACCTAAAATACAAATTTGCTACTCACCGTTTTTAATTCGCGCCTAGCAAACAGCTACGACGTTGAATGGTGGCCCCTGGCGGGTCTGTAAATACCACTACCGTTGATTTGACAGCATAGCGTACCCGGTACGCTATGGCAGTGGGAGCCCACTTTGGCCGAGGGGCCCACTTTATTCGTCCTTCCCCTACAGTTATTAAATTATTACATTTCGGCTTGGTTGTGGCAACGTCGGTACTCTTGCGTAGTGAATTGTTGTCCCGATCTGTTTTGCGACTTTACGACCGCCACGGTGTTTACGTCTCGTACACGAACGCTTGAAGATGCACAGTTGGTGAAGTAGAAAATTCACACAGCAGGTCACCGGAGATCTGGTATACCTGGTTGCATTTGCGGAAGTTTAGAACAACTGTGTCCTAGAATAACGCACAACTGATGCCACTGTTGACATGCTGAAGTGCGCCTTGCGTCACTGCGTATCGTCGGCGGTTGCACAAAAGTTGTTCGTCTTCCGGTGTTATTCAAGAATAGATACAGCGTTCTGCTTGACAAGTTTGCAAACGGTTCTCAAGGCAAGCGTAGACGAATGTCGGTTGAAAACCCTAACAGTCCGGCACCAGTAATCATTTTCAAGGAAAATATAAACGTCCGAAGTAATGTCTGTACCTCTACACACGCACCTGAGAAATATTAAAACGTTCCTTGAATTGAAATACGTCAAACTTGTAATAATAAGACAGCTGTCGTTGGAGCTACTGCCAAGCACAACACCTCAACACCATGTTATGCCATGAATATGTTTAAAAATAAAATCGACACACACCTCAGAAGGGCGGTATACATGTATATAAAAAGGGTTGAACTCTCGATAAGCCAAAAGGCTTCCTTGTCCACCTGCCATCTAGAGTTAATTATCTGCGTGGCAATCTTGTAAAATAAGCTGAAGTTTGTGGACGCGGCGGTGAATAAATGTCAATAACAACCCCCATCTTCTGACGTCACAGTTGTGCCAGTGAAGCAAGCGGAGAAACTGAAGATAAGTTTAAGTGAAGATACAGCGACATGGCACAGCGACAAAAACAAATTTAACAGACCTCCCCCGCCCGTCTTCCCATTTCATCAGTTGAGACGAGACAGGAAGCAGCGCAAGAGACAGCGAGAAGACAGTGAAATTGCGGCTGCGCAGTCTCGAAACATTTTCACTGCAACAGCAACACGTCTCTGGATGCAGGTTTTACTTTGTGCGACAAATAGGGCGCCACATCACTACTGCTACTAGCAGTTCACGGACAGCCGTCTCAGGTCTGCTGAACTGGGATGAAACTTAAGAAAGTTAATTCCAGCACGACACAGACGCCTACAAACAATCATAGTTGTTGATGAGACGGTAGCTGTTTGAGTGTCAACATAGTGTGCTCGCGAGATCACCCACAACAGCCTCAACCAATCGTTTAGTTAGTTTATGGGTAGATGTCAACACCATCCCGATGAAAAACCATTGCACGTAATATGTTATCATACCTTTACAGACTTTTGTTACGTGTAAACATCGAATCAAAACAGACATGCAAATAATATAGTAATTGTTATAGATCTAGGCTCTCCATGCATAATCTTTGCGCATCATCTTTGTCAAACACAAACACGCACCCGTACGCACGCACGCACGCACGCACGCACGCACGCACGCACACACACAAACACACACCGTGACGTATGGCCCTTCGTTCACATTTTACAACATTTACGTATATTCGCACAAGGCGTACTAATTCTGAGACCCCCTCTATCCCCTGCATTAATGGCCTACAGCCACCCTTTATACATTGACATTGTGACCAGAGGTGGGACAATTATTATACCGAATTTATAAAGCGCTCTTTTCATACATAAAAGCCTGCTCAAAAGCACTGTACACAATCAATAAAATAATCATAGACAGTAAAAACAAAGCATAAAAACAATAGCATAATAAAAAAAATGAAATATTATAGAAGACTGGATATAATAAGATGATATATATATATATATACTGTTTTAAAATGTAATAAAACGTGACTAGAAAGAGTTAAGCACCAAAATGGGTCAGGAACAAATGTGTTTTAGCAGCCTCTTGAGAGTGTTCAGTGTTTTTGCTTCACGAGTGTGAGCCGGTAGCGCAGTCCACAACTTGGCCGCTCAACACTGACATTTTCTGTCTCCGTAAGTAACTGTTCTAGCCCTTGGAACTTCTAGTGTCACTGAATCCATGGATCGTATATATAGCGTTTCTTCTTGGTTGGTACACATTCAGCATGTCCGATACATATCCTGGAGCCTGTCCATGTAGGGATTTATATGTGTGCATTAGGATTTTAAATTGCACACGATAGTATTGCATAGTACGATAGTATTAGAAGGTCGAATATATTAAGTACGTCGGGCACTTGAGCCAGCTTTGCAACTAAATATATCCAGATCAGGAAGGCAATAACATGAACAAGAACACTTGTTTTGAAATTTAGGCCTATACTTTCATGCAAGATCAAGCAACAGCGGTTCATTGTAACGGTGGAGTCTGTGCTGCTGTTCGGATGCGCGTCTTGGACACTAACAAAGACACTCAGAACGCAACAGATGGGTGTTTTACAAGTATGTTGCAAGCCATATTCAACATTAACGGGGGGAAACACGTGTCACTTGTATAGAGATACAAACGGAATTACTCGGAAGATCCAAGAAATAAGGGTGAGATTTGCTGGACTTTGTTGTAGACATAAAGATGAAATCCAAGACCATCCCGTTGCAGCCAACACATGGAAGAACAAGTCAGACCAGATGATACATTTATCGACTCGCTAAAGGGAATGTGGGGTTGGAACCACGAGAACAAAGGACAGCGTGGGGATACGAAGAAGACTAGTGTTTGGAAAGAGAGTTCGACCCGAGTGACCGACATGAGTGAAGTGATATAGTAGGCCCTTATATGTAGATAACATAATATTACAACACACCCGGCCATACATTGCTCCCTGGTTCTCGTAACTGGTGTTGGCAAATTGAAATTGGACTGTCACGTACGTGCTGAAATGAGTCACCTTTGCACGGCCTGACTGTTTGTTCGTGCCTGCTGGCCCCGCTGTAATAGATACACTTGTGTATTGGACCGTGTGTCTGACAGTATTGACGCACTCAACAAATCAACAGCTGTAATTGTGTTTCCGCCAGGAACACACAGTTAGACGTGAATTGGCAGTTGGCTTTAGAAGCTCTCTGGGGATCGGCAGTTTGTTTCTAGGCCTGCGACTCATGCATAGCTGAGCTGGTGACATATTGCAGCTTTCCAGCGGCGTAGTGCGGTAATCTAGCAAGGCCAAGTGTTTGTCTGTACACCTTCGCCACCAAAGTCGTTTCACAATCTGTACCGCTCTTTCTGCCTCACCGTTCGACTGTGAGAAGGCAGGCGATGGCGTGCAATGTACGATCTGGTAGTTTTTGCAGAATAGCGCTGATATGTATGTGTATATGCACAAATACAATATCCATATGCTGATTTATATATATACAATACATATCCATACATATCACATGCATTAATAGTTTTAATGACTTTGATAGCATGTATAGCAGTTTAATATTGCACACGTATCTACGTATTTTTCTAATAAATTGTTTTTTGCATAATTACCAAAACTTCTGAAGCTATGTGTTCCAATCTTCTCTGTGACTAACTTTGAGGTATTGTTAATGACATGTGGCAAACTGTATCTCAGACATCTTTTGGCAAATTCATGTTTTGTTCTGAATGGGTGTAACTCTGTTTTTTTCCTTGTGTTGTAATTGTGTACGTAAGCATTTGTAATTATTTTCCAATTTAATAGGTAAGCAGGGAGGTCATGATGTACATATTTATAATAAAACTTAAGTTCATGTAATTTTAACATGTCATCAATTTTTAAGATATTCAATTTTTTGAAAAGTGGCTCAGAGTGTGAATTATATTTACTTATAGATAAAATTCTCATAGCTTTCTTTTGTATTTTCAACATTCGACTACCTTAGTATCCCCACACCATAATGCAATAGTTGATATGTAATAAAAATAACGTATTATATAAGAGCATACCTCATCTCTGTTGGTGTGAGCGCTCTCGATGTGTAGGCTACTGGACGACCTACTTGTAGGAGGACTCCTCCTAGTCCGTTGCTACTCGCATCACACTGTATTGTGACATCGTTTGTTACATCGTAATACGCCAACACTGGCGCACTACAATACAGTTCTTCGAAGCTTCTCTGTTGTGGCTTGTCGACGTCTCGTTTCATCACATCCCGAAGTGGAGCGTCCACTGTACTAGTGTTTGGATGAATTTCGACAGATATTGGAAAAATCCAAGAAATCTGCGCACGTCTTCCTTGCTTTGGGGAACTGGCATTTTGTGTACAGCACGTATTTTCTCTGGATCTGGTTGCAGCCCTGGTCTGTCACCAAGTGTCCAACGTAATTCACCTGTGGCTGTTTTACTTGACACTTGTCAAAGCCGAGCTTCAAGTTCCATTCTGTCGCTCTCTCTACGACTTTATGATGATCTTGTCGTGCTCCTATGGCGTTTTGCCTGCGATCAGGATGTCGTCCATGCTGGCCCGTGTGTCATCGATGTCTTCTTGCATGTCGTCCATGATTGGTAGATCTCTGGAGTCGACTTTATGCCAAACGGGAGGCGTAACCACCTGTATCTTCCGATCGGCGTGTTGAAAGTCGTTAGAAGACTTGATTCACAGTTGAGTTTGATCTGCAGGAATCCCGACTTTGGGTATATTTTGGAGAACACTTTGGCACCTGGTATTGATGCTATCACTTCTTCCATTGTCGGAATGGGGTAATGCTCTCGTCTAATGGCTTTGTTGAGGTCTTTGAGATAGGAGCAGATCCTCAACTTTTCATTGCAGATCACAGTGATCATGGAATTAACCCAGTCAGTGGGTTCTGTCACTTTAGTAATGTGGCCATCAGTTTCCATTTCTTTCAGTTTCGTATGTATCTTTGCAGACAGTGCTTTTGGCTGACGCCTTGGTCCGTGTACAACTGGCGGTACAATAGGGTCAATCTTGAGGGAATACGTCCCTGGGAGCGTTATCTCGATCAAGCCTAGCTGCATGCTAGCAAGCCCTAATAACAATGGTTTCTGGTCTACATGTACGATGTAGTACTGTACCCCAACGCATTTGTTTTGTACAGAGTTGGGAGTGTGACGTAGCCTTCTACCTTAATTGGGTGTTGAGTGTACGATTTGAACTTGCGAGCGCTCTTTGTGATTGGGTTATTGCACTGCATATCTCTGTACAGATATTTCGTAGCGCCGGTGTCTATGTGCATATTGATGTGTGTTCCGTTTACATATACGCTTTCCCACCAGTCGCCTGTGCGGTCTGCATCGGTGATGTATTGATCAGATGTGCGTCGCCGTCATCATCTGATTGCTCAAAGCCACACATGTCCTCAACTATGTGGGCGCTCGCCTTGTTGCGGCACATCGACGCAAAATGTCCCTTCTTATGACAGTAGTGGCACTTGCTGTCCTTAGCGGGGCAACGTTCGTGCGATAAGTTGTACCCGCATTTCTGACATTTCCGTTGATCCTGGTATCACGCTTTCTGTTTCGCATGGTCTTTGTGGAATCTGGACTGTGACCAGTTCCTCGAACGTCAAGGTATCCTCGGTTGTCACCGACCTCCAATGTTCACGGCATGAATTGTGGGGTTCTCATCGACGTATATCGCGCGCATACTTTCCTGGGACGTCTCGTAGTTCTGGCCAATATTCATGGCCATGTTAAGAGTCAGTTTGTCTCCTTTCTCTAGACATTTCATGCGGACCGCGGCTTGGGATGATCTCAGGATAATTGCATCTCTGAGCATGCGGTCGTCTTCAGCATAGCCACAGTCTTTCACAAGAATTCGGAGACCCGTTACAAAGTTGTCAAACTTTTCACCTGGATCTCGTTTACGTCGGTTGAAAGTGACAGTTGCGCGGATTTGGTTTGTCATCGGTGCGACATAGACCGGGGTCTACTGCGCATATTTGTTGTACACGCCTTGTGTCAGTGGCGTTTTCTGCCGGATCGTCACCCGTCGCTAGCACCCAGGTAAAGGTCTCGTATATTTCGCGTCCTTTGTCGCCGATGTACGTCATGAGGTAGTTTTAATCGTAAACTCGCAGTGCTGTTTGAAGCGCTGCCATTCCTTGTCTAGATTAGCCGCTTGCCAATTCGTGCAGGGTTTTTCACCGGCGTTTACCATGTCGACAGCCCGTTTCACAATTTATCGTTCTCCGGTAACCAAACACTCACCGCGTGTCGATGCCATGCACCGTCGCGGAGGCTGCGGTAATATTCTAGTCGCCCCGGTCATCCCATGGTCAACTGCGGTCAAGGTTGCTGGAGACGCGCGACGTAGAATAGGGTGATCACCGAGAGATGCCTTGTTGCGAATTTCCAGTCATCTTTCGGCAAATAGTCCGCTGGTTTCCGTCGCCTTTCACGCCCGACGGTGCCTGGAGTTAACTTACACATTATAGTCCGTAGTTTCGGTCTTTAAAACAACATTTTACATTATTTTAGATTTCCTCCTGACATCATGTAACATATCGCGACTCGACAATGCAATGGCAGTGTGGTAACTATATACGTTTGATGGCTTGCCGCTAATCGCGTGCATGCGCAGTTAGTTACATTGAACATTACAGTAATTAAACGACTGCGCACTATAACATTACGTTTATTTTCGGTTGAACAGTTTATGTGGCACTTGGGCTGAGAAGCATATGTTTCATGCCAATAAATCCAGCATTTATAGATCTATTATGGCAGGATAAACTGCTATGGGAATTATGGTTGTTAAGATCGAAACGAGACAATGCTGTGCCATGTCGTTAGTTGTAGCCCTATGTTGTCTTAGCAGGTGATTAAATTTTAGTGTATTTTAGTTAATTAATACAGTAATAATATGCACTGATGCGGGAACAAAATTAATATTGGAGGAGCGGAGCTTCAGCACCACTCCGCTCCGCTGTCGGATCATGACATTGGAAGACGGGGAAAGAGTGCTGTCGAAATGTTTTCGCCGCCGCACCGTCGTAATTTCAGCTTCTCCGCTGTCTCAGCCCTCGACTCGAATCCTTATTGGTTGATATGTTAACGAGCTAACTTCTTCGAGTCCGCATTGGTTGCTAAGTTAACGCGTTAACGTCTTCGCGTTCTCATTGGTTGCTCAGTTAACGCGTTAACTTCTTCGCGTTCTCATTGGTTGCTAAGTTAACGCGTTAACATCTTATTCAACGCGTTGAGTGTACCGCGTTTATGACCCTATTGGCCAGCCATAATACGCCGTGTGGCGTCGTTGATGTGGTACGTGTATGGCAGACCGATAGGGCCATAAACGCGGTACCAAGTAACTCATAAATGAGCCCTAGTGAACATTGCTCGGAAGCGCGAAACACACATTCAAAGAGGTGAGCTTAAAAAGATTGTTTTTCACACTTTTTTTAATGTTAGCACTATTTTCAAAATATCATATTTCCGTTTGTGCGCGTTGAAAACAACGGAAACTGCGGTATGTATAAACGAAATGTATATCCTCTAATGTGTGTGTATTAGCTTTTGAAAGCATGGAGAGATTGTACTCAAATTGATAATCAACCTGAGGCCGTGAAATGCGCCCAAACGGGCCCCTAAGCTGTCCGCTATGCTAACAGGGGTTCGCTATGGTTCGTTGGTACAATACGCACACCTCTATTTGTAATGTATTATGGTATTACATTATTTTACATATATAGGGTAATTACACATTACTGATTCCAAGACTGTTAAGCGGGGGTGGGTGTGAGAATAAGCTCTCACTACCTATTAAGTGCCTCAACGGTGTGCGTCTCGTAAAGCCTCTGACAGCCGATTCTAGCTCCTGGCCTTCACGTGGCGGAATTGTTCTTTACTGACAGAAGAAGGGGCAAAGGCGGATATCTGGCGCCTTAAAACCAGACGCTTCGGGCAGATGGGGCTCGTTAATCATGACTGGTCGCATGTCTAGGAGAAGGTAAACTCTTGTTTCAAACCTCCGCTGCCTTGCGGCTACACCCTCACATGGGAGAGGCTAAGGGTGAAAACCCTTACAACAAATCCGGAGTGGGAGTCCCGAAGGCAGTCCGATGTTATGTTCAACGTCCTTCTCGCAACTCCTGTGACGGCACTGCTGCCAAATTGTATCAGCTCTGGCTGTTCCTTTGGATCCACCAGTGACGTGGAGAGGGGGACTTGCTGCATGGGCAACAACTGGCCCTCCATATCAACTTGCCCAGGCTTGTGCCCTGGAGAGGACAATCCAGCTTCACCTCAAGGTGTAGATAAAACACGGGAAGCAGCAGTATACCGGTTATAAGCCTCCAGCTCGATTGGCGTAGAGTGTGGCGCCAGGGGTTGCTTCCGACGGTGGGAGAGATCTACAGATCTCACTGGATAGCTACCGCCCGCCTCAAGCTGGGCAGCCCCCAGACAGCAAGGTGTTGTCTTGCCAGAGTTCACCTGCCTCACTGGGTGCGGGGGGCTTAGGGTTTTGCAACCTGAACAGTGGACTGAAATTCCTGCACCAAGCAACACAAGACAGAGCACAAAACAGACAATGAAAAAGAAAACGGACCAGAACCGGAAATCAACTATGCAGTTGGAATGCTGGAACATTCGTACCATGACGACCGGCATCTCACAGGACCTCCAAGACATCAGTGACGCCCGAAAGACTGCAGTCATTAACAAAGAGCTCAAAAGGCTTGATGTCGGCATCGCCACACTCCAAGAAACACGCCTGGCCGAATCAGGGTCTTTGAGGGAAAAGGACAATACGTTCTATTGACAAGGCAAGGGACTCGACAATACAAGAGAGCAAGGCGTAAGCTTTGCAGCCAAGAACAAACTGCTAGGGATGATAGAGCCTGACGGAAACGAATCTGAAAGACTCCTCTCGCTCCGTCTTCAAACGTTCGACGGCCCTGTCAACATCATCAGTGTGTATGCGCCAACCCTGTACTCAACATCAGAAGCCAAAGATGAGTTTTATGGAAACCTGGAATCCATCATCAGCCAGATACCGCCACAGGAACACCTGCTGCTGTTGGGTGACTTCAACGCAAGAGTGGGAGCCGATCATGTCGCCTGGCCAGTTTGCCTGGGACATCATGGAGTCGGCAAGATAAATGAGAATGGACAGCGACTTCTTGTTGTGCTCCTACTTCGACCTCTGCATCACCAACTCCTTCTTTCAGACGAAGCCCCAACACACTACATCTTGGAGACACCCCGATCAAAGCACTGGCATCAGGTGGACTTGATCATCACTAGACGCTCTTGCCTCCAGAATGTTCACATCACCCGATCCTACCACAGCGCTGACTGCGACACAGACCACTCCTTGGTGTGCGGCAGGATTAGGTTGCAGCCGAAGAAGATATATCGCTCTAATCGCGAAGGAAAACCTCGCATTGATGTGAGCAAGACCACACACCCCGAAAAGGCAGCATTGTTTAGAAAGGTACTGGAGGATGCACTGAACAACAGTCTACCTCTTGACACTGCCACTTAGACATGGGACCATGTACGCAACACAGTACAAAATTCTGCCATCACAGTCTTCGGAAAGAAGAAGTCAAGGAAGACAAATAATTGGTTCGAGGTTAACAGCAGTGAGATGACTCCAGTTATCGAGGCCAAGCGTGCAGCCCTTGAAGAACACAAGCACTCATCCAGCCAAGCAACCCTCCAGGTACTCTGAACAGCCAGAAGCAAAGTCCACCAGGCTGTTAGGTGCTGTGCGAACGAATGCTGGCACCAGATATGCAAGGACACCCAGAGGTCAGTTGATACAGGTAACATGTATGACGGCATCAAGAAAGAGGTCCTCCACAGGCGAGCCCATCCATGACAGGAAAAAGCTAATGGAGAGGTAGGTAGAGTATTACTCAGAAGTATACTCCAGAGAGAATCCTGTCACCAGCTCAGCCATGGATGGCATAGAATGCCCGCCCATTCTACAAGTGCTGGACGAGGAACCACCCATTGACGAACTCAGCAAGGCTATTGACAACCTCTCCAGTGAAAAAGCAGCTGGAGGCGATGGAATTCCACCTGAAATCATCAAGTGCAGCAAGATCACTCTATTCAAACCCCTACACGTACTTCTTTGTCCGTGCTGGAGTGAAGAGGCCATGCTGCAAGACACGAGGGACGCCAACATCTTCACGCTATACAAGAACAAAGGAGACAGTTGTGATTGTAACAATTACAGAGGCATCTCATTCCTGGCAAGTTGTTTGCTCGTGTCATCCTGAACAGACTTCACATACTCGCTGACAGAGTCTACCCCGAATCCCAGTGTGGCTTAAGAGCAAATAGATCAATTAGTGACATGATCTTTTCGCTTCGACAGTTACAGGAGAAATGCAAGGAACAGAAGAAGCCACTGTACATTGCCTTCATCGATCTTACCAAAGCCTTCGACCTTGTGAGCAGGGATTATGAGATTGGGCTCAACACTTGTCTGGCTTACAAAGAGTGTGGAATAACAAAATGCTGACAGAGCACACATAGGTGACAGTGTACAACGCCTGCGTGCTGAGTACACTTCTGTACGGTAGTGAGTCCTGGGCGCTGTACTCCACTCGGGAGAATCGAATGAATTCATTTCACATGCGATGCCTGCGGCGCATCCTCGGGATCTCCTGGAAGGACCGAGTCCCCAATACAGAGGTCATCACACGTGCCAAGTCTGTGAGTCTGGTGACCCTGTTGAGGTAACGCCACCTCCGCCGCCTCGGCCATGTGAATCGGATGGAAGATGGGAGACTTCCACAAGACATCCTATACGGAGAGCTGGCCTCTGGAAAGAGAGCTGCAGGACGTCCCCATCGGCGCTTCAAGGACGTATGCAAGCGAGACTGAGAGTGTTACAAAGAGATAACATCCCTTTAAGAGTGTTACAATGAGCAACCTCCCTTTAAGAGTGTTACAAAGAGATAACATCCCTTTAAGAGCGTTACAAAGAGATAACATCCCTTTAAGAGTGTTACAATGAGACAACCTCCCTTTAAGAGTGTTACAATGAGACAACTTCCATTTAAGAGTGTTACAAAGAGACAACATCCCTTTAAGTGTGTTACAAAGAGACAACATCCCTTTAAGAGTGTTACAAAGAGACAACATCCCTTTAAGAGTGTTACAAAGAGACAACATCCCTTTAAGAGCGATACAAAGAGACAACCTCCCTTTAAGAGTGTTACAAAGAGACAACATCCCTTTAAGAGTGTTACAAAGAGACAACATCCCTTTAAGAGTGTTACAAAGAGATAACATCCCTTTAAGAGGGTTACAAAGAGACAACATCCCTTTAAGTGTGTTACAAAGAGATAACATCCCTTTAAGAGCATTACAAAGAGACAACATCACTTTAAGTGCGTTACAAAGAGACAACCTCCCTTTAAGAGTGTTACAAAGAGACAACATCCCTTTAAGATTGTTACAAAGAGACAACCTCCCTTTAAGAGTATTACAAAGAGACAACATCCCTTTAAGAGTGTTACAAAGAGACAACATCCCTTTAAGAGTGTTACAAAGAGACAACATCCCTTTAAAAGCATTACAAAGAGACAACCTCCCTTTAAGAGTGTTACAAAGAGACAACCTCCCTTTAAGAGTGTTACAAAGAGATAACATCCCTTTAGGAGTGTTACAAAGAGACAACATCCCTTTAAGAGCGTTACAAAGAGACAACCTCCCTTTAAGAGTGTTACAAAGAGTTATCCCTTTAAGAGTGTTACAAAGAGACAACATCCCTTTAAGAGCGTTACAAAGAGACAACATCCCTTTAAGAGAGTTACAAAGAGACAACATCCCTTTAAGAGTGTTACAAAGAGACAACATCCCTTTAAGAGCGACACATCACTAAACATTACTAAATAAAGAACGCATTAGGTTGTTTTAAAATATGGGGTTTATTCCTATTATTTGTTTACATAATTGAATCTGAGCCACAATAATTAAATATTGTCAGAATTTTCACTCTATGATGACAAGTTGTGAACCATTCTCTACTCAAAGCAGGTCTTAGTTTGATGCATAAAGTCACATCATCGTGTTGCTGACTTTCTACGTTTTGACTTGGACAGTGGCACACCTTTGGCAGTCTGTGATCGTTTCCTCGGCTCAGTCTCTGGTCGTGTCGTTCGACGACCTCTCTGTTTCCGTTCTGGTGTTACCACGGCAACAGGACTATCTTTGTTGACCTACAAAACACCACGACATACGTTTCCTCTTGGTGGTTTATGTTAGTCTGGAATTGGTTGTGCCATGTCATATATAGGATTTAGGAAAGGGAGTAACCTTAGATACCCATTACTTTGCCAAGCTACCATGTTGTGGCACAACAGGTTATATATATTATCATAATTATAAAAACATATATATATATAAAACAATTTAATACAAACAGTTAATGTTACTAAATCAAAACGAGCCAACAACTCCTAAATATACCACTTGACATTCTGCTGTGAATTATAAACACAGTGGTATATGTTGCATAAGCACGTGGATAGTTGAATTAAGTATAAACTACATATTTGTCTATATATAATATTTCATGTCAGAACCCAAATATAAGTAGATATGATATATTTGGTCAAGAGGTAGAAATCAATGTCAAAATTTAAATACTGGTTCACCAATCTCAGGCGTCTTGTGCATTTACAATCGAAAACATGTGGACACTTTAGAGGTGATGGCACCAGTTTGTAGTCCCCTGCACAAATATTTATGGTGTATATATATATATATACTGTATATATATATATATAGATGTATACATTCAGAGAAACTATTGCAAGGACACCAACCGTTTTTGTTGCTTTCTGTGGGGTTGTTTTCTGTGGTGTAGACTTCCCTCCATGTTTCAGCGTCGTGTTGGCATATGTGGGGTTACTTCGCAGCGTGCGTCTATTCTCCTTGTCTGTTTGATGTAAACAGGGTTCAGAGGCTAACGACACAGCAACTTTCTTTTTATTCGGTGTTTTTCCTGTTCCCTTTGAAGGCTTCATTGGTGTCTTCTTTACCACAGGGTCTGCACGACCTGTACTACGAAGTGGCGTCGACTTAGAGGGACCTCTTTTGGTAGCAGGCACATTGAAAATCACTTCATCATCTGACATGTCACTAGATTGTGCTGCGTCATCATTATCGTCATCATTTGCACTGATGCTGTCGGATTCGTCACTAGATGATGCCACGTCACCATGCTTGTCATTTGTCATGACAGCCGGTGTCATAGCATCACTGTCACTAGAAGAATTATCGTCGTCAGAGTCTGTTCTGTCCGAGTCTCTCTGTGAAGTTTCCCCATGTGTGAGAACTGTCTTCCGGTCGACAAAGAACAGCTCCTGGTGGTTGGTTGGAGCTGATTCTTGTCTCTCATTTGTCTCCAACTCATTGGTCTTGCCGAGTTCTGCAGAACCACTGCAATATCAAATTGAAGCAACAATGTATTAACGACATATATTACCTGTAGCATTATTTTGGGTCAAACCACACAAAATAATCTAGAACTAAGATCACTTTAAGGGCAACTCTCTACAGGCTGCTCAACGTTATCAATCTGGAATTTAAGTCGTGCAGTCCAAGTTGTTTGTGAAATAATTTGAAGTGGCTAGTATAAATTATGTGCTCATGGTAAGAATATGATACAAATGATAGCCAATGATTTATGAATAAGTTATACACAGCTGTAATTCAGCAGACCGACATTATTCAGTCCTTAGGACTGCACTAATCACTTTATATTTCACACTTGATTTGTTCATCCCGACAGGAAGCATTCAGCTATGTTGTAATTACTATGCAAAGACAATTCTTTCATATAAATCCACCACTATCCACATAGCAATGTACTGAGATACACAGTGTAACAAACTGAGGCAGCACGGAGTGAACTAAATGTACTGATACACACAGTGTAACAAACTGAGGCAACACGGAGTGAACAAAATGTAATGAGATGCACAGTGTAACAAACTGAGGCACTACGGAGTGAACTAAATGTACTGATACACAGTGTAATAAACTGAGGCAACACGGAGTGAACTAAACAGCCCAAGTTTTGAAACAGCTGTATGAGGATTTGAACCCATGTTCTCTTCATTGACAACCTGATGTCCTACCCACTGATGACTACAGGTGTGAGTGTGCCTACCTGAAGTCCTACCCACTACATTACAGTGCTTCACTGATGACTACAGGTGTGAATGTGCCTACCTGATGTCCTACCCACTACATTACAGTGCCCCACTGATGACTACAGGTGTGAGTGTGCCTACCTGATGTCCTACCCACTACATCACAGTGCCCCACTGATGATTACAGGTGTGTGAGTGTGCCTACCTGATGTCCTACCCACTACATCACAGTGCCCCACTGATGACTACAGGTGTGAGTGTGCCTACCTTATGTCCTACCCACTACATCACAGTGTCCCACTGATGACTACAGGTGTGAGTGTGCCTACCTTATGTCCTACCCACTACATTACAGTGCCCCACTGATGACTACAGGTGTGAGTGTGCCTACCTGATGTCCTACTCACTACATTACAGTGCCCCACTGATGAATACAGGTGTCAGTGCACCTACCCGATGTCCTCACACTACATTACAGTGCCCCACTGATGACTACAGGTGTGAGTGTGCCTACCTGGTGTCCTACCCACTACATTACAGTGCCCCACTGATGAATACAGGTGTCAGTGCGCCTACCCGATGTCCTCACACTACATTACAGTGCCCCACTGATGACTACAGGTGTTAGTGTGCCTACCTGGTGTCCTACTCACTACATTACAGTGCCCCACTGATGATTACAGGTGTGAGTGTGCCTATCCGATGTCCTCACACTACATTACAGTGCCCCACTGATGACTACAGGTGTGAGTGTGCCTACCTGGTGTCCTACCCACTACATTAGAGTGCCCCACTGATGACTACAGGTGTGAGTGTGCCTACCTGGTGTCCTACCCACTACATTACAGTGCCCCACTGATGACTACAGGTGTCAGTGTGCCTACCCGATGTCCTCACACTACATTACAGTGCCCCACTGATGACTACAGGTGTGAGTGTGCCTACCTGGTGTCCTACCCACTACATTAGAGTGCCCCACTGATGACTACAGGTGTGAGTGTGCCTACCTGATGTCCTACTCACTACATTACAGTGCCCCACTGATGAATACAGGTGTCAGTGCGCCTACCCGATGTCCTCACACTACATCACAGTGCCCCACTGATGACTACAGGTGTGAGTGTGCCTACCTGATGTCCTACTCACTACATTACAGTGCCCCACTGATGAATACAGGTGTCAGTGCGCCTACCCGATGTCCTCACACTACATTACAGTGCCCCACTGATGACTACAGGTGTGAGTGTGCCTACCTGGTGTCCTACCCACTACATTAGAGTGCCCCACTGATGACTACAGGTGTGAGTGTGCCTACCTGATGTCCTACCCACTACATTAGAGTGCCCCACTGATGACTACAGGTGTGAGCATGCCTACCTGTGTTGGCCTGCGAGTCTCATACACTGCCAGGTGTAGTCGACGAAGGTGGCTTGTTGCAGGAGTCGACCAAGTCGCTCCAAGTGACGTTCTGTCAACATGACCGTCCATAATTAAAACAAAAAAACTAAAGATAAGTTCTTATATAGCGCAGTATCCAGTCAGAACAGCTCAAAGAGGTTTACACTTTACTCCCTGGCAGACCTGTTCTTATATAACGCAGTATCCAGTCAGGACTGCTCAAAGTGGTTTACACTTTACTCCCTGGCAGACCTGTTCTTATATAGCGCAGTATCCAGTCAGGACTGCTCAAAGTAGTTTACACTTTACTCCCTGGCAGACCTGTTCTTATTTAGCGCAGTATCCAGTCAGGACTGGTCAAAATGGTTTACACTTTACTCCCTGGCAGACCTGTTCTTATACAGCGCAGTATCCAGTCAGGACTGCTCAAAATGGTTTACACTTTACTCCCTGGCAGACCTGTTCTTATATAGCGCAGTATCCAGTCAGGACTGGTCAAAATGGTTTACACTTTACTCCCTGGCAGACCTGTTCTTATATAGCGCAGTATCCAGTCAGGACTGCTCAAAATGGTTTACACTTTACTCCCTGGCAGACCTGTTCTTATATAGCGCAGTATCCAGTCAGGACTGCTCAAAATGGTTTACACTTTACTCCCTGGCAGACCTGTTCTTATATAGCGCAGTATCCAGTCAGGACTGCTCAAAGTGGTTTACACTTTACTCCCTGGCAGACCTGTTCTTATATAGCGCAGTATCCAGTCAGGATTGCTCAAAGCGGTTTACACTTTACTCCCTGGCAGACCTGTTCTCATATAGCGCAGTATCCTGTCAGGACTGCTCAAAGTGGTTTACACTTTACTCCCTGGCAGACCTGTTCTTATATAGCGCAGTATCCAGTCAGGACTGCTCAAAGTGGTTTACACTTTACTCCCTGGCAGACCTGTTCTTATATAGCGCAGTATCCAGTCAGGACTGTTCAAAGCGGTTTACACTTTACTCCCTGGCAGACCTGTTCTTATATAGCGCAGTATCCAGTCAGGACTGCTCAAAGTGGTTTACATTTTGCTCCCTGGCAGACCTGTTTAATTGAACACCATCTCGACTTCTCTGAGAAGCATCCAGCCCCGCTGCAATTAATGCGCGAATACTATTTGTACACAAATATCCACCACTGTCTATAGCCAGATATTCATTGATACAACTAAGTGAATTGGAGCAACGCAGAGTGAACAAACTTGCACAAGGTTCGACACCGCAGCACATGATTCGAACTGGGGTTCTTTCGGTTGAGAATCCACGTACTGAATATCAACAATGGTTACTGTTTTCACTTTCGATCTCGCTCTGAGACAGCTTATCTTAAACAGGCCACCATCGGTACGATACGTGATATGCACTCCCTTGGCCAGATCGATCTTATCCTTGTGATAAAAAGGCAGCTAGAAATATAGAAGAGTGGGTTCAGTTACACCAGTCTTGATGTCAAACGGTTCCGATTTATCTTCATCGTGCAAGACACATCCTTTCATATCTTTGTGTAGTTGTCACATAACAGAGACAAGTTTAGGAGGACATCCAAGACGGGCAAGGCAGCCCCATAAGGCATCTCTGTTCACAGAGTCAAATGCCTTAGTTAGATCAATAAAGGCAAAGTACAGGTCGCAAAAATCATGTCTGCAGTCAGTGCGGTGCCACAGGTGGGTCGGAAACCACATTGTGTTTCAGATAAGATACTCTCTGATAGTGGATGTAGCCGGTTGAGCATGACTCTGGCAAGGATCTTTCCAGCAACTGATAGCAGGGAGATCCCTTGGAAGTTGTCACAGTCAGCCCTGTCATGGATGACGATCATGGCATCCTTTAAATCCTGGGGTATTTCATGAGTATTTCAGATCTTATAGAGATGATGTAGGTGCTTGGTTAAGATTTCTCCTGCATGCTTGTATATTTTGCTGGGGATGCTAACTTAGGCCTTGTTCTTCATTTGGAAAATGGCTTTGCGCACCAGTAATTCCGAGAAATGTTCTTGCCAATGATTTAGGATGCCTTCCTTGTCTTTGACAAGAATTGAACCATCTTTTGAGCGCAGAGACGCAGTATGTCTTCTTACAGGTCCATCCTCTATGGGGGTTGACTGAAGGCAACCTTCTAGTAGGCAGACCCTAATTACAATTTAAAGAGGTGGTCAAGAGAGATCTCAAAGACTACACCTTCCACTTTCTATGCAGGCAGACTGTTGAGGACCGAGTCACCTGGCGAGCCGGTCTTACGGTGGTTCAGACGAACCAGGAAACCAAGCGTGTGTGACATCATGCTAGGGATCCAATTCCACCTACATGTTTGCAACTACGAGAAGCATTGTCTCGAGAGACAGAAGCTGGCCTCTGCTAATCTACCATTTAAACTTCTATTTGCATATGACATGGATGTATTCCCAAGATATTATCGCATTAAAAAATACCACAACATTCAAGAATGTTTACAAGTTATAAAATTTATATCAACTTACCAGTATATGGCAGTAGACCTTCGAGAGAGGACTTGATATTTGGCAACTTGCCAAGTTCGTCAGGTGACCTAGACTTGACAATAACAGATAGGACGTACTGAGCGATGCGGCAGTGACGACTGTTTGTGTTCCATATCACAGCGTAACGAAGCACAGAGTCTGAAACAGAAACAGTTGTACTTCTAATGAGTTACAACATTTGGTGCATTACTTCATAACTGTGATATGCAGCCAGGGGTCTTTGCTTCAATTGGGTAATGGACGTATCACAGTTTCCCTTCCACGAATCAAAGCACTAGCAGCCACAAACCGAAACCAGTCTGAAACCACATTCGCAGATGGATATCCACCTACAGTAATTACAGTGGATTCAATGGGTGGCGTGATTTCAATAAATCAGTAGATTAAAAAAATGTGTCTGTTTACACATTAGACAGTTGGCGTCCTGCACAGTTGATGGTCAACTAAAACTATTTTTTCATTTGAAATGTTCATGAAATATTCTCATCTTAACACAATGTTGAAAATAGTCAAAACATGGACTAAAAGGTGAGTTCTTATATGTAGCGCAGTATCCAGTCCTTAGGACAGCTCAAAGCGCTTTACACTTTACTCCCTGGTAGACATGTTCAAACGAACACCATCTCAACTTTTCCGGGAAGTATTCAGCCTCACTGCAATTGCTGCACAAAGACTATTCATACATAAACGTCCACCACTGTCTGTAGCCAGGTACTCATTCATACAGCTGAGTGAACTGGAGCAATGTAGAATGAACGAACTTGCCCAAGGTTCGACATGGCAACACAGTATTCGAACCCAGGTTCTCTCGATTGAGAGTCCAGCACTCTATTCACTGTCCCACATATATGGATTGTATAACAAAACTGTCACTTATATATATATCTTCTTCTTCTCTGACTTTCCCCTCATCTGGGGTTGTCGGTATGGCTGGTAATTTTCTTTCTCCATGTCGTCCTGTCCATCACCACATCTGCACTCACACCCACGATTTCCATGTCTCTTCTGCATGTGTCTTTCCATCTGGTCTTCGGTCGTCCTCTCCTTCTTCTTCCTGGTATCTCTGCATTTAGCACTCTTCTCACTATGTGCTCCTCTTCCCTTCTCATCACATACCCATACCATTTCAGTCGTTTCTCTGTTATCTTTTTGGATGCGTGTGTCACTCTCGTTGCTCCTCTAATATATTCGTTTCGGATCTTATCTTTCTTTGTTACTCCACACATCCACATCCAGATCCTTGGTGCAACCCAACCTCTACGCCAAAGTTGCTGCTTATATATATATATAATATATAAATAATTGGGGTCATGTTAGTGTAAGAGTGACCAGTCATAATGATATGATGGATGCCAGACAATTATTATATTGTGTGTTTGTATGTGTGTGTGTGTGTGTGCATGTGCATGCATGCAAATACAGACAGTAATGCTTCTTCTTGAAGAAATTTCTCTTAAACAACAAATTCACAAGCACATCTCACTTTTCCGAGAAATACGAGCCTACCTACACTGTTGCTCTATGACCAGTGGTAGACAGGTGACTTACCGAGCTGGTCATCCCGTAGATGACCAATGATGTCCTCCAAGTCTTCATGTCCAGCAGTGGCCGCAAGAACCTCTACAAACGTCATCAATGACCCGTACACACCTCGATTACTTGCTAAAATTTGTGTCACGATGAGTACGGCAGTTTTTATATAATTATGTTAATTATTATAAAACCATTCATCAGTGGAACTGAAGAAGTCATAGTAACAAAATCATACTAATTGATACCAAAGACGTTAACACCTTTTGATTCAATTCTGAAATTTTGTCCAAAAATGGCACTGGAATTGGTATTTATCGTGTTTTCCCAGAGATAATTCAATTCAAGTGAATACAAATTAACTAACCTGAATCAGTAATCTTGTCACTTATTACAGTTAAAGAAGACATTATTGATGAAAGTGAAATCCACTTGAGGCTAGAATTGTATTTCACTGCACAAAGAACACTGTATTTCATTACAGCCACTTTCACGGGCAGCCTGTTAACAGTGTTACATTCGCAGTAAAGAATAAAAACATAATCAGAGACTGTCAATAATATAAACACTCCAGAATCACATATAATGTCAAAAATATATAAACACGTGTACTTATCTATAACAATGTTTGCCCCTGTATTGCAAGAAATGTTCAACAATAATAGGAGACTTAAAAACTGTATGTACCTTTCAAGATAGTCAGCAGCTTGAATGGCTGCTCCAGCGTGATAGTGAGGCCAATTGCCTTCAGGTATTTCTTCTGATGCAGTAGATTCGACAGCTCCTGCTCCCTGAAACACACACCAGGTGGCACTGTCAGTAACTCAACCAATCAAAACGTTTGACCATTACCAATTAAGCTGAACTGTATTCCATAGGACACATTACATACTTGAAGCTTCCAGACCATATAAAAATCAACAAAGTTAACCGACATTACTTTCAGTGGTTTGTTTCATGGACAAAATTCATGTTTTTGTGGAGAGTGCATGTCAGGAAGACCAAATTGTATAAGTACTGCACAGCTGACAGTGTGACCCCACTGATACATCAACAGGAATGCATTTCTTGTATATATTGCGCAGAGTGCTTCTGAGGAACAGGAATACATCTTGGTGCATAGTTTTACATACTATATAGTGCATAATGGTACATGCTATATAGTGCATAGTGGTACATGCTATATAGTGCATAGTGGTACATACTATATAGTGCATAGTGGTACTTGCTATATAGTGCATAGTGGCACATGCTATATAGTGCATAGTGGCACATACTATATAGTGCATAGTGGTACATACTATATAGTGCATAGTGGTACATGCTATATAGTGCATAGTGGTACATGCTATATAGTGCATAGTGGTACATACTATATAGTGCATAGTGGTACTTGCTATATAGTGCATAGTGGTACTTGCTATATAGTGCATAGTGGCACATGCTATATAGTGCATAGTGGCACATACTATATAGTGCATAGTGGTACATACTATATAGTGCATAGTGGTACATGCTATATAGTGCATAGTGGTACATGCTATATAGTGCATAGTGGTACATGCTATATAGTGCATAGTGGTACATGCTATACAGTGCATAGTGGTACATGCTATATAATGCATAGTGGTACATACTATATAGTGCATAGTGGTACGTGCTATACAGTGCATAGTGGTACATACTATATAGTGCATAGTGGTACATGCTATATAGTGCATAGTGGTACATACTATATAGTGCATAGTGGTACATACTATATAGTGCATAGTGGTACATACTATATAGTGCATAGTGGTACATACTATATAGTGCATAGTGGTACATGCTATATAGTGCATAGTGGTACATACTATAAGTGCATAGTGGTACAAGCTATATAGTGCATAGTGGTACATACTATATAGTGCATAGTGGTACATGCTATATAGTGCATAGTGGTACATACTATATAGTGCATAGTGGTACATACTATATAGTGCATAACGGTACATGCTATATAGTTCATAGTGGTACATGCTATATAGTGCATAGTGGTACATACTATATAGTGCATAGTGGTACATGCTATATAGTGCATAGTGGTACATACTATATAGTGCATAGTGGTACATACTATATAGTGCATAGTGGTACATACTATATAGTGCATAGTGGTACATACTATATAGTGCATAGTGGTACATGCTATATAGTGCATAGTGGTACATACTATAGTGCATAGTGGTACATGCTATATAGTGCATAGTGGTACATGCTATATAGTGCATAGTGGTACATGCTATATAGTGCATAGTGGTACATACTATATAGTGCATAGTGGTACTATATAGTGCATAACGGTACATGCTATATAGTTCATAGTGGTACATGCTATATAGTGCATAGTGGTACATACTATATAGTGCATAGTGGTACATACTATATAGTGCATAGTGGTACATACTATATAGTGCATAGTGGTACATGCTATATAGTGCATAGTGGTACATACGATATAGTGCATAGTGGTACATGCTATATAGTGCATAGTGGTACATGCTATATAGTGCATAGTGGTACATACGATATAGTGCATAGTGGTACATGCTATATAGTGCATAGTGGTACATGCTATATAGTGCATAGTGGCACATACAATATAGTGCATAGTGGTACATACTATATAGTGCATAACGGTACATGCTATATAGTGCATAGTGGCACATACTATATAGTGCATAGTGGCACATACTATATAGTGCATAGTGGTACATGCTATATAGTGCATAGTGGTACATGCTATATAGTGCATAGTGGTACATGCTATATAGTGCATAGTGGTACATACTATATAGTGCATAGTGGTACATACTATATAGTGCATAACGGTACATGCTATATAGTGCATAGTGGTACATGCTATATAGTGCATAGTGGTACATACTATATAGTGCATAGTGGTACATGCTATATAGTGCATAGTGGTACATACTATATAGTGCATAGTGGTACATGCTATATAGTGCATAGTGGTACATGCTATATAGTGCATAGTGGCACATACTATATAGTGCATAGTGGTACATACGATATAGTGCATAGTGGTACATGCTATATAGTGCATAGTGGTACATGCTATATAGTGCATAGTGGCACATACTATATAGTGCATAGTGGTACATGCTATATAGTGCATAGTGGCACATACTATATAGTGCATAGTGGTACATACTATATAGTGCATAACGGTACATGCTATATAGTGCATAGAGCCAGGCAGTACACAACACTAATGAAAATATTAAATAACTGCCAAATTGCCTCAAACAAGGAAGAAGCAGATCAAACTGTATTTACACTGGTGGGTAGGACAAGTGTTTTGACAGTTTTCTCCCTTTAATGAATCGTCTTGTTATTGTTGTGGTTTGGTGAATGAGTGACTTACTTGAGGATGAAGTCTTCCTGCTTGGCCCGAGATTCCTCCTGCTCTAACACTGTCACATCCTGACAAAGAAACAATGATCGTCCAAGTACTTGGTTGTAGAGAGTTCAGAGCTAACTGTTTATTACTTTGAGCTGCACTAAGATTATTTAATTATGTACATAATACTGAGGCATGCTGTGAGTACATTCACAGTCAGTCTGAATACTTCTATTCATAGTTCTGAGTCAACACTTTGACCACACTGAATTAGTAACTTGGCACTGACATTTCCAAAAATGTCTGATCCTGACAATGAACAAATACTAGTCAAAGTGCGTTAATATTCGCTGTAGAATTCACCTTCACAACAGATGTGCCAAAATGATAGTATGAGAAACAGTAATCTCCTTTAATGTACAACTCGTTTCCTTTAAAATGGAACTATGTGACAATTCCATACAACCTTCAAAAATTGGAGCTGAAAAATCTGAAAGAATCCATGTTATCAATGCTACTAACTTTCCAGACGATGATATTGGAATCTCCGGCCCCAGTGATGAGAGATTTCTCGTCCGAAGTTGTCGCCAGCGCCCAAACCTTGTCCTTGTGTTCATCAAATGTCTTTACACACTCGTTGGTCTTGATTGTCCAAAGTTTCAGAAGACCGTCCGAACCACTGCATAGAACCATAATTATGTCATTTCTGTGTTTCCAATAAACAGTATTCATTTGTGATATTAAATAGCTTAAATTACATGTTTTTGTAGTCTAGTTAACGTAAGGAAAAATGTGAAAGTGTATGGATGTATTTTTATTGCAAAATACAAAAAAATATAGTAAAATAAATATTACATCTATTTTTTCTTTAAAAAGTTCATCATTCTGTAGTTTCATTATGTAATAATCCCTGCTTAAATTTGGCTTGCTCTTATTGTGGTCACAAATAAATGTTTATTCATTCAGTCATAATGCTTTTCCAATATTGAACAATAAGAATTAAAACAAGACACACTTACCTTTCCAAAATGAGGACAAATTGATCAAATAAATGTTTTTAAATTGACAAATATTGTTGTTTCTGTGACAAACCTTGAAATCAGCTGCATTCCCCGGGTCAGAAAGTTCACCTTGAGCACGGAACTTTCATGACCTTCAAAAGTCTGCAAAAATAACAAAGTCCTTTTTGTGAAAATTACAATTTTCATAACTTTCACAAAACACCTTTCATAGAAACATTTCTCATACAACGTACATTCTAAAAAGTAACACGAGAGTGACAGTTTAATAAATAATATTTTTTTAATAAATGTACAATAACAATGGAAATGAAGAATGAGAGGGTGGTGATAAAGGGAAACGACGGGAGAGAGATGGAGAGGGAGACTGGGGGGTGGGATGGGAAGAATTGGGGGTGAATGGGAAGAAAGTCCTCGCGGCTGTACCTTGACACAACTGCAGTCAGACAAAGCCCAGATCCTGACAGTGCCATCGGCTGAAGATGTCGCCAGACACTGCAAGACAAACATACCAGAGTCAGACTTACTAAATCTGCCTCACAGAGGTGACTTACAAATGCAAACAAAATACTTAAATAAGAAATGAAATTTTTTAATTAATTTAAATCTTATAACAGAAGGTATGATTTAATCACAACCATATTATCACAT
Source organism: Paraescarpia echinospica (assembly GCA_020002185.1). NCBI lineage: Eukaryota > Metazoa > Annelida > Polychaeta > Sabellida > Siboglinidae > Paraescarpia > Paraescarpia echinospica. The sequence continues at coordinate 3,895,063 of CM034535.1, forward strand.
CATACTCTGAGCAGTTTTCATGAGTTTCATTAAGTGATGATTTCATATAAACAACGTGGAAATAACCATATCCCAACACATCGTTAATAATTTCGTTTTGTATGAGTGTACCCAGATCTGAATAACTTTTTTTTTATTATTACTAACATTTCTAAAGCCCCATATATTCGGGACTAGCCCATTCATAGGAGCATACATGGAATTATATGAAATGTTTAAGAAATATATATAATCCTCGTAAAAACATTATATTAAAAAAGACTATAATATCATATTAAGTAAGTAACATGCATGATACAGTTTCAAAAATATTAAGAGAATTGCATAAATAGATATATGTTAAAATTAATAAAAATATATAATAATAATAATAATGGATAGTTCTTATATAGCACAAATCTTTTTAGGCAAGAAACTCAGTGCGCTAGAACATATCATTTATACTCACATGTGTACATAACATAGACTACACAAGTACATAGAGAAAAACTTGGACCACTTAAACTAGAGAGAACACTTGTCGGAACAGATATGTCTTTAACCTTTAGAATGGAATATTTTGCAGACTGCAGACAGTGAATTCCAGAGAGTGGGTGTGGTGAAGCTAAAAGAACGCTCACCAACAGGTCCTCCAGCGAAAAGCTGTTAACAATACCTAAACGTAGGTGTGTGACGTTTTATATGTGGAGAGCAGGGCCGAAAGGTAAGGTGGGAGTGACCCATCAAAATGGGGGTACACAAAAGTTGCCATCTTGTACTGGCATCGGAATCTTACAGGCAGCCAATGGAGTTCCTGCAACATTGGCGTCACATGGTCTTGCTTACGTTTCTTTAGAACGAGCCATGCTGCACTGCTCCGAACCATCTGTAATCGACTTATCTGTTCAGCAGGCAGACCAGTAAAAACCGAATTGCAATAATCAAGACAGGGAGTTATTAAAGCAGTGACAAGTCTAGCAGAAGCGCTTTTAGAAAGGTACAGCCGGATGTACGCAATACGTCTTAATTCAAGAAAAGAGGCACGACAAACACTGCTGATTTGTTCCTGCATGGAGAGAGTCTGATCAATTCTAAATCCATGGTATTTTACTGAAGTTTTGAAGGGGATATTACTACCACCGATGTCTACAGAATCACTGTCTACCAATCTGAGACGAGATGAAGCACCAACAGTCATTACTTCTGTTTTGTCGGTGTTCAACATCAGCGTATTGCTGTTTATCCAAGATAAGACGTCATCAATACAATCATGAATGCTTGACTCGACTGTACAAAACTCATTAGGAGGAGCACTTTTTGACAGCTCCATATCATCAGCATACTTGTAAAGATTGCACTCATGAGCAGAAATCACATCTGACGGGGGCTGGGAGTACAACGTAAACAAAACAGGTTCCAAAAAGGAACCCTGAGGTACTCCGAATTCAAGTTGACTCGGAGCAGACAAGGCACCATCAACAACGACAGACAGACAACAATCACTAACATAGGATGCAAAGCATTCAAGAACAGTGCTTCTTATCCCAAAAGTAACGTCGAACCTCTTCAGGAGAATGGAATGATCAAGCGTTTTGAATGCTGCGCTGAGGTCAAATAAAGCAACCAAGGAGACAAGTCTCTCATCCGCCTTCACCAACAGACCATCAAGAACACTCAGCTCAGCAGTCTCTGTGCTATGATCCTTCCTATAGGCAGACTGGTGCATTTCAAGAAGACACTTTTCAGACAGATGTTTTTGGAGCTATCCCAAGACAACTTTCTATAGAATCTTAGATATAAATGGAAGGTTAGAAACTGGACTTTTCATATTATTTCTGTCAAGCCCAGACTTCTTCAAAAGTGGTGTAACTACTGCCTGCTTGGACAGCTTAGGGACAATACTTGTGGCAAGAGATGCATTGACAACAGCATTTATTATCAAGACAAGATCAACAAGACATCGTTTTGTGAGGAAGGTGGAGATGGGGTCCAACATGCAACTCTTGGCTGGCGATTTAACAATCAGCTCAGATATCTCCTTCTCTGTAACACAATCAAAATGAGAGAGAGCATGGGGGTACCATACACCTCAGAGGTTGGTGGTTCATATGAGCAAGAGTTCAAATCATCACGTAAAAGCCTAATTTTATAAGAGAAAAAGTCACAAAAACACTGTGGCAATTCTGATCGCAGGACATCAGATGGAAGGGGTATAAGTCTGGATCTTCCTAAAAATTAATTGGACACTGTGAAGAACTGTATACTGGAAGATTCTATGGAGTCGATTCTGTCACAGTAGAATTGTCTCTTGGCCGCATGGACACACAACGTCACAGAAGCCCTCTCCTTCATGAAGATCTCTCTGTGCACTGAGTCTTCATTATTGTTCAGCTCGACTCCTCTTGTGGCGTGCCTCCCTTACCTCCTCAGACATCCACGGTGTGGAAGGGCGCTCTCTCGCCTGGTGAAAGACGGAGCGTGTCGTTCGAGAAGCTTTTGAAGCCCATCATGGCATACAGTCCTGAGGTTCCTGGACGTTACGAGCTGTGTGGCACGTGGAGGCTTGGTGACAGCCAGACGACAGACAACAAGGTAGTGGTCGGAAAGATCAGGACAGACCTGCACTCTCTCCATAGACAGAAGGCTGCCCTCATTACAGACCACAACCCAGTCTAAGGTGTGGCCACGATAGCACAGGCCGTGGTCACGCAACATAGTCTTCAGTCGGTTTACTGGAGGATCAGAACAGTCATCAAAGTGAAAGTTGAAATCTCATAGAAAGGTGACGTCACTGCGAGAATCAGCACAGCTCGACAACAGTTCCAGTAAATCCCAAAGGAATGTGGAATTTAACAGTTTGTTTGTTTTACTCGGACGTGGTCTGTACAAGCAGACACACGAGACAGAAGTAGAGTTCGTTGACAGACGCATTTCAACACTTTCAAACAATATGTAGTCAAGAGGTCTGAATGACACAGAGCTGAAAACACTAGTCCTGATGATAAAGGCGATCCCATCTCCTCTCGATCCCGTACGGGGGTACGAATGACAGTCATAGCCAGCGGGGTCATAGTGGTGATGGAAGTCTCATCACCCTGCGAGCGCAGCCACGTTTCTGTCAGCATAAACATGTCAGCGTCGTTGTTCAAAATCATATCGTGAATGTCGGCAGGTTTATTGTGGCACGACTGTGTTGAAACACAACACTTTTAGATCGCCACATTTGCATCAACTGTTTACTCTTTCGCCGATACCGCTTCTGGGGCAGGTCAACACCGATCTGGAGCGAGCGAAGATCTGCGGTGAGACGTGATGGTACCACTGCAAGGAGTTGAGTGAGTTTGTACTGCAAATGTACATGTTCTAATTTGCGTTGATTTCGCTCAGCTGGTTGTTCATGCTGCACAGACAAGGAACATGGAGTGGGGGAACAAAATGACAGAGAAACAGCAAACAGAGGCGAGGGTGGGGGCATAACACGACAGCATCCCACATCATGATGAAGCAGTACAAAAATCACATTGAAACAACAACCACAGCCACACAAACACAGTACAAAACCGGAGCTCGAGATCACTCAAACCACGATGGCGAATGACCCCTGACCCCTACATATATAAAATAAATTTGCAGGGGGGTTGCAGTATTCAACAAAATGGATCCACTCATATTCGCTAAATCTCATTAGATCATTCTGACTGTCTGGTATGTCAAAGAAAAAACCTTGGCTGTACAAACCTGGTCAACTGGGGAGAACTGGACACACCAGATTCCTCGTCTGTGACCGCGGAAAACGCCAACAAGCGAGAGGTCCGCAGCACGCCACAGCTACAAACAGACAGTACATGGGCTGACAGGAAGGAAGCAGCATCATGCACACCACACATACATGTCTACACTGACCCTTAGGATTCACCCTCATACACCCCACACATACATGTCTACACTGACCGATAGGATTCACCCCCATACACGTCTACACTGACCCTTAGGATTCATCCTCATACACCCCACACATACATGTCTACACTGACCCTTAAGATTCACCCTCATACACCCCACACGTAGATGTCTACACTGACCCTTAGGATTCACCCTCATACACCCCACACATACATGTCTACACTGACCCATAAGATTCACCCCCATAAACCCCACACATAACGTCTACACTGACCCTTAGGATTCATCCTCATACACCCCACACATACATGTCTACACTGACCCTTAAGATTCACCCTCATACACCCCACACGTAGATGTCTACACTGACCCTTAGGATTCACCCTCATACACCCCACACATACATGTCTACACTGACCCATAAGATTCACCCCCATAAACCCCACACATAACGTCTACACTGACCCTTAGGATTCATCCTCATACACCCCACACATACATGTCTACACTGACCCTTAAGATTCACCCTCATACACCCCACACGTAGATGTCTACACTGACCCTTAGGATTCACCCTCATACACCCCACACATACATGTCTACACTGACCCATAAGATTCACCCCCTTAAACCCCACACATACATGTCTACACTGACCCCTAGAATTCACCATCAAACACCCCACACATACATGTCTACACTGACCCTTAGGATTCACCCTCATACACCCCACACATACATGTCTGGACTGACCCTTAGGATTCACCCTCATACACCCCACACATACATGTCTGCACTGACCCTTAGGATTCACCATCAAACACCCCACACACAGGTCTACACTGACCCTTAGGATTCACCCTCATACACCCCACACATACACGTCTGCACTGACCTTTAGGATTCACCATCAAACACCCCACACATACATGTCTACACTGACCCTTAGCCCTTAGGATTCACCCTCATACACCCCACACATACATGTCTGCACTGACCCTTAAGATTCATCTTCATTGCTCTGAATTATCCTAATGACGAAATCATTTTAAAAGTTGCTATAAATACACACATTTTGAAATAGAAAAGAGTTTGTGAATGTAATGATAATCTTTTTCTTAATAAGTTTAAAAATGAGAAGAAAAGTCATCTTCTCATTCGCTTAAGGCATCAAATATTTGGCACATATCCTTAACCACAGGGAATTTCAGAAAAATAAAAGCATTACGGGTCCTTCTTGGTGTTGTAAATGAACCCTGGAAAGTTTGACACCCGAGATGCAAAGCACTTGGAGTAATAACATTAGATACATACATATTCTTGCTCAATTATAGCAACAAGCATTGCAGGAAAAAAGTCAAAAAACCCAGACATAACCTAGGTTGACTGTCATCTACCTTCGCTGTCTTGTCCTGAGAGCCTGACGCGATCAGTTTGTCGTTTGGTGACACGGTGACACTATTGATGTCCTTGTCATGTGCCTTCTCCGTCAACTTAGCAGTCAGTGAGACAGAACCCTGGTCAGATCCTTTACCAGACCACTCAGCTGGCAGCGTCCACAGCTTGATGGTCAAATCCTGACTACCACTGACCACAAACTGTGGCGACAACCTGTGGAGTGGAAAGAGTTAATAAATATAAATAAAAGAAATGTACACAAAACAAATAACCATTAAACTGACCCAGTCTGTTCCTCTTTTTAAAATATAATGTCCACAATACTAAAATAAATATGTTGAACGTACATTGCCCGCCAAATTGTGTTAATAAACCCGAAAAAGTTATTGCAATTTGAATGATGTGGCCATGAAATATTTACAAAACATTAAAATTGTAAACACAACTGTTATAGCGGCAACGCTAACAGCAAATGCCTGGAATTTGGGCATGGCTTGTTTCCGCAATCTAGACCTCAAGTGGGACGAACTATTGAGTATAGGAAGTGAAACAGACCTGGAGAATGCAACAGAGAGGACCGCATGTGTGTGTCCTGTCGCTATGGCAACACAGTCCACTTTCTGGTTATCTTCATTCAGTCGCCATAGTCGCACACATGCATCCTGCAACCATGACAACACAGGTAACTAACAACAATGTCGATGCAGCCATTATCAGGTGGTTTAACACAATATCGTGTTAACAAACGTAAGAGGTAACAAAATCCACGACTGTCCAGAAATCCTTACACAGACGATTACTGAACTTTCTTCAGGACAGTTCCTTTATTTTCAACTCTTAATATAATATCCAAGTGAGATTTTGTACCTGCTGATTATTTTGTACCTGCTGATTATTTTGCGATATAGTAAAAACTCTGTCATCTGTACTAATGATGTTCTAGTATAATGACATTGTCGTATATGTGAACCGTGACAAGGGGAATTAAGTATGTGTATGTTGACATTATTCTAACAGAACGTCATGAATCCACCTTATCAAGATAATCTACAGGTAAATGTCACGCTTGGGTATGTTGTGAGTTCTAATGAATAACACTGGTAATGTTACTGGGTGGTATAAGTTATTTAGTTGCTCAGTTAGTTAGATTATTTGGCCATCAATATTAACTCATCGTCGGTAAAACACAGGAAATGTGCAATATTCTGTACCTTTGAGCTGCTAACAAATAATGAAGGATCCCTGCGGTAGACGTCGACGCACAATACAATGTCCGAGTGACCTTTCACCATTTGGCAGTTCCAGGTCGTGACTTCAAACACTTTTATCAGCTCACTGTTGGTTGCCACGACGATATGACTGTCACCAGCACTGACAAACTTAATGTCAAGTATGTCATCGTTATATCCCGCAAACTGCAACGACACGTTTCCATGACAACTTATGAGCAGACAGTGGGTATCTTGTTCCTATTTCCACAGCAAATATTGAAAGATATGAAATAACAGATTCAAATAATTTGATGATATCTATATTTTATAATTGCTACGACTGGCTACAGTGGTTCATGTAATCATATGAATCTCAATTCTCAAAACACATTGTCGTATGTATATACAAACTAATCAGTACTTTTGCAATTTAGGCCTGCACATATAGATTACACATATAGACATAATAAAAAAATTACTGTCTTATAAAAATAAAATAATTTTTTGCTAGATGCTATCAATACACTAGCTATGCACAAGTCTACATGGTGTTTGTACTAACAGTGTATAGAATCACAAGCCTACACGGTGTTTGTACTAACAGTGTATAGAATCACAAGCCTACACGGTGTTTGTACTAACAGTGTATAGAATCACAAGTCTACACGGTGTTTGTACTAACAGTGTATAGAATCACAAGTCTACACGGTGTTTGTACTAACAGTGTATAGAATCACAAGCCTACACGGTGTTTGTACTATCAGTGTATAGAATCACAAGCCTACACGGTGTTTGTACTAACAGTGTATAGAATCACAAGTCTGCATGGTGTTGGTACTAACAGTGTATAGAATCACAAGCCTACACAGTGTTTGTACTAACAGTGTATAGAATCACAAGCCTACACGGTGTTTGTACTAACAGTGTATAGAATCATAAGCCTACACGGTGTTGGTACTAACAGTGTATAGAATCATAAGCCTACATGGTGTTGGTACTAACAGTGTATAGAATCACAAGTCTACACGGTGTTTGTACTAACAGTGTATAGAATCACAAGTCTACATGGTGTTGGTACTAACAGTGTATAGAATCACAAGTCTACACGGTGTTGGTACTAACAGTGTATAGAATCACAAGTCTACACGGTGTTGGTACTAACAGTGTATAGAATCACGAGTCTACACGGTGTTTGTACTAACAGTGTATAGAATCACAAGTCTACTCGGTGTTGGTACTAACAGTGTATAGAATCACAAGTCTACACAGTGTTTATACTAACAGTGTATAGAATCACAAGTCTACATGGCGTTGGTACTAACAGTGTTTAGAATCACAAGCCTACATGGTGTTGGTACTAACAGTGTATAGAATCACAAGTATACACGGTGTTGGTACTAACAGTGTATAGAATCACAAGTCTACATGGTGTTGGTACTAACAGTGTATAGAATCACAAGTATACATGGTGTTGGTACTAACAGTGCATAGAATCACAAGTCTACATGGTGTTGCTACTAACAGTGTATAGAATCACAAGCCTACATGGTGTTGGTACTAACAGTGTATAGAATCACAAGTCTACACGGTGTTTATACTAACAGTGTATAGAATCACAAGTATACATGGTGTTGGTACTAACAGTGTATAGAATCACAAGTCTACACGGTGTTGGTACTAACAGTGCATAGAATCACAAGTCTACACAGAGTTTGTACTAACAGTGTATAGAATCACAAGTCTACACGGTGTTGGTACTAACAGTGTACAGAATCACAAGTCTACACAGTGTTTGTACTAACAGTGTATAGAATCACAAGTCTACACAGTGTTTGTACTAACAGTGTATAGAATCACAAGTCTACACGGTGTTTGTACTAAGAGTGTACAGAATCACAAGTCTACACAGTGTTTGTACTAACAGTGTATAGAATCACAAGTCTACACAGTGTTTGTACTAACAGTGTATAGAATCACAAGTCTACACGGTGTTGGTACTAACAGTGTATAGAATCACAAGTCTACACAGTGTTTGTACTAACAGTGTACAGAATCACAAGTCTACACGGTGTTGGTACTAACAGTGTATAGAATCACAAGCCTACATGGTGTTTATACTAACAGTGTATAGAATCACGAGTCTACACGGTGTTTGTACTAACAGTGTATAGAATCACAAGTCTACACAGTGTTTGTACTAACAGTGTATAGAATCACAAGTCTACACAGTGTTTGTACTAACAGTGTACAGAATCACAAGTCTACACGGTGTTGGTACTAACAGTGTATAGAATCACAAGCCTACATGGTGTTTATACTAACAGTGTATAGAATCACGAGTCTACACAGTGTTTGTACTAACAGTGTATAGAATCACAAGTCTACACGGTGTTGGTACTAACAGTGTTTAGAATCACAAGTCTACATGGTGTTGGTACTAACAGTGTATAGAATCACAAGTCTACACGGTGTTTGTACTAACAGTGTATAGAATCACTGGTGATTTATACGGTAGAATTACAGTGACTTATTACCTATTACTAGTGACATCATACAGACTTTTGTAAATCTAACAAAATGCTTTGCGAAGTTAGCGTAATATACTACAAAAATTCTGATCTGTGACCCAATAAAGCCTGTGTTTGAGTCTGACCTGTTTGCGCAACGAGAGGTCAGCGATGTCGTGCAGGAGAATGTTGTGGTCGTAAGTGACCACGCTGACCACATCTTGCTGGGGGTTGTAGGCCAACTGGACGATGGCCGAGTGTTTCTCCCCGCTCTCTTCCTCTCCCTCCCTGGGGTACACACATACGGCCGTCACAGTGTCCCACACCTGCAGTACACCTGCAATGTCACCAACATGTGTCAGCAAGTGTCAATGTACTGTGTGTCACCAAGTGTCAATGTACTGTGTGTCAGCAAGCATCAATGTACTGTGTGTCACCAAGTGTCAATGTGCTGTGTGTCACCAAGTGTCAATGTGCTGTGTGTCACCAAGTGTCAATGTACTGTGTGTCACCAAGTGTCAATGTACTGTGTATCACCAAGCGCCAATGTACTGTGTGTCACCAAGTGTCAATGTACTGTGTGTCACCAAGTGTCAACATGTGTCACTAAGTATCAACAACACAATGTGTGTCACCAACAAGAATGGTTACCAATTGTAATTACAAGTGTCAACATCATGAGTGTCACAAAATATCAATGCCACATGTCTCACCAAGTGTCAACATGAAGAATGTCACTAGGTGTGGAGGTTTCATAAGTCAACAAATGTTGCCTGATCCAAATAATACCATCATCAAATAATAATATTGTAGTAAGAAAAACTTCACCACTAAAATATTTTGCAGAAAACAAACATTTTTATTTTGCTAACAGTACAAGCACTATCTCAAGTTGACACAACATTTGGAAGGGAGTGTAGTGGTTTGAATCAACTACACTTTTTGGGATCTAGAGGACTGATTAGACCAGCCCCTTGATGATAGTGACATTGCCCTCACCTTTGCTGCCCCCCGTGATGACGTGGGGGTGACCAGGCACGACATTGAGGGCTGGCAGGTCTGACGTGGCAGACAACAGCACCAGGCCCTCGACAGACTACAAACAAAACCAGGTATCATAGCACCACAAGTCCTCCCACAACTTCACACGGCTGTGTGACAAATCCTCATCTAATAACTTACGTCAAATTATTCATCACAGTAGCATTTGCAGATAAGTTATTGTATTTCAAATTATAACATTTAATTAATGAATAATCCAATCAGATTACAGTGACAACTATGAATGTCTACGATGTTGCATTTTTATACAATTAACGTAATTTTTGCAATAATGTTGGAAACTGTATACAATATTCTTAGCGACAATTTATAAAAAGGACACACACCTGCAACAACATAAAAGATACACATTAGATACCTCATAAACGGGAATCGTTTTCTTTTTCTCGAAAGCTTTGATATCCCACACTGTGACAATGTTATCGCGACCGCCACTGCAAATAACAAACAATAGCCGCACATCCTTCAATGATGGTACAGTAACAATTCCAATAGTCTATGGCAACTTCACCAAAGCCACAACAACATTCTGAGAATGGACGACGACTAAGTGTAATCATGATTACAATAACTGTAATCATGATTACAACCATGATTACATTAATTTTGGTAGGAATATGCTGTAACCCTGTTTTAATGCATTTTTTCAAATGTAAATTTCTTCAACAAAGTATATATTTTCTTGTAGGCCGCATCTATCACACAAATATAAATTTGAATGACAATCAAGTAGTCGATCAGCAAATAGTTTTGTTACTAGGCAAATCTCTGTTAAAACACACCAGATTCTGTTAGATGTAGATATACATTATATATAGCCAGACTGCAACACTTGATCAGGATCAGAATGCTACATGTTGGTGAACCAATGAAAAAGGAAATACGGATTTATATAGAATTTTAAACTAAAAAGCACAGATTCCAACCAACATGGCTGCAATAGATGACCCAACTGTTGGTTACCTGTAGACCAGGGTCGCGTCGGGAGAGAACTGTAGACTCGTGACGACGCTGAAGTGACTGGCCAGCACTGCCAGACAGGAGCTAGTGCGCAGGTCCCACACTCGGATCTTGTAGTCATCCGCCGCTGTCAACAACTGCAGCTTCTCCACGTCTGGGTGGAACTCTGCAACGCTGCGGGTCAACGAAAACAGTTCACCACCATGCCAACAGGTGGTGCCACTTGACCTGAAGTACTATCAACCAATCGCTAATGCTCAGGTCAATGACACAGAAAAGTATTACATTTCCGTTTATTCCTTTCCAACACATCATTGTTAACTAACTAAGTTATTTATATTTTATTTTATAAATTATGCTGTGTTTTCTTATGAACTATTAACTATTGATTACAATATAATATATTATTGTTACTTAGTTTTCTTCCTAGTCCATGCTGAAGGTAATGTGGTATATTATAACTATTGATTACCATACAATATATTACTGTTACTTAGTTTTCTTCCTAGTCCATGCTGAAGGTAATGTAATACATTATAACTATTGATTACAATATAATATATTACTGTTACTTAGTTTTCTTCCTAGTCCATGCTAAAGGTAATGTAGTACATTATAACTATTGATTACAATACAATATATTACTGTTACTTAGTTTTCTTCCTAGTCCATGCTGAAGGTAATGTAGTATATTATAACTATTGATTACAATATATTACTGTTACTTAGTTTTCTTCCTAGACTCCTAGTCCATGCTGAAGGTAATGTAGTATATTATAACTATTGATTACAATATATTACTGTTACTTAGTTTTCTTCCTAGACTCCTAGTCCATGCTGAAGGTAATGTAGTATATTACAACTATTGATTACAATACAATATATTACTGTTACTTAGTTTTCTTCCTAGTCCATGCTGAAGGTAATGTAGTATATTATAACTATTGATTACAATACAATATATTACTGTTACTTAGTTTTCTTCCTAGTCCATGCTGAAGGTAATGTAGTATATTATAACTATTGATTACAATACAATATATTACTGTTACTTAGTTTTCTTCCTAGTCCATACTGAAGGTAATGTAGTATATTATAACTATTGATTACAATACAATATATTACTGTTACTTAGTTTTCTTCCTAGTCCATGCTGAAGGTAATGTATATTATAACTATTGATTACAATACAATATATTACTGTTACTTAGTTTTCTTCCAAGTCCATGCTGAAGGTAATGTATATTATAACTATTGATTACAATACAATATATTACTGTTACTTAGTTTTCTTCCTAGTCCATGCTGAAGGTAATGTAGTATATTATAACTATTGATTACAATACAATATATTACTGTTACTTAGTTTTCTTCCTAGTCCATGCTGAAGGTAATGTAGTATATTATAACTATTGATTACAATACAATATATTACTGTTACTTAGTTTTCTTCATAGTCCATGCTGAAGGTAATGTAGTATATTATAACTATTGATTACAATACAATATATTACTGTTACTTAGGTTTCTTCCTAGTCCATGCTGAAGGTAATGTAGTATATTATAACTATGGATTACAATACAATATATTACTGTTACTTAGTTTTCGTCCTAGTCCATGCTGAAGGTAATGTAGTATATTATAACTATTGATTACAATACAATATATTACTGTTACTTAGTTTTCTTCCTAGTCCATGCTGAAGGTAATGTAGTATATTATAACTATTGATTACAATACAATATATTACTGTTACTTAGTTTTCTTCCTAGACTCCTAGTCCATGCTGAAGGTAATGTAGTATATTACAACTATGGATCACACTACAATATATTACTATTACTTAGTTTTCTTCCTAGTCCATGCTGAAGGTAATGTAGTATATTATAACTATTGATTACAATACAATATATTACTGTTACTTAGTTTTCTTCCTAGTCCATGCTGAAGGTAATGTATATTATAACTATTGATTACAATACAATATATTACTGTTACTTAGTTTTCTTCCTAGACTCCTAGTCCATGCTGAAGGTAATGTAGTATATTACAACTATGGATCACACTACAATATATTACTGTTACTTAGTTTTCATCCTAGTCCATGCTGAAGGTAATGTAGTATATTATAACTATTGATTACAATACAATATATTACTGTTACTTAGTTTTCTTCCTAGACTCCTAGTCCATGCTGAAGGTAATGTAGTATATTACAACTATGGATCACACTACAATATATTACTGTTACTTAGTTTTCATCCTAGTCCATGCTGAAGGTAATGTAGTATATTATAACTATTGATTACAATACAATATATTACTGTTACTTAGTTTTCTTCCTAGACTCCTAGTCCATGCTGAAGGTAATGTAGTATATTACAACTATGGATCACACTACAATATATTACTGTTACTTAGTTTTCTTCCTAGTCCATGCTGAAGGTAATGTAATATATTATAACTATTGATTACAATACAATATATTACTGTTACTTAGTTTTCTTCCTAGACTCCTAGTCCATGCTGAAGGTAATGTAGTATATTACAACTATGGATCACACTACAATATATTACTGTTACTTAGTTTTCTTCCTAGTCCATGCTGAAGGTAATGTAATATATTATAACTATTGATTACAATACAATATATTACTGTTACTTAGTTTTCTTCCTAGTCCATGCTGAAGGTAATGTAGTATATTATAACTATTGATTACAATACAATACATTACTGTTACTTAGGTTTCTTCCTAGTCCATGGTGAACGTAATGTAGTATATTGCTATTATAAATGTTTTTATTAGAACCATTTTTCGATTAAACAAGTCCATTACTTGTGAATGGAAAAAAACGTTTTGAGGCCTGGCTTTTGTGAAAAAGATAGTTGACTGCAGGAACAGGCTTCGAAGGACCATTGAATCCCTTTATCCATGCATTAGTCACACTGTCCCAGTGTCTCCTGCTTGGCAGCCTCCACAAAGTATCTTGTATCTACCTGACAACACCCTCGTGCCCCTTCAGGTTGTGTGTGCAGTACTGGCGGATGATGTGCCACACTTTAATGGTTGAGTCAGCTCCTCCGGTCGCCAGCAGCGTCGACGTTGTGTCAAATGACATACATGACACTGGCGCCGTGTGGATAGCCTGCAAGTAACCAAGTGCTTGACATGGACATCTCTGGAGACATTTTAATCATGTGTGATCTATGCATTAGTATATATAATAAACAAGCTTATTCTCTGAAAATAAAAACATAAAATAGCTACTGCATTAAAAAACAGTTCTTATATAGTGCAGTGACCAGCTCAAAGCAAAGTACACATCAGCTCTGGCAGACGCATTCATTCGAACACCATCTTGACTTCCGATACATATTCAGCTTAGTGTATTTCTGGGAAAGAAAGTGATGAATGAATTCTTAGAACAGCAAACACAAAAGGAAGACCACGTGCAAAATCAGGAAACAACAAGTATATAAAGGCCATGTGACGTTACAGAGAAGATTAGACTTGGTGACAACAGGACAGATTGTGAGGAAGTGAAGCATCCTGGCTAGGAAGGAGCATGAAAGAAATGTTATGAAAGACACATATGATGGTGGGAATTGGGGTGTCTACTCGCCTACACCTGCAGGTCATACTGGTGATGGTATTATGTAAGTGACTGCTGACCTTCCATGACCTTGAGAGTGTCCTCTGTCTCCAGTCCCATTGTCTTAGCAGTAGACTTCTCGTTGCCACAATCAGCATCTGACACAATCACAACCCATCAGCTTTCTAAACACTTCTAGATTACACCAGTCATAAACCAGTCTATTGTACGACCTTTGAATACAATCCCGCTTCATCTATTTTGAGGTATCTGCCAAACTGGATATTTTAATTACAGTACAGTGATTATTTTCAACATCAGTCTTGAAATATCACCATATTCACCATTAGGTCTGCTTGGTTATAATATTCATAATTAGGTCTGCTTGGTTATAATATTCACCATTAGGTCTCCTTGGTTATAATATTCACCATTAGGTCTGCTTGGATGTAATATTCACCATTAGGTCTGCGTGGTTGTAATATTCACCATTAGGTCTGCTTGGTTGTAATATTCACCACTAGGTCTGCTTGGATGTAATATTCACAATTAGGTCTGCCTGGTTGTAATATTCACCATTAGATCTGCTTGGTTGTAATATTCACCATTAGGTCTGCTTGGTTGTAATATTCACCATTAGGTCTGCTTGGTTGTAATATTCACCATTAGGTCAGCCTGGTTGTAATATTCACCACAAGGTCTGCCTGGTTGTAATATTCACCATTAGGTCTGACTGGTTGTAATATTCACCACTAGGTCTGCCTGGTTGTAATATTCACCACTAGGTCTGCTTGGATGTTGCTTGGTTGTAATATTCACCATTGGGTCTGGTTGGTTGTAATATTCACCATTAGGTCTGGTTGGTTGTAATATTCACCATTAGGTCTGCCTGGTTGTAATATTCAACATTAGGTCTGCATGGTTGTAATATTCACCATTAGGTCTGCTTGTTTGTAATATTCACCATTAGGTCTGCTTGGTTGTAATATTCACCATTAGGTCTGCCTGGTTGTAATATTCACCATTAGGTCTGCCTGGTTGTAATATTCACCACTAGGTCTGCTTGGATGTTGCTTGGTTGTAATATTCACAATTGGGTCTGGTTGGTTGTAATATTCACCATTAGGTCTGGTTGGTTGTAATATTCACCATTAGGTCTGCTTGGATGTAATATTCACCATTAGGTCTGCCTGGTTGTAATATTCACCATTAGGTCTGCATGGTTGTAATATTCACCATTAGGTCTGCTTGGTTGTAATATTCACCATTAGGTCTGCTTGGTTGTAATATTCACCATTAGGTCTGCTTGGTTGTAATATTCACCATTAGGTCTGCCTGGTTGTAATATTCACCATTAGGTCTGCTTGGTTGGTAATATTCACCACTAGGTCTGCCTGGTTATAATATTCAGCATTAGGTCTGGTTGGTTATAATATTCACCATTAGGTCTGGTTGGTTGTAATATTCACCATTAGGTCTGCTTGGTTGTAATATTCACCATTAGTTCTGTTTGGTTGTAATATTCACCATTAGGTCTGCTTGGTTTTAATATTCACCATTATGTCTGCTTGGTTGTAATATTCACTATTAGTTCTGTTTGATTGTAATATTCACCATTAGGTCTGCTTGGGTGTAATATTCACCATTAGGTCTGCTTGGTTGTAATATTCACCACTAGGTCTGCCTGGTTGTAATATTCACCACTAGGTCTGCTTGGATGTTGCTTGGTTGTAATATTCACCATTGGGTCTGGTTGGTTGTAATATTCACCATTAGGTCTGGTTGGTTGTAATATTCACCATTAGGTCTGCTTGGGTGTAATATTCACCATTAGGTCTGCTTGGTTGTAATATTCACCATTAGGTTTGCTTGGTTGTAATATTCACCATTAGGTCTGCTTGGTTGTAATATTCACCATTAGGTCTGCTTGGTTGTAGTATTCACCATTAGTTCTGTTTGGTTGTAATATTCACCATTATGTCTGCTTGGTTGTAATATTCACCATTAGGTCTGCTTGGGTGTAATATTCACCATTAGGTCTACTTGGGTGTAATATTCACTATTGGGTCTGCTTGGTTGTAATATTCACCATTAAGTCTGCTTGGTTGTAATATTCACCATTAGGTTTGCTTGGTTGTAATATTCACCATTAAGTCTGCTTGGTTGTAATATTCACCATTAGGTCTGCCTGGTTGTAATATTCACCACAAGGTCTGCCTGGTTGTAATATTCACCATTAGGTCTGACTGGTTGTAATATTCACCACTAGGTCTGCCTGGTTGTAATATTCACCACTAGGTCTGCTTGGATGTTGCTTGGTTGTAATATTCACCATTGGGTCTGGTTGGTTGTAATATTCACCATTAGGTCTGGTTGGTTGTAATATTCACCATTAGGTCTGCCTGGTTGTAATATTCAACATTAGGTCTGCATGGTTGTAATATTCACCATTAGGTCTGCTTGGTTGTAATATTCACCATTAGGTCTGCTTGGTTGTAATATTCACCATTAGGTCTGCTTGGTTGTAATATTCACCATTAGGTCTGCCTGGTTGTAATATTCACCATTAGGTCTGCCTGGTTGTAATATTCACCACTAGGTCTGCTTGGATGTTGCTTGGTTGTAATATTCACAATTGGGTCTGGTTGGTTGTAATATTCACCATTAGGTCTGGTTGGTTGTAATATTCACCATTAGGTCTGCTTGGATGTAATATTCACCATTAGGTCTGCCTGGTTGTAATATTCACCATTAGGTCTGCCTGGTTGTAATATTCACCATTAGGTCTGCTTGGTTGGTAATATTCACCACTAGGTCTGCTTGGTTGTAATATTCACCATTAGGTCTGCTTGGTTGTAATATTCACCATTAGGTCTGCCTGGTTGTAATATTCACCATTAGGTCTGCTTGGTTGGTAATATTCACCACTAGGTCTGCCTGGTTATAATATTCACCATTAGGTCTGGTTGGTTATAATATTCACCATTAGGTCTGGTTGGCTGTAATATTCACCATTAGGTCTGCTTGGTTGTAATATTCACCATTAGTTCTGTTTGGTTGTAATATTCACCATTAGGTCTGCTTGGTTTTAATATTCACCATTATGTCTGCTTGGTTGTAATATTCACTATTAGTTCTGTTTGATTGTAATATTCACCATTAGGTCTGCTTGGGTGTAATATTCACCATTAGGTCTGCTTGGTTGTAATATTCACCACTAGGTCTGCCTGGTTGTAATATTCACCACTAGGTCTGCTTGGATGTTGCTTGGTTGTAATATTCACCATTGGGTCTGGTTGGTTGTAATATTCACCATTAGGTCTGGTTGGTTGTAATATTCACCATTAGGTCTGCTTGGGTGTAATATTCACCATTAGGTCTGCTTGGTTGTAATATTCACCATTAGGTTTGCTTGGTTGTAATATTCACCATTAGGTCTGCTTGGTTGTAATATTCACCATTAGGTCTGCTTGGTTGTAGTATTCACCATTAGTTCTGTTTGGTTGTAATATTCACCATTATGTCTGCTTGGTTGTAATATTCACCATTAGGTCTGCTTGGGTGTAATATTCACCATTAGGTCTACTTGGGTGTAATATTCACTATTGGGTCTGCTTGGTTGTAATATTCACCATTAAGTCTGCTTGGTTGTAATATTCACCATTAGGTTTGCTTGGTTGTAATATTCACCATTAAGTCTGCTTGGTTGTAATATTCACCATTAGGTTTGCTTGGTTGTAATATTCACCATTAGGTTTGCTTGGTTGTAATATTCACCATTAGGTTTGCTTGGTTGTAATATTCACCATTAGGTTTGCTTGGTTGTAATATTCACCATTAGGTTTGCTTGGTTGTAATAGCTGGATTTTACGTTGGAGACGTCATAAGTGCAATAAACCAGAGGCTGGTAGTTAAACAGCACATTGCCAACACTTGGTTTATGTTCACTTACATCAGAACATAAATTACTGTATTGGCCAAATATACTTGGAAACCTTATCTTTTACAGGTCTTAACAATTTACAAAATTTATTAATTTTAAATACCATAGCTAAGCCTATTTGGTACAACCAGCAGATATTATCAAACATCTTATGCACAGCTAAAATAATGTACCCACACCAGTAAGTACTATTTAGAGATCTTTCATCACAATTTCCCACTGATGAATTTACAAAGATATGTTAATATAATAAATACAAGGGGTAGTTGAATGTGACGAGCTGTCGAGACTCGTTCGCATGCATGTACATCTGGACAGTGCACGCACGGTTTCTTTTAGTGTACCATGTATTTACATCGAAATACAACCAGTACGATAATCAAATTACATATGCTTAGTCAGATATACTTACAGAGTTGTCAGGACTAAGTGTAAATGAGGTGACGTCAGCATCATCAACCTGTCAACCATAAAACAATCTCAATGATACAGTGATAATATGACATAATTAATATAAGGATCAAGCAATGTCAAGTAATAAAACATGTTAAACATTACAATGACAATACAGTACAAAAATAATACAATCGTACAAAATCAAAAATACATTAGTAAAATAACATAAAATCTTAACTAAAGATATCATGTTTATAATATATGCCAATTCAACATATATTCACAGTTTGTTGACCCTGAAAGAACATGTGAACCGAATTTTTAGCAGCAGTTATACTACACAAGTAAGTGTAGGACCAACCTGTCCAATGCCGTAGAGATTCTGTCCTGACTGTACTTGAAGAATCTGAACTTTGTCTCCAAATTGACAAAACATGTGTTCCCCGTCATCACTCAACTGTCAACACATAATAATAATAAATAATTAATATATTTCATAATAATGTTCAGGTGACACAACATTGTGGTGGAAGGTGACAAAACCAACAAATTCTAGCAGTGAACTTTGTTGGAAGAGAGTGAATGAGCAATATTTGCCTGATGGGTGAATTCTTCCAAGAGGGAGCTGACTTTGTATTCCCATGAACAGAATGTTATGTTTATGTTGTGATTTGTGAGTGTCTGATCATCAATCAAATTTTATTTTGCAACAACAACAAACAGCACCATAATCGAATATACAAAACAATAGTTTAAAACAAGTAATGTTATGTTGCACGGGGTCACATGGCATGTTAGATGCTGTCTTCTTGTGACCCCACAATCGTTGTGGAGCCAAAATATAGCATTTAAAAGAAAGGCAAACATTTTGTTGCAATTATTATTACATCATAGTAAAAACTGTACCATTTTAAAATAATTATAGTCATGTACACATTGAGAACTTAATTTAGATTAAGTCCATTCATCTGGGTAGGCTTACCTGCACTTTGCCCCCCGTGTAGAAAGCCCCATGTTCAGCATCCACCGCAAAACTGAAAAGGTGAATGTCATATTTATGCAGGATCAGAGAAATACTTTTGCTATTGGGTAGACTCCGGACAAAACCTAGTGCAACTGGTTTGATGTGGGTATATCTTGTAGCCTGGTGGATAATGGCAGCACAAACATTTTTGGCAAAATGCAGTGAATCTTTTTTTATAGATTTAGGTTTGTCTTGTGATATAAATGGTGATGTTTTTTCTTGTGTCCTCCACTAAACATTGTGACGCGAATGTCATGTTCCATTGTTTTCTGCCTGACACAGCATTGGTACAAGTCCCACTGAGACTGGTGTCCCTCAAGGTCGTGTTTGGTGGTCCTCTTCTTCTATGGAAATGGTGATACTTGAATAGAATATGACTAACCAACACAAAATATTTTGACATTTCAAGCAGATGATAGATTTCAACCACAAAAATGTGGTGTGTCTACGAGTGAATGAACTCAATTCCATTTGATGGGTGCACCAGATGCAGCCTCCCTTGATGCTGGCTTTGAAGAACGGCCACCTTTGAAGTGTAAACAGGGAGGGCTGGCCATGGAGTGTGGTGTTGATGATGTGAAGGTCTGTTTTTACCTGTGATTTAGCAGGATATTTTAATGTGAACATTTTTTACACAGAGCGCATAATGTTCATACTCAATTAAGTCAAGATGTCTACCAAGTAGGTGCTTGCAAGGAGCCAAAGACCACAACGGAAACAAGTGCTTGCACTTTCTTGTGTCATCATTGTATATAATGCATAGATATCTTAAGTATTTACACACTTGCATTTTTATATTGAATAAATCAATAAAAAATCAATGCATCATCATCTGTACAGCCATCAATAATAGGCAACCTATGTATACACTGTATTGGGTGTTACCAGAAAACGGGTCACAAGACTCGATACTATTAAAGAATGTCACTGAAGACTAACACTGCTTAGGTGCATATAAAAGGGATTGTTGCCCCTTCCTAGCTTGAGGCCAGGCCTTGACATTGATGTTTTGTAGATTTTAAAAGTTACCGGCCCACCCAAAAAATTACTGGCCGAATGTTTGTTAAAAAAAATTTTTATACCGAGGTGCACATTGCTTCATGAGAAGTCTACAAAGGTTCACTTCGAGTGACGTCATGCTGACTTTTCCGAAGTTCTTATTTGTGCACATCGTTTACGAAATTAAGATAGTAACTACACGAACGCAAAGTTAAATTAAGATTCTTAATCATAGTATCACTCTGCAGTCTGCTATCAATGCAAAATCTGTGATGTCACCAACCTAGGCTAGCACTGCCGATCGCCACTTGCGCCATAGGCGAAACTGTTTCCCATTTGGCGAAAGAAATAAAAATCTCTTCGCCAATTTGGCGAAACGCTTTCGTGGCCGTATTAACAGCGCACCGTGGCGTTAGCAGCAGTGCACCCGTGAATCACAGGTGCCCGTCACCCGTGGAATTGTTTCAGCGCCCCCTAATCTATAATTGTCCCGTGATAAGCCAATGATTGAATTGTTCTCGGCGACAGCCAATCGTATCGTATGTAATCATCCGTATAAATACCGCGCGCGTGTAAAATTCATCACAACGGTTCACTTAATTATACGTTTCAAGATGATTAGAAAACGTACATCAGCTGACGATGACCGTGAAAAGAAGAAGCAGAAAACGACGAAGCTGCCGGCACGTCTGATCAAGTCTGACTGGTTTGTCCGTTTTCCGTGGCTGACTCACGATACTAGTGACAACGTCTTTCGTTGCAAGATCTGCGTTCACGCAAAAGCGAAGAACGTTTTTGTTTCTGGGAAAGATTGCACCAAGAAGCCGAAGAAGGACGACTTGGGGAAGCACGAGTTGTCTGCTGACCACCGAAGATCGAAGTTGCTTCCGAAGCGCCAGCTGGACTTCGTGACTGCCACAGTCACAGCAAATGACCACGCAAAGTCGGCCATTATCGCTCAGGACCGTCCTGACCCAAGCAAAGAACTGCCTCCCAACAGTGAAGAACGCAGCCTTGGTCGAGCTTCAGATCTTGAGTGCTGGAGTGTAGTGGAGGACACTGTGGTGATGGTTTTTTTACCACACCGTGTGGTCAATTATCTTGTTTTATGTTCTTTATATCTAGTTTTATATTGATAATTAAACACTGTTCTATATATTGGTGTTGTTGTGACTATATACATATATATGTGTGTAAAATATAAATACATATATGTCGATGTATTGTTTTATAGGATTTGATTATTTACAATTTCTCACCCTAGTTTCTGCTTAAAAAATGATTAAACAAAATCTCATTTGGCTAAAGAAAATTGGAACCTTTAGCCAATTTGGCTAAACAGATTCTAGTGCCAGTGCTAGCCTAGCCAACCTATAAGCTATTATCAGCTCGGGGCTTGACACTTTAGCTGGCTGTCCTCAGCACATTCTTGTTTTTGGCTGTGCCTGAGGCTCAATTCTATTGCCAGGATCAGGCATCCATGGTACAATGATAAATGTGCATCTGAACACCGATATGACATGTTTTTCCATTATATTGTTGTATGTAAAAAGATTAGGCTTTAGGGTTGTCCCATTTTTCTAGGTAGGGTCGGGTTACCAGAAACACGATGGTGGTCAACTGGATTGAAACCAGTGGCCAATCAGGCCAGTAAATATGAAAACTGGTGGGCTGTCGGGCCAGTCAAATATGAAAACTGGTGGCCAGAACTGGCCCGACAGCTTCAAAAAAGGTGCAGGGTCAGCAGGCCGGTGTTAATGTCGATGCCTGGAGGTTGAACAGCCTCCTAGACCCTGTGACAGAGTACTTCCACTGGGGTCATGTTAACTGACAGAAATATGGCAGTCCATCATCAGCCAGGAAAATACATACCTAGGGGTTGCGATCAGTGTGTAAGCAACCCCCTCTCCACTGAGGCACAAGTCCTACTCGAGTGAAGAGTTCTGCTCAAGATCTTAAAAGGTTTGGGAGCCTCACAGAGATGTACTGGCAGGTCGAAAAATGCATCCCATCCCAAAAATCAAGTTATTAACCACGTCCACGGGAGATCGCGCTACACCGTGTAGGCTACACTGACGCACCCCAACTCCAAACCCCACCCGGCCTAGGCTAGGGACACGTTTACTATGTCTATGATAGAGACGCAATCACTGGCCGAAGCCATCTTCAAGATGTTGAGTTGGGTAAAAAAAACTGAGCGCCAGTCCATGTCTATCACGAATTCCACAACAACACCAACAACAGTCTTGAACAGAACAGGCGCAATCAATCGAGTGTTACCTTAATATCGCCCACACACGTATTGATCAGTAACAGTAATGAGCGCTGTGGCGCATCAACTTATTAGCTCGATGATGTTAGTGTATATAGTCATATTTGCGCTTACTTTGCCTTTAACTGTGGGACGGCCATTGACAATGGTATTACACTGATCGCTCAGAATATCGCTACATTTACAGCCACATGACCATGTGGAACAGACTTCGTGGTGATTTCACATCCATTCGCTAGAGGGCAATACCACTGATACCAATAGCAAATGTGGCGCCATCTACCCACAAGAAACGTCACATGGCAAGTAGATTCTACCGTTCCAGCTACAAGATATTTATTCACAGACTACATTCAGTTACAAATGTTTTGGTAGTGGTGACATGCATACATTATGATATAAGTTAATATTTTCAATCAATGATTATTTATCAATCGTATACCAAGGTATAAGCAATGCCTGCTTGGTATTCTTCATAAATGCTTAGGAAGTCACGACACTCACCTTACGTCAACGCAGATATTTAGATTTTTTTAATTCTCTGGCAACTCAACACCGTCGCGTGTGGAACGTCATATGCCATGTAACCTAGGTCAAGGTCGGAAACGTTGTATCTGATCGATAAACGCGACAGGGCCTTACAGCGGAGATATAAGGAGGTGGCCGTCCTAGACGGTGGCGTCTTAGACGGTGGGCTGTTTTAACCCACTTTCTCCATGTTCCCTGGAAACGCAAAACGTTCACAGGACGTTCCATAAAGGTATTTTACAGCCCCTCTTGGTTATAAATGGAAGGCGTAATGCTTGGGGGACTTTGTGGGAAGGATATCTGGCATTTTTAAATGTCAATATAATATTTATATAAATATTACTTTTTAAAATTACAACTTGATTGACTTTGAGTATAGGCTTTCGACATATTCCACCATGCATCCCTGTGGAAGATATTCCGAGACAGTAGAAACTTCGGTTACTCTAAGTGAGGAGCAGATGATCGAAACCGTACGACATTTCGACGCAGACGATTTACTAAGACATAATAAAGACGACGAAGTCTCAGGGTCTGAAGATAAGATACCGAAATTCAGTGACGCACATGCTGCTTTATAGATGCTAAGACACTATGGTTTGACGCTCGGCAAAAGTAAGATCGACAAGTGCGAGGCCATTCTCATGAGAATATCGCAACACAGACTTTCGCAGAGAAGATGACTGACTTTTACAATTAGTAATAAGCCTTTCTAATTATTGTAATACTGCATAATTGTGTGTTTGGTGTTTGTGAACATCAACATCTATAGAAAAGCTACAGAACCCAATCACGTCCAGACATCATTCGCAGGCACCTAATGGCTTTTAGAGGGCTGCCTTTAGTGTTAGCGCTGGGACATAATCATCTTCGGTTAAGTCGGATTTTCGCATAACTCGGAATAAATCTCTCTATCCGATTGAATCCGACTTAGGCATGGTTTACTGTATTATATGGCTAATGTGTGTGTGTGTGTGTGTGTGCGTGTGTGCGTGTGCGTGCGTGCGTGTGTGCATGTGTGCGCGCGTGCGTGCGTGCGTGTGTGTATTGTTTATTGTTCCTACAAGAGCAACAGGCAACAGGTATGCAATGCGAAAGGGAAATTGTTGCTCTCTTTTATCCAGTGACACTATTGTGCACTGCAGTCAAGTCAATAGCATTGCTTCGTACGACAGTCTTGTTCAATCTGTTCAAATGTAGACTAGATTTAACAAGATTGCCATCCAGAAAATTACTCTGGATGGCAGGTGGACAAGGAAGCCTTTTGGCTTATCGAGAGTCCAATACTTTTTATTTACATGTATCCCGCCTTTTTAAGGTGTGTGTCGATTTCATTTTTAAACATATTCACGCTACTAGCACCAACACAATCAGGAGATAATCTGTTCCATTCATTTACAGTCCTTTGTGAGAATGAGAACTTTCTTATATCTAATCTACACTGCTCCTTTACTAATGTAGCTTCATGTCCTCTGGTCCTTCTATTTTTCTTAACTGAGAACAAAATGTTTCTATCAATATTTTCATAACCATTCAATATTTTAAACACTTCTATGTGATCTCCTCTCAATCTCCTGGTCTCTAATGTTGTTAAACCACATTCTTTTAGGCGTTTTTCATAACTAAGATCCCTCAGATTTGGTATCATTTTAGTCGCTCTCCTCTGTACTCTTTCTAGCATATCTATGTCCTTCTTGCGATATGGCCTCCATGCTTGTATACAATATTCTAAATGAGGCCTCACTATTGTTTTGTACAGCGGTACTATTAATTCTTTTTCTTATACGCTATATTTCGCCTAATTAATCCAAGGATTTGATTTCCCTTTGACGCTGCAATTCCGCACTGCTCTGAAACCTTCATATCAGCACTAATGGTTAACCCTAAGTCCTTTTCTTTTACAGTAGTACTTAGAACAGTACCCCCATTTTATATTTTACCTCTTCATTCCCATGACCTGTGTGGAGGCATTTACATTTCCCAAAATTGAACAGCATTTGCCACTTTTCAGACCATTTGATCAACCTATCAAGATCATCTTGTAAATGCTGTCTGTCTCCATCACTTTTAATCCTTCTAAACACTTTTGTATCATCCGCAAATTTTAACACCTTGCTTGTTATATCATCGTCCAAATCGCTGATATATATTAAGAATAATATAGGTCCTAGTACTGATCCCTGTGGTACCCCACTCAATACCGATTTCCAGTTTGAAGCCTCCCCATCAACTACTACACGTTGTCTTCTGTCATTCAGCCATTTTTCTATCCAGTTTATTATACCATTTCCTATGCCATGGGCCTTTAGCTTAAGGAGTAATCTTTGATGTGGTACTTTGTCGAAAGCTTTTTGAAAATCTAAATAGATGATATCTACTGGTGATCCCTCATCTACCCACCTAGTGATGTCTTCCAAAAAACATAACATATTTGTTAAGCATGACCTCGCTTTTAAAAACCCATGTTGAGATGGGTTTATCAAGTTATGTTTAACAAGAAAATCCACCATGTGATCTTTAATTAGTCTTTCTAATAATTTGCAAATCACTGATGTTAAACTCACTGGTCTATAGTTCTCTGACTTGTTTCTCGAACCTTTTTTAAATAACGGTATAATGTTTGCCTCTTTCCATTCTAAAGGAACCACTCCCTCTTCTAATGACAAATTGAAAACTGTTGCAAGCGGTACGCTAATTTGTTCTACAATTTCCAATAGTAGTTTGGGCGGAATCCCGTCCACTCCAGGTGATTTATTATCCTTCATAGCCCTTATTTTCTTAGCTACCATTTCCGAGGTTACAACTAACTGTCCTAAATAGTCTGAATCTGCCCCCTTGAACTTAGCCTCTGGTACTGGCAGTGAACTAATATCTTCCCTGGTAAACACTGAACTAAAATACTCATTCAGGTCTTCTGCCATTAAGAATCCCTCTGATATTGTATTTCCAGCACTATCTTCTAGAGGACCGACCTTATCCTGAACTTTCTGTTTGCTTCGAATATACGCATAAAACTCTTACTGTCATGTTTTATATTACTAGCTAATTTTTTTTCATAGCTTCTCTTTCAATTTCTAATTTCAGCTGTAGCTTGATTAAGTGCTTCTTTATAAATGTTGTAGTCTTCATCATTTCCAGTACATCTATATGACTTCCACATCGTTTGTTTATACTTAATTTTCTAATGGCTTCTTTCGATAAGTGTTTCTTTTTAGACCGTTTCCCTTGTTTTTTGAAAGGTACAAATTTATCGACTATGCACTTAATTTCAATATTTAAGATATTCCAGCATTCGGTTGCTGTCTTATTCTTCAGTGTGTTATTCCAGTCTATCTTTGCTAAATATTTCCTCATGTCCTTATACCTTCCTTTGTGGAAATTTCTCCTATACTGCTTTTACTATTCCTTTCTGATTTTACTTTGATGGTAAAATGTATCTGGTTGTGATCACTACTCCCCAGTGGCTCACATATCTTGACATTGTCAACTAATTCTTTCTGTGAGGACAAACTAAGTCTAACACATTCTCTCCCCTGGTTGGTTCTAGCACATGTTGAGAAAGGAAACTATCTTGTACTAAAACTAAAAACTTGTGGTCCTCACTCCCCATACTCTGTAGAGATTTCCATTGTATATGCCCATGGTTAAAGTCCCCCATAATAATACAGTTCCGTTTGCTTACTTCCCTTATAGCGTTTTGTATTTTTTCATTCTCTTCTATGCTTATGTTTGGACTTCGATAAACTAACCCAACTGTTAACGTTGAGTTTCCTGTAACTATGTTACACCAAACAGCTTCTTCGCAATCTGCTTCTCTTTCTAATTTTATTTCATAAGCCTGGATAGATTCTTTAATATATAAAATAACTCCACCTCCCTTTCTTCCTATTCTATCTTTCCTAAACATTACATATCCTGTTAGTCCCAATTCGGCATCTGATATATCAGTGGTGGCCCACTAGAAGGGGACTAGTTGGAACCCCTTCAGGTGCTCTCTCACAACTCTGCGTTGACTGCCTGGCTTAACGTCCTGTATATTTCACCACCCAAACATACAATGTAGGCCCCCGATGCGGACAACACGCAACGGAGCCGCCATCAGAAAAGCTCATCGGTATCCAGTAGCCAGACAACATATCAGACAAGACCTATTGATGTCACTACAGCCGGCTGAATGCCACCGGTGCCAAGTTTCAATGGGGCTTACGCGTGCTGCATGTCGCGAGCTATCAACACCAGGAGACTAGTCTGTTCAACAGCCGTGATCTGGCGTAGAAGCCGGGAAGTCCTACGACCGAGACCCGTGGACAAGACTGGGCGGTTGATTGGACGACACTTTGCTAGCTGTTCGTCGTTACTGATGGTTGCACTAATGCTTATATGAGTTCATATCTAGTTACAGGTGTCACCAAACAGCTTCCTCGGTAGATTGTTGAACTAATTTATTATATACGGTCTAGTCTCGCATGATATTGCAGAGCTAATACACAATTGTGACGCCGGTTCAGCATTATTATTTGACAAATTATTAACCACTTATTCGCAATTATCAACGCCAGTCCAGCGTGTATAGACATAGGCGTCGTATAATTCAATCGGTCAACCATTCAGGCCGCACGGCATCCAACCACCGTCGGGCCGCTAGTCCTCTCCGGGCCGCTGTTTTTCTGAAAAACAGGATATAAATTTAGGGTAGTATGTTAAATGGATATATAAGCCTAATAAGTACTAGCGCTATCGATACACAGCAGGCTGCGTTCACCATCATGCGTTGGATGACTACAGTAACTGGCCCATATCATAACAAAAGAAACAAAAACGAATTAACCACAATATATGTGTGTTACTGTTTATTAGTGAACACACCCGTGTACAGCAAACATCTGCGCAGGGTGCACATTGTGAGTACATCATGCAAGCGTGTATGCGCGCAGATAGATACGCTTTCGAGAAATACCAAACTCAACAATTTGTCCGCCACTATTTCCAGATCAATGGAGTCGATGGCTTTCTTGTTGAGATGTTGTAATTGTTCGTGTGGAGCTGACCCGTGATCGTTCGGAATTTTGACTTGATGCGAGCAAGCCCTAAACGGCCTTTCTGCCAGCAACGGTTGGCAGACACATTAAGGATTCCTTCATTATTACGTAGAACGGCAGGTATTCCGCAGAATTATCTGAGCACGCTGAAGTGCTTTCTGCACGTTTTCATCTTGTTAGTAAAATAGCCTAGCAGTTTTCTTCGAGTGTAGCTGTGACAGCCGTTTCTGACAGAAGCTTCACCGTGCTCGGTGTTGAGTGGGTCGGATTATCGTGCATCGCTTTCTCCTTGTCTGCGGGATGCACCTGTTCGTCAATGAACTCCTCCCTTGCCGAGTCTTGGAGATCCTCCTTACTTGCCATTACTGGGCTCGCCATCTTCAGTTGGCACGTCATAGTCTCCACCATCAGGCCGTGCGCGTTCCACCTTCTGGCTACAAAAATCCCCATCGTCGTTTTAAGGTATATAAGTATTATGTTCTTACTTACAGTTGGAATGACGTCCGCCGCAGCCCTCACCACCAGGATACACACACAATAATGTCGACGTGAAAAGGTGGCTTTTAACTTAAATGGACGTACCCAAGATTTATATATTGGTGGGTTTCTAAACGGGTGTCACCCTGTATATTGCAGGCCCGTAGCATGGATGCTTTTCGGGGATGCGTTTTAACGGAAAGCATTTTGGTGAATTTGTGTCAACTGCAAAGGCGTCAGCCGGTGTCTCAGCTCCTGTCGATCGGACTGGCATCGGAAGACGAGTGGCGGTGGAGGGTGCTGTTGCAGATTGTTTGCGGTGACGTTCTGCCCGTAATATCCTAGCATACGGGCCTGTATTTTCATAATTTTATGGACCATATAAGAGTGTGGGATTTGGCTACGACCCAAATTTAACCTACATATTGTTCTGAACATAGACCACCTGGGCAAAATCGCTGTGCCCAAATGAACGTATTTGAAATAGAATAACCTGGGTAGGAATTAGCTATAATGATCTAAAACCAATCAGTAACAAACTAAGTTAAGGAAATGGTCTTTAAGTACAGTTCATGGGAAGTTAAGGTTAAGAAATGTCCATGGGAAGACAGCCAGACGAGGGCTGCGTTCGACAACTATACTGTCCCGAGTCTTAATTGTGCACGGGGCCCTGCCTTTATGGCCGCGGATGCCGGGTAGAATGCCGGGTAGATGCCGGGTTGGCCCCCCGGGCCGCCCGTCATTGATGTCGAGTCCGGGTCGATACGACGCCTATGTGTACAGAGTTAACTTGTTATGCAATAGTTTTATTTATATAATTTCATATTGAAGTAGAACCTACACATGTCTTTGTTGTGCGAACGATGACCACGAAGGGTTGTGTCTTGTCTAAGCCAAGTTTGGTCGCACAACTGGCAACGTTTTTCGATAGTCCTGGCCTGGTTTTATTTTAAATCGCAAATTGAGGATGGTCTTATCATGTTTTGTTAGTTAAGAATATATTAATTTTTAATCTCACGAAATACTGAGCATCTATCGAAATAGTGAGTAAGACTTATGTACAGTGTATATATATAACCCATTGTGCCAGTATACACACGGTAACAGGAGAAACTATTGGATGACTAAGCCCATTGTTACATACTAATAAAACAATATTTTAGTATTTATACTGCGAAACTATAATAAGACATGGCAATACACTAAGCAGTGTCACGATGCGCCGTAATTAATCGCCTGTACCTTCGTTTCTGCTGTGAGTCTACCTGCGCGTGTATGCGTGGCATTCCATGCTAGCGCGCTCCGTCTGTACGTCTGTGCATGCTTACACGTATACATCACTGTGTGCGGTCAAGCCACCTGCTGACCACTCGAGCCCATGAGGTGCGGCGCGCTATAACAAGCTGCAACTGATCTGTCGCGTTTGTTACGTCGCTGTAGCCATTAAGAATTTTAAAAGCACTATTCTAAAATATAATTAAAGCAACGTTCTAGAAATTATAAAATTAGTATCATTAGTTATACATCATAAAATAACAAAATATCGTTATGAATGTGATGTAGACTCGTTAATACAACCTTTCTAAAAATATATATCTAGTATACACAATAAATATTACGATATTATAAGTAATATAATAAATCAATAAAATTATATTCATAAATAGTATAAGATCAGTATTATACAATGTCCAGGATGTCTTATTCTAAGTATAGTTTAAAGAGGTGGGTTTTCAAGGCTGTTTTGAAGGTGTTGATTGTTGTAGTAGCTCTAACAGTGTTTGGAAGCGCATTCCAGATCTTTGCTGCGGATACTATAAACGATTGTGCTCCCCACGAGTTTTTCGGTTTGTGTTCTACTAGGAGTAACTTGTTTGCAGAGCGCAGATTTTCACGGGATGGCACATGCTGTTTGACGAGGTTGCACAAGTACGTAGGAGAGACACGGTGGATCGTATTGAATACAAGCGTGGAGACTTTGTAGATGACCCTCTGTTCGATTCGCAGCCAGTGTAGTTGTTTGAGGATAGGTGTGATGTGTGTGAATAATTTCCTGGAGAGCGTGACCAGTCTGGCAGCAGTGTTTTGTAGTCACTGGAGTCGTTGTAGTTGTGATTTGTTGAGGCCGTGAAGCAGAGCATTGCCCATGTCCAGTCTAGAGGTAATGAGAGCGTGAGAAAGTAGTTCCGTAACCGGCTGATTGGTGTGCTTACGAATCAGGCCAATATTACGAATTGACAGACAGACGGCTCTGGATGCAGCAGCGATATGTTTATCCATGGAACGGTTCTCGTCAAAGATAACACCAATATTCCTGACGCTGTCCGAAGGAGTAACCATGTTGTTGCCCACTCTAATCTGTGTGATGCTGACCTTTGATCTCTGTTGTTTGGATCCGACGATAATGAATCCTGTCTTTCCATCATTCAGCTTGAGGAAGTTCTTCGACATCCATTGACGTAGCTAGTCAAGGCAGGCTTCTGTTTGCGTCATTAATTTTTGACGGTGGGATCGGCTGAGAGGTATATTTGTGTATCGTCAGCGTAGCAATGATAATTGAGACCATGCTTCCTGATGATATTAGCAATGGGTATCGTATACATTAAGAAAAGTATTGGCCCTAGGACAGAACCTTGCGGGAGTCCGTATGTTAGTTGCGACGTATCCGATGTTATATTGTCAATGCGCACACAGCAGGTTCTGTCGCTTAAGTAGGACTGGAACCAGTCAAGTGCAACACCGCATATTCCGAAGTAGCTGGTCATGCGAGATAAACGTATATAATGGTCGACAGTGTCAAAAGCTACATTAATTTATTAACTAAAGACATATTGCTATTCGAAAAACACCATGAGATTTTGCCCGCCCACATGATACCAATTACGGCTCCGGCCAATGAAGTAATTCCAATACTCGTAGCGAGTCACAGCTGCGAGTCGCGCCACAGTCGATGCTGTGACACGCGAACGGAGAGTCTGTATCGCGACAACCACAGGTAACAGTCGAGTCGACTCGACGTCATGCGACAGTCAACAGCGACAAAGTAACACCGCTCACAAATGATGCGAACACAGTCCATCATGTCGGAGAAACGGAACATCCACGAGATAGGTGAGCACTCGCTTCCGTCGTCTCTACACGTTGTCACGTATTTAAATGTTCAGCCAGAAACGTCTTCTATGATGACATATGGCATGATTTAATGTACAGGTAGGCATAGAGGCAGGTAATTGTCTGGTATTTGTTTGGCAAGTATTTTCTATGATTTAGTAAGTTTAGTAAACATTTTTGGCCAAAACCAATTCCAGGGTGTGTGTGTGTGTGCGTGCGTGCGAGCGGGCGGGCGTGCGTGGGTGCCTGTGTGTGCGTGCATGTATGTATGAGTATGCATGCATACATGCATGCATGTTTGTATATGTGTGTATGTGCATAATGTATGTGTAAGTGTATACGTACTTACGTACGTATGTATACGTATGCAGGCATGTATATATATATATATGTGTATGCGTATATATGTATGTATATATATATATGTATATGCGTGTACATCCGTACGTCCGTACGCATGTATGTGTGTATATGTGTATGTATGTATGTATGTATGCGTATACATATGTACAAAACATTATGCATACATGTATCATACAGTTGCATTAAAACATTTACAAAGTTGCATGTTGTTTTATGAAGCCACATCATCAGTCAACTCTAAATCACCCTGGTTACTATACACATACGTTACTATAAACATACGCTTGCAAGCATACGGCTAATCAGACTTCTCTTGCGTGCGTCATTTGTTGCAGCGTTCTGTGGAGACGTCCGTTCTCTGACGAAGATACTAGAAGAAGGCAGCCAGGCAAGCAGTTTTCAGATTAATTTCATTTAATTCAATTCACATTTGCTTCTTAACCATCACAATGATCTATCAAATACAATAGGGGTCTATGTGTACAATGTGATAAAACAAAACAGACCACACAAAACATGACCAGCAACGCCTGAAGACTACATAATTTATGATCGATAAATTGTGACTTGAACATGATTTGTGTTTTGGACTATTCCGGGTACATACAGGTGCGCATGGAAGCTGACTCGCTGCTCGACTTTACGTTTAATTAGGTGCAGTGGTGTTGCGTCATTTCCAAGCGTGGCCTAGAAATGTAGTACAAGGTGACGCGACACAGTGAATTCGTAGTTTTGTAAATTGTGTTTATCTTCTCCACCCTTTTAACCCTTGTAAGCATTTTAAATCGTTCGCATAAATGTCGTTGTCGACAGTTTCCCCTGTTATTTATTTATTTAGGCCTCATGTCGGCGACATTGGTGTGATACTGTATGTGTTGATATAAAATGTTTTGACGCCAGAGACATTTTGTGTCGTAGCCGTTAATGTGCATTTCATCATTTCTTCCTACAAAATGTCGATACCCTATTATTTGTCCTGGCACGCAAAACGATCTTAACCCGCCGTCTCCAAATATCTGTCAAGTCCACTAATGTCACACGCATAGGCCAATTTGTCATAATAGACCTGCAAGACGGACCCACTCGCGGCTATGTCAATATCCAATTACGCCGGATCAGTTATATTCGCAGGTTCTGTTTGTTTGATTAGTAGCAGCTAGGGGAAACTGAGACAAAGCCTTAATAACATTAACCAAACAGCTGCTACTGTACACATATTTTAAAGTCTTTCCAAGCAAGTTGCACTAATATTTAGCATCGGCATTTATTTAAAAAATCGTTTTCGTGCCCGATAGTCGGTACGTTGATATTATACAATGCCGAAAGTCCTCCTTCGTCAAGATGTCAACTTTACCCCCACCCTGGGAAATGTGAACACTTTTTCATCATGAACAAACATGAACCAATCCAATCTTGGAAACACACAAAAGCAAAACGAAGGAGAGATTTGATCACAAACGGCTTCTGTTAACCCAGATAGCACACATACAGCGGGCCGAGAGGAATTGTTTTCAATAAGTGAAAATTGTATTTTACACCAGGCCAAAGGAATGTTATGTCTTGTAGGAAATACACTCAGTAGACATATTAAGTTGTTGATTGTTGACGATGAGTGGCTTTGGTACAACGTACACATGTTTACAAAAAATGCATCAAATCAAATGTTGCAACAACAACAACAACATAACAGTATACATACACAAAACATTTGAGTTGTGCTGCATGGTGGTCACATGGCATGTTATATGCCGTCTTCCTGTGACCCCATAAACATATATTTCGAATTATATTTACATCCCTCGTTGACTTGTTGATGAGAAAGCAGGACATATTTTATATGGCGTAAAAGTAAAATAAATGGCAGAAATGATGTGGCCCGTGAGCTATACAATAACAGAAGGCGCCTAGTGTTAAGTACTTCATCCGTCACACATTCACACTGACAAACAGGACCACACAGCATTGCCACGGCAACAGGCAGTCACAGGGACAACCATCAGTTTATTCTGCCGCACATTCTACTACGTTTTATGAATAAATAACTAGTTTCTGCAGTATCAAAGGTATGCTAATAAAGTCATGCAAAAATTAATGTATTCGTATAATATAGAAATACACAAAGATTTACAATAGGATGTCTAAAAACGTACCTTTTCTTGGATCTCTGCTTTTCCTGTTTCCCTCTAGGGGTGTCACATCAGATATGTACTCAGGTTTTGTAGAACAACTTTAATGAACATAATCGTACAAAGTAATTACATCTGGCCACGATGCCACGCTAGGGCTGGAGTACCGCATTGACCAACCCACCCAAACTGAATAGTTCTTTCTATCTATATTTATTATCGTTACATCCCCCTTGTTACACAAGAAGTGTTACGGATCATCGATAAGTAACTTATACATTATTGTTCCAGTTGCACTTACGCATTACAGTTTGAGTTGAAACTTATAGTCTCTTATAGTTCAAAACGGAGGGGCGGTTTCACTACCCTCCCAGATCTTGTACGATAACACGAGTCCGGTTCAAATGTTACGTGTTTCACTGGCCTCGTAGCCCGGATCTCACGATCTGCCTCGCGTTCTTCGACGGGTTCTTCGGCCGGTATGTGAGCTCCCTCAACATCATCATCGTTGAACCTGTGAGTCTCTCCGGTTCTGCGAATGTGTCGTCGATTGCGCCTCACGGTGTTTCCGTTTTGCTGTTGCACATCGTACGACCTCGGTAGATTGTCGCACGCGTTCTTGACAACAGTCGGCTTCCACGACCCGGTGTCGTGGTCACGTATACGGACATGTTGATCTGGTTCGAGTCTCGCAAATTGTCGAGTACCTTGCGATTCGTAGTACGACTTCTGATCCTGTTGTCGTTGTAGCAATCGTCGTCTGATGTCGTCCCGTATCCTAACAGGAAGGTCCGCCTTCAGTTTCCTGGTATACAACATCTCTGCGGGTGAAGGTAGGTAGCTATCGATTGGTGTTGATCGCAACACCAACAGTGCCATCGCCATGTCGATTTTCGCCGCACTAGCTTTCTTTAGCGTTCTCTTCACCGTCTGTATTTGTCTCTCCACAAAACCGTTTGACTGTGGGTAATGAGGACTTGACGTCACGTGATTAAACTCCCACTGTTGTGCGAATCGCTGAAACTCACTGCAGCTGTACTGGCTTCCA
Source organism: Paraescarpia echinospica (assembly GCA_020002185.1). Classification (NCBI taxonomy): domain Eukaryota; kingdom Metazoa; phylum Annelida; class Polychaeta; order Sabellida; family Siboglinidae; genus Paraescarpia; species Paraescarpia echinospica. Next base: position 3,931,004 of record CM034535.1, read on the forward strand.
TTATCACTGATAACAGTCTGACGAACACCCTGTTCTGCGAAGATGTCTTTCATGAAGTCTATGACTGCTCGGCTTGTGACACTTCCAGTTACTTCCTTTACGAAAGGGAATTTGGAATAATAGTCAGTGACTATTAGATAGTTGCGCTGTCCGACGCTAAACAAGTCTGTTCCCACTGTTTGCCACGGACGTGTCGGCTCGTCATGATGTAACATCGGTTCTCTCGTCTGTGTTCGTTGCGCTTCTTGACACACGCCACACTTGTTGACCATATCTTCTATGTCAGCATTCATATTGCTCCAGTAGACACAAGTACGAGCTCGCAGGCGAGTCTTTTGAATGCGTTGGTGTGCAGAGGGTAACTTCTGAAGCATTTCCGCTTGTAGGCTTCTTGGCACCACCACACAGTCGCCCTTGGTGATGAGGCCATCTTCTACTGACATTTCGTCTCGAAATGCCCAGTAACTGTGGTGGGACTTGATTCCTTCTCTCTGGCCACCCGTCCACGATCATTGACTGTAGCAGTGTCAATTCGGGATCACGCTGGGTCTCTTGGCGCAGTGTCTCCAATCTTTGAGATGAGAACTGCACTTGTTGTAACTGCACATCAAGCTGTATCTGCGTTGCATCTGCGCATGGCTGCCGGGACAATGCGTCTGCCAGTGCCATGTCCTTGCCTGGTTTGTACCGGATCTTTATCGCGTACGGTTGCACTCTCAACAGCATCCTCTGTAGGCGTTGTGGTGCTGCTACAAAATTCTTCAGATGTATCATCTCAAGTGGTTTGTGATTCGACTCGATTGTAAATGGCTTGCCGTAGACGTATGTGTGGAATCTCTCACACCCGAATACGACCGCTAACATCTCACGTTCGATGTTTGCGTATCGCTGTTCGCAATCACTCAAGGACTTGCTAGCGAATGCAATCGGCTTCCCCCGTTGCAACAAGACTGCTCCCAGACCTCGACTAGATGCGTCGACTTGCACGACACTCTCAGCGTCCGGATCGAAATAGCTCAGATTGACTTGACGACAGATTAGTGTCTTCGTCTTTTCAAACGCAGCATTGTATGATTCGGTCCATCTGAAGTCAGTGTCCGTCTTCGCTAGGTCGCGCAAAGGTGCAGTGTGCTATGACAGCTTGGGTATGAATGGCGACATGTATGTTGCTATACCGAGGAACTGTTGCAGACTCGTCTTGTTTGTAGGAGCTGGTGTAGCTCTGATGTCTTCCATTCTTTCTGGATCAGGGTGTACTCCGTCAGCATCGTACACCATGCCAAAGAAGTGAATTCGCTCCTGTCCTATGGCACATTTCTCACAGTTGAACACAAGTCCATCGTCACCAGCCACTTTCATCAAGTTGTGTAAGTGCCTATCGTACTCAGCATTTGTCTTGCCGTACACAGCGATGTCATCTGCAATGCCAAGGGTTCCTGGGCATTTTTCCAGAATCTGGTCCATTCGCTGTTGAAAGACGTCTTGAGACACCACTAGCCCAAAGGGCATGCGTTGGAAGCAAAATCTTCCAAATGGCGAGTTGAAAGTCGTCAGTAATTGTGACTCGGCGTCAAGCTTCACGGACCAGTACCCGTTCTTCGCGTCAAGCTTGGAGAAGTGTTTTGCTCCAGCAAATTGATGTGTGATCTCATCGAGAGTGGGTGTGCGATGATGACATCTCTTGATTGCCTTATTAAGGTCTTTGGGGTCCAAACAGATCCTAAGTTTTCCATTCGACTTTCTGCTGTAGACAAGACTGGACACCCAGTCTGTGGGTATTGTCACTTTCTTGATGACCCCCATTTCTTCCATATAGTCGAGTTCTGCTTTCACTTCGTCCTTCAGGTGTATGGAACATCGTCTTGGTGCATGTATCACAGGCGGTACTGTCGGGTCTAGCGTTGTGTGGAAATCACCCTTGAAGTTGCCAATTCCTCTGAAACGGTCGGGATAAAGTCGTTGAAGGTCTTCCTTCGTTTCCAAGTTCTTGTGCGTCTGCTGGACTTCACAATTCATCATCACTAGATGTAGTTCCCGACATGACGGCAGGCCGAGAATCACCGGACCTGGTGTGTCAGCTACGAAAAACTTCGTAGTGCATCTCCTCTCACCGTACACCCATTGTAGGTTCATTGTCCCATACTGTCGTATTGACTGTCCATTGTACGCTGTCAGGACCGTATTTCTGTTTTCCAATCTCCCTTGCTTGGGGAACCCATATACATCTAAGTCGTCCGAATACATACGTCGGTATGTTCGTAGCGGTAGGACGTTTCCCTGTGCACCGGTGTCTACCTTGACCCTAAGCGTCGTTGGCATTTCCGATTTCCTTTTCAGTATTATGTCAAGGTTGGGGTAGACTTCATCACGTTTGTCGGTGCCCACAATGACGTCATCAAATGTCAGTCTCTCGAAGCTATCGCTGAGGTGGTCTTGTGTTTGGCTTATAGTGTGCATGGCATGGGATTTTGTCCTAGATCTCCAACGATCTGTTGGCTCCTGTGGTCTGCCTCTTACTTCTGTGTGTGGAGTAGAAGCGTATTGGCGTCTACAGACAGCCTTCCAGTGATTAACTTTACCACATGCGTCACACCTGCTCCCTAGGGCTGGACATCGACCATTCACTGGGTGTCGGCGACCACACTTGCAACACGTTTGCTGGCTCTCCGCCCCGGCCCCACTCTCGTGATGTTTGTTGTCACGTGGTTGCCAATGCCTACTGTGTCGACCAATATGATTAACAGTAGCTTCACCTGTGAATTGTTGCATATTAACAATCGTCGTTTCGTGTGTCCTAACAATGTCCATGGCCGCTATCAAAGTAAGCTTGTCATCTCGACTGAGCAGTTTCTCCTGAATTTTGTGATGTCTGACTCCGATTATGAGTTGTTCTACTAGACGTTCCTCGGTTTCAATTTCATCTCGGAATTAACATTTCTTTGCCTGCGTCTTGCAGCGTGTCATATATTCGTCCACGGACTCCGTCGCCGTCTGGCGGTATTTCTGCAAATTGAATCTATTTAATCGGAAGTTTGACATTAGCTCGATGAGCGCTTTAAATCTTCCCCAAATTACATCCGGCTTCTTCCTGTCTACGTCTGTCAGATTCCATGTGTCGTATATCCGCCGTCCTTCTGGTCCTATCCAGAGTAAGATGTACGTGACGCGTTTCGCCTCATTCTTGTCCGCGAATGGACCACTGAATATGAGGTCGCAATATTGTCTGAAGGCATGAAATTCGGACGGCAAGTCAGCTGTCAGCCAGTCCATGCGAGGTGGCTCAATGCCCGACAATTCGCCCATTTTTCGCCCAGTATTAGTTTGTCGGCATAAGTTACGAAAAAACAGTCACCTCACTGATTCAAGTACGTAGGTTGTTTCCTGCTGCCACCATGTCACATTAGATATGTACTCAGGTTTTGAAGAACAACTTTAATGAACATAATCGTACAAAGTAATTACATCTGGCCACGATGCCACGCTAGGGCTGGAGTACCGCATTGACCAACCCACCCAAACTGAATAGTTCTTTCTATCTATATTTATTATCGTTACAAGGGGTTAGCACACCGTTTGTATTCCCATTGGCGACTATGAAGACATTATGAACAGTTGATGTAAAACGAACACGCGCATACGCATGCACACTCACCGACATGCACACGCACGTACACGCTCATACAAACACGCACACACACGGATACATACACACGCACATTTACACGCACACACAAACACGCACGCACGCGCACACGCACAAACACTTCTCCACGGTGTCATAATCTGTGACGTAGTATAGGCGGCGTGTTTCAGGAAGTAAATGCCCGTGACGAGTACGGACAGACGGCCCTACACCGAACCGCCATGAACGGCAACCTGGCGTGTGCTCGTCTACTCATCGCCAACGGCTGTCACGTCAACACTGGCGACGTTACAGGTAAACCTCACCGCTCAGTGTCTACACAATGGCACGCGGATGTAGCCATATGGCAGTCTGTTTGGTATTTACGAGTAGCGACAGCGGCGAGTTCGCCAGCAACGGAAACACCCGCAGAAGCAACTGGCACCAAAAAAGTAAATGCAACATTTGAGATAAATGTGTATTCTTTCATAGTGCAGTATCCTGTCCGTAGGATTGCCAAAAGTGCATTATACTTCACTTCTTGCAGAGCTGTTTATACGAATACCATCCCGAATTACTTGGAAATATTTATGCCATGCGACAATTATTACGCAAGTACGACTCTTTTATATGTATATCCACCACAGTATACATAAGCTAGGCTGCAAACACTGCGAGAACACTTTGTTCACATATATAATATATCCATATTATTTTGCCAGTTACTTACTTACAGCGCTGAGTGAAGTGGGGCGACATCGAGTAAATGAAATAGCCCCATATTCGTAAACGTAGCTTGACGATCCGAACCCTCATTCTCTAGACATAACTGTATTGGGCGAGAAGAAGCCTGGGATTAGATTGACACACAAACAAAACGCCATTTTCATTAATCACGTGGTCTTGGTACAAATTCTCAATGAATTCCAAGGAGCCCCGTAACATTGTTCTTCATCCTCGTTCCCTTGTACTGTTGCACTGCTCTTTCTGCTGTTGTCCTTCATCACTCCCTATCAGCAGCCCTATCTGTCAACATCTTACTCTTGTTGTCCTTCACCACTCCCTATCAGCAGCCCTCTCTGTCAACATCTTGTTGTCCTCCACCACTCCCTATCAGCAGCCCTCTCTGTCAACATCTTGTTGTCCTCCACCATTCCGTATCAGCAGCCCTCTCTGTCAGCCTCTTACTCTTGTTGTCCTCCACCACTCCCTATCAGCAGCCCTCTCTGTCAACATCTTGTTGTCCTCCACCACTCCCTATCAGCAGCCCTCTCTGTCAACATCTTGTTGTCCTCCACCACTCCCTATCAGCAGCCCTATCTGTCAGCCTCTTACTCTTGTTGTCCTCCACCACTCCCTATCAGCAGCCCTCTCTGTCAACATCTTGTTGTCCTCCACCACTCCCTATCAGCAGCCCTCTCTATCAACCTCTTGCTCTTGTTGTCCTCCACCACTCCCTATCAGCAGCCCTATCTGTCAACATCTTACTATTGTTGTCCACCACCACTCCCTATCAGAAGCCCTCTCTGTCAACCTCTTACTCTTGTTGTCCTCCACCACTCCCTATCAGAAGCCCTCTCTGTCAACCTCTTACTCTTGTTGTCCTCCACCACTCCCTATCAGCAGCCCTATCTGTCAATATCTTACTATTGTTGTCCACCACCACTCCCTATCAGCAGCCCTATCTGTCAATATCTTACTACTGTTGTCCACCACCACTCCCTATCAGCAGCCCTATCTGTCAACATCTTACTATTGTTGTCCTCCACCACTCCCTATCAGCAGCCCTTTCTATTAACATCTTACTCTTGTTGTCCTCCACCACTCCCTATCAGCAGCCCTATATGTCAACATCTTAGTCTTGTTGTCCTCCACCACTCCCTATCAGCAGCCCTATCTGTCAACATCTTACACTTGTTGTCTTTCACCACTCCCTATCAGCAGCCCTATCTGTCAACCTCTTAGTCTTTTTGTCCTTCACCACTCCCTATCAGCAGCCCTATTTGTCAACCTCTTACTCTTGTTGTCGTCCACCACTCCCTATCAGTAGCCCTATCTGTCAACATCTTACTCTTGTTGTTCACCACCACTACCTATCAGCAGCCCTATCTGTCAACCTCTTACTCTTGTTGTCCTCCACCAGTCCCTATCAGCAGCCCTCTCTGTCAACCTCTTACTCTTGTTGTCCTTCACCGCTCCCTATCAGCAGCCCTATTTGTCAATCTCTCGTCTTCCCCCGTCTTTCTAAAACCATATTGCATTTAGTTTTGCCTGCAGAAAATACGACGAAACCATGGCTTGGAATTGATTATTTACTCCTTCTCAAATAACATCATTATCATTAATTAATTACGGACAACAACAATATTATTGGAAATGAGTTTCGTGACAATTGCTATCATTTTAAGTGTAAGTTCTATTTTCGTGGTCAAGTTGAAATTGATGATCGACATACAGCCATATAACAGTTCTCGGCAGTGCACTAAGACATAAGAAAACAATACATTTCGCCGTGGCAGATGTTTCATATATTTAAATAACTGGCATCTTTGTGTGTGGGAGGTTCAGACATTGCGAATATAACAGTAGCGTATTTATCTGCGTCCGCAATGAAAACATCGCGATAAACCTATAAATAAAGTAGTCGTAGCGGTATTATTACCCAGTACATCTACTAGGCCTACTACGCGATGCAGTAATATCATTTTATCCTAGACGGTACTCACATAGCTGTATACATCAAGCCTTACTGTTTTTTCTCATATTTTAATATTGCTTAATACTAGACCACCCAAGTTGAAGGTATACTGCCCGCCGGATTGTGTTTAATAAACTCAAAACAATGTTAACAATTTGAAAATTGCGCCTATGAAATGTTTAAATTATAAACAAAATACTCAGGTTGTAACGAACCGCTATTGACAATTACTGCGGAGGCAAGCGTCCCTACGTGTGAACACCTTTGACAACCTACTTGGAACGTTAGTTATGAAGAGCAACCATTTCGTTACGCGTGGGAGCCTTCTCCCTGAAGTCTAGCTTAGTAATTCTTATATATATATATTCCTTGGGAAACGGTCTGCAAAATAATTCACCGTTTGATTGACATCAACAGGAACATCATAGTGGACGTGGATCAGTGCAAGCGAGGAGATACGTTCTTGGCCCCTACTGACCCGCATGAAGGTTTTCAGGCGTCGTAGAGCGCTGGCTCTTCTTTCGCATTCGCATGACGTTACGGGGATTGTACAGACCAATTGCAACAACACATACATAGGTGTTGGGGAATGATTCTCGCTAGCATTCCTTGATTCCCTTTGTACATCTATTTGGGCAGTCCTTTGGCTCTTTGCCAAGATAGCGCTGCTCCGATCGATGCAACTCTTCTGGTAGCACGCTCGAAGATGGCAGATCAACTTTGTACATGGCGAATGTTTCTGCAAGTTCAGGCTTTTGCTTGTTCAACACTCTGACCAGGCATAGGAGTGATGTACTTCTCTGGGACAATGCTAAAAAAATTAAATTTGAAAGGCATTTAACCAAATATGACAATTTAAGGAAATAACAAATTAGCACAAATATAATTATTTGAAGCCTTTTTAATTATTTTAAATATCCTACAGGTTAGTAACTCTATTTAACACATATCTCACTTGAACAATACAAGAACCAACTTAATCCAACCCATTTAACACTTCCATAACTTATTCATACTATAGTATAGCTATTAACATTGTCAACACACGCAAGCGCGCGCGCACACATATGCGCAATCCATTTCAAAGAAGACCGAATAAATGTCCGCGAACATCAACCGTCAAGTGATTATGCAATAAAATAGTAAATATTTCAAGACAATGCATACCTGGCGAAAAAGGAGTCAGTGCGTTGACCACATTTCTTTCCTTTAATTTTTTTCGAAAATGGCGCGGGCGTTGTCTTTTCGCTAGATGGCAGAACGATCGCATCATCTGGGGAAGAGTCATTCTTTGGGGAGCGGTGCGCTGTTGGCGTTCGTACATTTGGATACCCAGGTTTTCTTAGGAGCAGGTTCATCAAAATGAAGTTAGTACGAACACCCCTCCTCTTATTTGCAGGTTCGATTTTTGGGATTGCACTATACAGCTTAAGATAATTAATGATAGCTGGTTCAGCTGGAAAACGAGGATGTGGATGAGGATTTTGAGCGGGTTCGCTTTCGAAGCGAGTTTTATATTCTGAGATTCTAAGCACATTTCACCGAACAGCTAAAGTGATTATTGATTGTTATGTAGGCAGCTTAGTGGCAAACAGGGGATCCCAAGAAGGGTTCGAGCCGATGGGTTCGTTTTCGGAGCGGGTTCGTGAAAATAAGATTAGTCCGAATCCCCCCCCAAAAAAATGTGGGTAACCTGCAGATTTTAATTCTGTGCAAATTTCATTGAACAGCTAACCGTAATTAGTGATTGCTATGCAGCTTGTTTCTAAAGCGGGAAAACGGAGGTGGGTATGAGGGTTCCGAAAAGGCGGTTCGATTTCGGAGGTGGTTCGTAAACGTGGGATTAATGCGAACCCCCCAAATGTATTATATTTACAAGTATTAAGTATTCACTGAACAGCTAAAAGTAATTATTGATTGCTATGTAGCTAGTTTAGCGGGAGAACGGAGGTGGGTATGAGAGGTTCGAACGGTGGGGGGGGGTCGTTTTTGCATGGCATTAGTCCGAACCTCCCAAACAAAAGTTATCATATTTGGTTTTTAATTTAATTCTGACCATATTTCACTGAACAGCTAAACATAATTATTGATTGCTATGCAGCTGGTTTAGCGGCAAAACGGGGGTGGTGTGAGGGTATAGGCGAGGGTTCGAAGGGGGTTCGTTTTTAAGGTGGTTCGTAAACACGAGTTTCGAACTAATCCCCCGAACACCTCCCCCCTGGTTACGGGCCAGCAGTCGACCACGTTCTTGTTGTGTATTGGTTTGCACATGACGTGGTACTCTCACATGATTGTAACATGGAATGAACACAGACACGTTCGCAACTACGTCCGCAGTGCCAGCAGTAAAACAAGTTATACACTTATTGGTAAGAACATTAATAACACCGAAAACATATACACACACACACACACATATATATATATATATATATATATATATACATTTAAGCCTACCAGAAGTTAGTCTTGACACATTTGTTGGACACATTAGGCGTTTGTGTAATATATTCTTATCACATGGTAATGCTCCTGCAAATTTCACACATTGGGCAAGTACAATAATATAGTAAAAGTGCAATTTATGTGTCTGAATAAACGAATATTGTATTGTATTCAATATATTTGATATAGCAACATCTACGTCGGCAGCAAATAAGGCATAACATGATATTAAAGGGAATAAAAACATATATTGCTTGAATTCATGTTACATTACATCCTGCTATCTATTTCCACGTCCACCAAGCAAAAAAATCAAAAAAATTCAGTGAATTAGAAATTCCACATTTAATGCTGTACATCCGGACATTTTCGAATATGCATATTTTTTGCGCGCTTTTCGGGATGCCGAGATGTGACGTCACTAATGACTCAAACTCGCATCAGGCCGACCCTTTCCATGCATTCAGAGCATGTTTACAAGTATAGTTTTTGGGTCGAAACGAAACGAGTCAGAATTAGTTATTGTGCAATTTTCCGACGTAATACAAACACTAGTCATCATAGAGGAACAAGCAGTTATCTAACGGTTCCACATGAATCCAATTTTATTCAAAACAACGTATGCGAATGGGCTTACAAGTCGACTAGGTTTCGCTGAGCTTGGGCTCGTTTTCAGAATAATTATATCGAATGCAACCAACGGGAGATAATCTACACCAATAAACATACATAGCAAACATATAGTGTGTCCAGCTATATAAAGTAACGTCTATAACCTCATAATATCACTGGAATATCGATATATAAAGGAGTTGTACAATTTACCATAACAACTTAAATCAGGTAGATAGTTTCCGCTTGTCCCGATAGCGCAGTGGGTAGGCGCGTTGGTTACTTTTCGTTTATTTTATAATCGGGCGACGCCGGTTCAATCCTGACAGCATGCAAACTATTGATTTTCTTTACACTTTTTTTGTTTATGTTTTCACCAAGTAATATAAACCAAATCATTTAGTATGCTATGATGCACTGTTTGTAAATAATTTTTATTTTTGTAGTAATTATTTATTCGCCACAAAAATGAAAATATTGTCATTCTATAACGATGTTTCTAAATTTTATTTATCCAAACAAATATAATGTAATGGATATCTAATTTAGTAATTGTAAATATATTGTACAGTAATATATTGTAATTATATATGTGAAAAAGATTGTGATCTGTCTGGATAAATACAATTTAGAAACATCGTTATATATAATGACCATATTTTCATTTGTGGCGAATAAATAATTACTACAAAAATAATAAAAATATTTACAAACAGTGCATCATAGTATACTAAATTATTTGGTTTATATTACTTCGTGAAAACATTAAAAAAAATTGTCAAGAAAATCAATAGTTTGCACGCTGTCAGGATTGAACCATCGTCGCCCGATTATAAAACAAACGCCAATGAACCAACGCGTTTACCAAGTGAGCTATCGAGGCCGGCAGAAATTCGCTGACTGATTTCAGTTGTTATGATAAATTGTACAACTCCTCCTTCATACATCGATATTCTAGTGATATTATGAGATTTTACACGTTACTTTCTGTAGCTGGATACGATATATGTTTGCTATGTATGTATGTTGGTGTACATTATCTCCCGTTGGTTGCATTCGATATAATTATTCTGAA
>CM034535.1:3946280-3967747 GCA_020002185.1 Paraescarpia echinospica
CGAGGTGGCACGGTTTCTCGTCGAGGAAGGTCATGCCAACTTGAGTCACAAGAGTAACAAAGGTCACACGCCGAGGTACATGGCCAAGTCGAGAGGACAGCTCCAGATGGTAGCCTTGTTCAACGAAATCGGTGAGTAAGATTGTAACAGCCTACAGGCCAACAACATATGGCCCAGTGTCCCAAAGGTGTACAGATGGGGTTGTAGCAGGTCAAAACATAAATGTTTGATTCTAATCAATTAAGGTATATTTTCTTATTGTACATATACAGACGCATATTTCGATAAATAATTCAATGTAACATGAGTTACTTTTGCTATGACAGCTACTTGAAGTCAACCTTGATTTTCAACGCGTTTCCAGCGCCATCAACGAAATATTACAATACTACACCTGTTCCCGTCATGGATATATATATATATATATAATAATAATATATATATTAAATTAATACAGTTTCAATGCATCATAAAATGAAAGGCCATGTAGATCGTTATACGAATATATATATATATATATATGGTTCAGCGCCGCGTGGACACGTCTCAAACGTATCTTACAAAAATAATTTACGGTAGGCCCAATTTCCTCGCCTAATTAACGTCGTCGTCTCCAACCAGCATCCTTGCAAGCCAGGAGTGTGACTATGTACAGTACCCCTGACAGATCTACGCATTGTATATGGAAGTTAGCTGAATCAAACAAAAGAACAGTGCAGACACTCGCCCGACACGCGCCCAATTTCCCGGAATCCCAATATAATTACCCATTCGACCATTCTCACAAGCCGCTAAACGGTATTGTGTATTCAAATAATTACGTTTACTGCCCAAACAGTCCATGAATACAACCCAGAAGACCACTGGAATTTCCCGGCAAGCGATATTATTGGCTGAGCGTATATTCCGAGTTTTGCAAGGCGATCTGCCGGGGGTACTGAGACTGGTGTAATCAGCAGCGCCCCTGGTGTGCGAGGATGCCAACCAGCAATCATTTGCATAGTACTAGCTAGCTAGCGTATTGCTTTAGAAAACTGAATATATTAATTGTGGAATATCTTAGTACACGATTTAGCGGTAACCGTATTGTCGTTATATTTAAACATTATGTTGTGTTGTGATTGTAGAGAACAAAATGGACGGGTCTTCCTGGTTTTGAACTCAGCAGTACCCGAGGGAAATGACAACAAGTTCTATGGGCGTTTTGCAGATGTTGACTGTGCCCGATTGTTTTCATTTCGATCACGTCGATGAATACCGACGGAGACGACGGAACACGTATGCAATGTGTCGCCAAACTGGTCGATATGTCTTCAATACAGATGCCTTTGTAGAGTCGTGAATATAGAACGGGAATAGACAGATACTACGGCATTACACCTATAAAAAGATGGAGATTTAGCGTACATGTAAAGCATTGTGGATCGCGTTTAAGTTTGATATATGTAAACATTACACGTAATAGACAGGTTAAAGAGTGTCACGTTTGTATTTAAACATAGTGAACGTGATGTTGTTTAATTGTCCAACAACTCAGACAACCGAAACGTATTAGAATTGTATTTATATATGTCTTGAGAGCAATGTGTATTAAAGTTCAAATAACACTGTTGAAATGCTTCACTCTGTCCACTCACTGTTCACTGCGCGCGCACCGAGCCATCGCAAGGCACGAGAACACATAACGATATTGAAGGTACACAGTATTGACTGGCAGAGAGAAGTCGTAGCAAAATATTAGTCTGTTGTGCCGATGCGGAATCACGAGCAATCGTAAATATGTTCCGTATTCTAAAACCTGGTTTAAATCGTAACAAAACCTGATGGATTTTGTTCCTTTGTGTCTCATTTAAATGTTACGACTACAGAGGAGAAACAAACAGTGCACGGAGAAGTGAATATCGGAGATAATGGTCATCGTCCACCACGCCTCTACAACAAACCTCTTACAACTGTAGTATATGTAGCATGTGTTGGCACTCCCATTTAAGACAGTTATGCACGCACGCACACACACACACACACGCACGCACGCACGCACACACACACAAACAAGATATGTTATAGCTTACTCCGTTGGGTAATACCTCATACATAAAACGTATTGTTCTGTCATAATAAGCTGCCACATTTGATGTAATGTCACGATTCCAATAAACGTTATGTTGAACATGACTTTATACAACGATTCCAGGTAAAAGATTGAGTTATTCCTTTATCGAGTCGGCGAAGATTTACACGAAGGACGTGTTTACGTTGATGAATCCAACGATGGTCTTGTGAATGAGAATATTTTCGAAGCATCATGGGCCATCCCGTATGATAGCACTGCGATACTGCATCAGCTCTACACTTGCTGCAAGACAGTGACTAGCCGCTGGGAGAATCGCCTTCTCAATCAGTAGCGTAGGCAGGATTGTGTATTGGAGGGGGCCATCCGGCATCCATGCAAGCAATGAGTAGCGGGATATGACACACACACACACACACACACACACACACACACACACACACACACACACACACACACACACACACACACACACACACACATACACACACACACACATATATATATTGTAGTGTACAATAAACTAGTGTATATGTAGTGTACAGTAACTAGAGCAGCCAATATTCGTGCATCGCATGATTCCGTCGCAGTGCTGCATTGTGTCGGTTTCTCAAAACTAACTCGTTTAAACTGATTGACGACATGGCAACCAAGTTTACTGATCAATGTAGCTGCCAGTTCAACAATAACTTTCATAGAGGTCGTCAAACTAAGAGAAAAACGACACAATACCAGAGAGACACGAACCCATAAAGCCCCTACTTAATATCCATCTAAAGCCGCCATATTTCTCATGCTACATCTCCCAAACCTACAGACAAGAACATGACAAACAAAACGGCGGCGGCGTCGAGTGAGCTTCACAAAAATGTCTGTATCATGTGTAACGTTGTCGCTTATTAATATTAATAAATTCACGATACGAAGTTCCGACTACCCAGTGGAAAATCAACTAGATAAATTGCTTTGGCCGCAACCATCGTGCAACTTGATCTTAGTCCAGTAACTAATCATCTTGCTGGGCAACTATCATTTTGCATCCTTGTGTTGATATATTAATAGGCTTTAGCCATTAATTTAAGTACAGTGTGAATGATAACAGTGTCGTTGCCCTCTCACCTCTTGGGCTGCAGCCTGCTGGATTACGGCAAAAGCGGCTCCACTTTGGGTAATTTAATCCCATTTGAATGATGAAAAATTTATTTGCTAAAGGATAGGACTGGGAAGTCCTCCACAGGCACCCCAATAAGCACTGTATGAATCAGGCAACCACCCTACTAATTTTCTGGGATTGGAGGGGGCATGGCCCCTTGGCTCCTCCTCTGGCTACGCCACTGTTCTCAATGTAGTAATACCATATATACATGCATACTTCGCTCCCTGTACAGTGGGAAACACACGTGCTTGAATAAAAATTGTGACATTTTTTGAAAGGCGTCCGACATTAACCACCTCGACCGGGACAATCTCCAACACTATCTCCCTTGATCGGACAAATCTGCAACATTAGCTCGATCGAGAAAATCACCAATACTACCCAGCTCAATCGGGAAATCACCAACACTACCCCACTGACCTGGAAAAAGTGTTCCAGGTAGAAAAACACACACCCCAAGTCAACTACGCTGCTGGTTTGGGCCAGGTAATGTATTGTTTATGGAATGTTACCGATAAGCACATGTTTGATATACCTGGAACTGGCAGTTAAACATCGACATGAGTCGGCTATGACTTCATTAGAAGTTGATTATGATGAGTTGGGTGAAAGAGACACTAACACTCTATCAAGTGCTGTAATAAATCCAACTGACATTTATCCAAGGAAGTGCAGAAGAACACATCAAAACGCGATTGGGAAAAACGTGTTAGCATTCGCAAATCGACATCTGCAGCTATGAAGATGCACGGTGTACTCCCGAAAGACCAACCTCGGAAGCCACCAAGGCAATGCCCTAGCTGTGCTCCTCTAGTGTTCGGAATGCTGGGGCATGACACAGAAGGTTAAGCAAGAAGAGATATGTCTCATCCTGAAAAATGGGTGAAAAGTGACCTGGCAGCTAAAACACCGCTACCCTGGAGGCCAGAAGGAATCAGAAAAATATGTAGATCAAAACAACATATGCCGAAGAATGATTAATGACAAATTATAGGCTGCTGGGTAATTTACTTGGGGAACACCAGCACAATAGACTAGACCAAGACAGAGGGGACTGGACATATTTTGTGCTGGCCTTATGCGAACTACATGACACAAAGAGGATATAAGTAAGTAAGTAAGTAAGTAAGTAAGTAAGAAAGTAAGGAAGGAAGGTAGGAAGGAAGTATATATATATATATATATAGGACCTAATGGATTTTGAGGTGGACCAATCTTTTTGTTTCGGTGCGACCCTGAGCTTGGTTTGGGCGCAAAAGAAGTTACCCTATTATTATTGTTATTGTAATGTAGTTACGTTCGCGCGGAATAATTATAGTTTCCTGGTATTTTTGCTTTAATAGTTATCAGCTTGTGTATCCAATTAAATCAGTGAAAAGGCCCTCATGCTTCTGTTGGCTTTCTTACAAGTTTGCGATGGACGCGAGTATTAGACTAACAGTGGCGCCACAACGCGGAGTTTGGAGTGTGAGGACATTAGTTAAACACAGTTTATTTTGACATTTGTGTTGCAAAAACAGTACAGTGTTTTCACGGCAAATTAAATAATTTTATATGTTAAGCTCGGATGACATGCCAATTGTTGATCATTATAATAATGTACCAATATTATTATACAACCGACTTTAGCCCGACACCAGGAAAAACGAGAGGAGCGCTTAAGTGTTGCCGTCTCACAGCGACTGGATAATCGAGGCTAGGGATTCGGGAAGTTCGCAAGATGGATGGAAGTGGCGCCAGTTTCAAGCAGGTATATATGACAGAACGATGTTGCATAGCTTCAATGAAATATTGTCAGCATTTGTTTCCCATGCTGTAGAAGCATCCGCTGACATACTGCCGTATCGGATACTATCCATTTATGTAATATGCCTAACACGAAATTTATTTCAAGTAAAGATACCCCATATATCGCTCGCGGCTGCACACACAAAATTCAGAAGTAAAAAAAAATTATCACATTGAATGATTGATGGTTGACAAGTGGGTTTGTGCAGTGCATTGCCGAACAGTGTAATAGCCGGTAATCTTTACTTAACTTGCCTATATTATTAGGGCATTATGAAAACGGTTTTACCTGTTTTTTTATGTATATATTATATTACATATATTATGTCATTATGTGTTCGTAATAATAGCCACGTAATTCTTAGTCTTAAATATTTCTTTCATGCTGATTAAATAAATCAAAAAAGTTAGTTAGATTTGGAATCATAGATGTGGAATCAACCCAGCAAGTTACTAATCATTTCCAGTTTGGGTGGAGTATTTCTCACTATTGTCTGAGTATTGACCAGTATTGTGGTCTTGCAGGAAACTGCATCAAAACTGATGCAGCTACATTTCAAAGATGACAAAGTAAAAAGTAAGTAACACAAATACACGACAATGTAAATATCCACATTGTTTTTGTGTGGCGGCAAATACTTCCATGAAATAAATTAATTTTGGAATATTTTTCTAACAATTACACTGTATACAAAAACTAATATACGTTTATTACCCTGCAAATAAGAGAACACTAGCAACTGTTTTGCCACATTGTCACCTTGTCAAAGTATTATGTATATTCTTTACCTGAATTCCAGAATATATACTATGTCAAAGCTTCTGCCTTGCCAACCCAACGTGGCCAGAATATCTATGTTGTTACCCCAGTACTTGAGCTAAATTGCAAGAAAATGTAATGTTTATTCAGACTGGTAATATATTTTGTTACAACCATGACAGTGCTGGATGGTTTACTTTTCATTGTATAATTGTGTTTTTTCAGTAAATGCTGACACAGCAAAACTGACTGCGGAATTGTTACGAGTGTTTGTGGCAGGTCAGTCGCCCAACTAATTCTTGTTACTTGTGCTTGCATGAACATCACTTTACAGTACACAACATATTCGGCAGTTAAACAGTTCATGTTGTTTGCATAGTTTTTTAGTAAACAATACACCAAGTTGTTTATAATACACATATTTATTTTTGCTAATGTAATATAGATTACTAGCAGGATTATAATTAACGCAAATTGTTTTAGACAACTAACATTGCAGAGAACCTGCCCCACCTAATGAATAACTGGTATATGGATATGGGTTACCCACCATCTATTTGTATTGCAATATGCGATAAATTGCGATCACAAGATGGTCTGTAAGTCAGCTATTAACTGTTGCGTTACTTTGGGAAACAAAGATATGTTTACTTGTGGTGAAAGTTTACCAATTGGTTGACAATGTTTCAGTGTGGTAATGGTGTAAAATTACTTGTGCTTTTTTTACAGAAGCGGCTGCCAGAGCATCTAAGGTGGCACAGGTACACTATATTTAAAATGTTATCCCTTACTATAGTATTACTCATTGAACAGTCTTCAGGATAGTTCATTTTTAGTTAAAAAAATTCTTCCTAACATGTCCAAGATGTTAATTACCTTGTAGAGTCTGCAGACCACATAAACTTTCTTAGTACGTGATGACTAATGACGTCATCGTACACATGTGAGAGAACATAATTGGCCATGTCTCGACTGATTACCAGGTGTAGCCACTCCTTTGTGCTTCTGCAGCTGTGTCCCTTTGCCATATGTTTTTTGGCCTTCCTCACCTTCTTTTTCCTTAAAGAGTCCACATCAGAGACTGTCTTGTGATGTTTGTTGATGGCTTTCTCAGTGTATGTCCAATCCAACCCCACTTTCTCCTCAGGATCTGCTTGGTGACAGGTTCTTGGTTAGTCCTTTCCCATAGCTCCTTGTTTGTGATTTTGTCTTGCCGTTTTATGGGTAGAATTTTTTGCAGACATCAATTAAGGAAAGTCTGGATTTTGCCTAGTGTTGTTTTTGTCATTCTCCATGTCCCTAATCTCTGTGTCTAGGCAACTCAAAGATATAACAACAATTGTGAACGATCCCATGTTTTAGGTGCATGTTTTTTGGTGCTTGCCACATTATTTTATATACAGTGAATAAAATAGTGATTATTATGTATACAAGATATGGTTTATCTGTATATTTTCTTTCACATGTTACTTGACTGTATACATGTGTATTGCCCATTTATGTTGTTCTTTTTGTTACAGGATGAATGTTCTTCAGTTGTGATGATAGAGCACTTTGAGAAAATTCTGCCGCAGCTGGTAAGATTTGTTTTAAAATGTGTTTTTACATATTAAATATTATGTACAGTCTATGCATATAGGTAAGGGGTGGTCTCATTAGTTCATTACGTTCAAACTCATATAGGTAAGGGGTGGTCTCATTAGTTCATTACGTTCAAACTCATATAGGTAAGGGGTGGTCTCATTAGTTCACTAAGTTCAAACTCATATAGGTAAGGGGTGGTCTCATTAGTTCACTAAGTTCAAACTCATGTAGGTAAGGGGTGGTCTCATTAGTTCACTAAGTTCAAACTCATAGGTAAGGGGTGGTCTCATTAGTTCACTAAGTTCAAACTCATATAGGTAAGGGGTGGTCTCATTTGTTCAATAAGTTCAAACTCATATATGTGTTTCATGTTAGATAAAACCAACGCCATCAGTAAATGGTGGGAAAGTGGAAGATTAAATTGTGCGATCCAAACTGGCTTCCAAAACCGCCAACACATCACTCACCACCCTGCCCAGTGTTGATAGACATAGTAACACCAGTGTACATTAATACATGTTCCACTGGATAAATGTACCAATATAGATTTATGTTCTCTGTAATATGTGGCAACAACCAGACCACCCCACCAACATGTAATACCACTATTTTTGGGGGGCTGTGTGCAATGATGTGACCACCCCATGTCACAGATCATGTTTTGAGGAGAGATGGTACGTAGAGGACATTCCAGGTCAAATTTTTCAACTCCATAGTTGAGACAATAATGCATTATCTTATCTTCTCTTATAATACAAACTTATTATAAAGGAGATTCCAATTATGATACAACCTGTATATTCCATTGTAATTTATTAGGGGTATACAAATACAAGAGTTTCTTCGGTATACCCCTTTTTCTGACATAATCATTCTGATATACCATAAATACTGTATGTATTGTTCTTTTGTTAGAAAAATATCCATTTAATTACTTACTTATTATGTTTCTCATTTTAATTGCGGTTAGTCACGGAGCATTTGTTTAATTGCAGCTGTTAGATTGTTGACTTGGAAATCTCCACACGGATGTGTCTTCATGCAAGACTTTCACAAGCATGGGGCAGCAGCTCAAATGTACAGTTACCTTTCAACAAGACACAAGCTGTACTACTCTTGAGACATGAAGACATGCATGTTGTATTGCCGTCTGATGACAAGGTAGATAGTGATCTGAATAACGAGTCAAGGACACATCCACATGTTTGAGCTTCAGCATCTGAATCCGACTCATGAACAGTAAAACATGGACTAGTGAAATATTTTGAACTGGACAACCATTAATCGTCCGTTTTATTTTCACATATCTGTCGATTGATGTACACAATTATAATTAGTTTTGTCTTCAATTTTAAATCATGATATTGTACATAAATAAAATGTAATGTATAAACATTGCATTGTTTTCTAGAGATTTAGAATGAGTCAAGGAGACACCAAACCTGTTGCAACAGTTCCCCACAAAGTGGGTATCTCGGAGACAGTTCCGTTGTCACTAACATTGTTCCTTACTGATGCTACTGGTATACACATCGCCTTTCTTTGCAGTTTGAATGTTTCGTTTATGAAACGTTCAGATTGTACAAGACTAAAATATATACTCAGCTGTTAGTGGATGTAAGCAGGGTTAATCGCAAGTTCATCTAATAGCTCTTTGATGTGCGTGTGGCTGCCACAATCAAGTGGGACAAAGTAAAACCGATTCAACAAACTTCCTACAAATACTACTATTACCACTGAGCCTGGTGTGATAGAATGATTCTGGGTATCGGAACAAATAACATTTCTGAGTTACTGCGCAGAGTATAGTACTGATGTTACCTGTCGGTATTAAATGAACAGTACCACTCGTCTTTACTCAGTTGGGATGATTGTTGATTATGTGACATCCGGTCTCGTATCCTAGTAATGACTCTTGGCGGGCTATAGTACACAACAACTGCAAGAAGGCGCGTCAGCGTCTATTGCAATCAAACGAAGGAAATGGTCCACTATTTTTGCAGCTGTGCATCTTTGGCCAGTCATCTGAAGAACTTGCACATAACTCTCAGGCTTTGGTAGTGGTACTGTCCTTTAAAATGCTGTTGCATTGTTTGAGTCCCATGGACCATGGTAGCCAATGCATAGCGGGCGATTGTGTATAACCAAGATGGCGGATCGCCTTGACGACTGGACCCCAAATAAAGTTATGAAGTGGCACCACCAAGCGATTCGTACAGATAGTTTTCTACGACTACCGTGTCGTTATTCACGGTCTCACCACAGGCGGTGCTACGATAAGGATCGCTGTCTGGCTGTTCTCGTTCCATTTCGTCCGCTGGTGTTGACTCGTCAACGAGTTCGTTCTCCAGCGAGACGGCGGTGTCTTCGTCGACGCTTTCGTCGAACAACGGATGGTGGATCTGCCGTTGATCGGTGTTCTCTCGGGCAGTCGGACGTGACTCATCGCAAGATGAATGCACACGTGAACCAGTAGCGTCTCCACCAACGGTTTGCAAATCTTCTATGTGTACAGACTCGTACCGAGGATATTGCTGCTTGATATTTTGTCTTATTGTCATGTCTGCCGCACCGCAGGTTTTCTCTGTGTCTAATTCATAGTTGTTTTCTTTGAGGTGGTCGCCGTCGGGTTTGACGTGACGTTCGATAATCACAACCGTGTTACGTGACTTTAACCTCGCTCTGCAAAAGTACATTAAATTGAAAATGCAAGTAATATTATTACAAAAGTAACATGTGCTTATTAAACAATTTGCGATAAGATGTTACATGACACCAGTGCAATTGTTGTAGACGGATATTATACGGTTTTGCTTAGGCTGCCTTGTTCAAAGTTAGTCGTACACACCTCGACGAAACACCGGAGTAGCTATAGTCAGTTATTAGTGACACAACACAGATCTGTAGCAAAACTAACATGTCAGTTAATATACATATCGGCCTTAAGGTCAAGACCGCAGGGATCTGTGTACAGATGACCAGAGAAGTCTATGCCGGAATTAATACATGAAATATTACATTTTAACCACTGGTTGGAAAACAGATTTGATTTATGATGTGCAAATTTACAATGGACTTATTAAGACATGGTAGGAACACACTGTCATCCCGAAGTATTTGTTGAAACTGGTTACTTGAGTTGGACATACCTTCTGTGTACAATTACAGCCACCGCCACCATAGCGATAATGACGACAATACATCCTGCAGCAATTCCAATGTACAGGCCTGTAATAAAAATACATAATTGTGGCCATTACACATACACACGTACAGAATATTAACGTAATTCATGAGCGTTGATAAAGTTGATAATTGATCTCATGCAGTCGCACGTCGTGCTAATCATTCGGATCTAAAAACGTTTCGTTGTAATACCTTTCCGTCAATAGTAAATGACTGTTCGTCTTCCACCCTGTTCATGGTCACGACCTTGGCATTCATCACAATCTCTCATCTTAACGAGAGTATTATCAGCGAACGACGAGAGCATAATATTTTTAGTAAACAAAAAAGTAGCAATCATCTCCTTAAAAACACTGCCACCAAGAGACATGCAATATACCGTTTCTTGGCGTATCCACGGCGCTTTTATTTTACTGCAGTTATTTTTACAACAGTACGAATTGTATCACTTGTAGTGTGTGTTGACGCATTCGGTAAGTTTATACACACCCGATTTTGTTGTCTTATTTTTCATGAGTCTCATGTGCGGAGGTTTCGTAGCCGACGATGTGCTGTCCTGCGGGTCTGATATGCCGGTGGGCTTGTAGCTCTGGGTCGTCTCAACCGTGAACGATTCTGTGAGACATTCTGAAATGGTAGTTAGTGCAAATCGGCGTCAGTCGCGGTGACGTACAGGAACATTTGCTTTGTTCATTATCTTATGTGCACAAGAACATGTACAAAAACAAATTATGTGTGATAAATGGGAGAAAACCGTTCGGCTATATCAACTTTGTTTATACACCACATATCTCTACAAAGTAGATTCAGGGGTGTTTACAAACTAAAACATGACGTAAGAATACTTTACGTAGTCGTTATAATGTTACAATACATGTGTTACATAGGCTAACACAACTACACATTTTAATTATTACGTAGGCCATATGTAACATTAAGATGTATATGTATGTATTTAAAAAGACAATAAATTACGATAAAGCCTAATTAAAGAGAAAGGTTTTCAGGTCTCTCCTAAAAGCTGTCTTTAATTATTCACCTTTCTTGCATATGAATCTGTGATGTCTGCTACAGTATCTGTCGTCCCACAATCCTATCTCTTTGGTGAGCACGGCGCACGCTGCATTGCTGTCCGGCTGCAAGTCGGCCCAATAGTAGAAATCAAATTTGGTCCCGTCGAACCAATGCCAGTCTGCTTGTTTGACTGCGAGCAGTTCCTCTACGCTCGTGTTCCTCCGCAGTCCTAGCCAGTGGTCGTAGCCCTCGACTCCTCTCCTATAACACACAGCCACACTAACGCAATCTAAAATTAGCCAACATACCTTGTAAACGATACGTGGTATCCTGTCACTATTATTTGCGACCATCAAACATAAGCACCATATACAGTAGGACTAAATCCTATCAGACGTTACAGGTGGTGCGTCCGATATGGACCCGGCGCCAGGGGCCTTCGCAAGAATATACATGTCTGAGGGCAAATTTTGGGGGGATAACATCCGCCATCGGAAAATACGAGCAAATAAATACCTATATTCTACATTGTTCTCCCACGATATGTTAAAATGTTAGTCCGTTCAAATAACTTCAACTACTACAACTTACAAAATGTTTTGCAATTATTTTAACATAATGTTTCTTGTGTTTTATAATCCAACTGAAAAGTTGCCAATAATACATTGATTCTGAACTAAACGACACAGACAAGGAACGTTACATTTTGCAGTGTTAACCTTTATGGTAATTTTCAGTTATTTCATCATTGACAAAATGTACCTATGTATCGACAAAAATACCTGTGTTGACTTTAACATGTTGCCACATAGCACAGCTATTCCTAAGAAAGGTAGCCACCAGTCATAATTTAACGACACTTACGACCTCGTCAGGAATGTGTGTTCCTCCAGACTGTGTATACTGACGAGGTGGGCCGACATTTTGTTGCAGGCGACTTCCGCATCTACCAACGACTTAACGCTAGTCGAAAAGTAGTAGCAGTAGTTGGTCCAGTTAGTCCACCCGTCTGGACACATGGAGACATCGGCTTCTGTAACCAATAGTAACGTATTTCCATAATTTCTAAATATGCCTTATATTATGCCGTCTGGAAAGACCAATGCACCCGAATTACTTGTACAACGGTACTCCTACACCCTTCCCAGTAGTAATAACTACTGGGAAGACGAACGTTAGACACCCAGATACGAGTATGGCGTTTTGAAAGGCCTAAACATACGTATCCATGCTATGGCAGCTTAGTTTACCACTGTAGCTTGGGATCAATGCGCACAAGTATACGCCACTGATAACAATACATTACGACAAGTCATATTTGGTCTCAATAACGTTGTCACACGATAAAAGAGTATAGCTGTGAGTCGTGACGGCAGAGAGTGTTTGGAAACGCCGCGATCTCCTCGACTCCCTTTCCACGATAGCGCCACGAGATTGGTTCGATTGTTGGACAATCGAGCTGCTGGCGTGGCGCGATCGGGAAGGTGTTAGATCCACGGCCAGTACACGACAGAAGGGAGTCGAGAACATGGAGCTTGCACTCTGCTACTCACAATTATTGGTAGTTAACACAATCATTGTATTTGTTGAACAGTTTTGGATCGCTGTAGCTCATTTTAGAATTTCATGGTTCGGAGGAGAGTAAATTCCTTTCGTTGGGATGGGGGGACGAAGACTGAGGCCCCAATATTTTTGGCGGAGGCGTTGGAGGTACGTTTAGCCCCCAATATCTTGGCAAGGGATTGCAGTTGGAGTTGTTGGTGAGCCGCAACTGAAGCGTTCATGTTCAGGATAACATAGGAAGTTGGGGTCTACAACAGGATGGCCACTGTTTGGATCAAACAGATGATTACTACGTACGGCTAAGCTTCCACCTCCAACTGAGCGAGGATGGAAGAACAAACTAGACACATGTGGGCGGGACATGTGCTAGAGAAACGTACATGTGCTTCCAGAAACTCATCGACGAAAGGTATTTAAAGTTATTTATTTACCGACGTGTTTGGATCTGCTTTGACTTTTGTAGGATCGTCCTCCTACCTGAGGCTGAAGTAAGTGAGTGGTGATCTCCACGACGGCGCCATCAAAATGATAATACTTTACGCTCTTGGTCTGCTGTTCCACGCATGGGTGTAAGCTAGTTCTCATGATAGTATTTATGGTACACACGTGGCTATATAAGAGTGGTTCCACACAGTAGGCTGGTGAAATGTATCGTGGTACTGAGTATTGTGGTAGACTAGGCTAGAATTGAAAACACGATGTTGATCGGTTCAATTTTATTTCACAACAAACCCAACGGGGTTTTCACTTCCGTTAGCACGGGCAAGCTAAACTGCATAGCGTTCAATTGCAATATTAGGCTAAACAGCGATACACCACATTCCTCCAATTATGAAGAACACTTATGACATAGGCGGGCAGCGCACGGCGTACACCCTAATTATAGATCAAGCCTGATCGGCGGCTTAATCACTCTAGCAGATCGTCGGGGATTTGAGATTGGAGACGACGATTGTGGAGTGGAGATGATTGGAGACGACAATTGGGGTTTGGAGACGATTGGGGTCGACGGCGGTTGTCGACTCTCGGGTTCGGACAGGGGAACGTCGATGGGTGGCGCTGTCGGCGGAACAACGCTCACAGCGCTCGGATCGGGTGGCGGGAACGTCTCGTTGACGTTCTCATCGGGGAGACGCGGGCGCAGATGGTCGGCGTGGCGTCTCCAGATGCGTCCGTCCGTCATGCTGACGATGAACGAGACCGGTCCGGTGCGATCAGTGAGAACTCCCGGCAGCCACTTCGGTTTGCCAGCGAAGTTCATTGCCCAAACCGCGTCGCCTGCATAGAATGCGGTTTCTGACGTATCCGTGGACGTGCGGTAGTCACGTGCCTGTTCCTGATGACCAAGCACTCGGTTTTCTCGCTGGGGTAATAACAGGTCGAGTTTTATGCGCGGCAACTTTGAGTTGAGCATCTGAGCCGGCGACTCGCCCGTTGTGGATTGCGGCGTCACTCGGTAGCGCGCCAGATAGTTGTAGAGTCGTGTCTCGAGGTCTGGACCGCTGGTCTTCCTCAAGCCCTGTTTGACGACGGTCTGCACCGCCCTCTCAGCGAGGCCGTTGGTCGCTGGGTGAAACGGCGCACTGCAGATGTGTTTAATGCCGTTGTACTGGTCTGGAAGGAGGTTCCGGTCTGAGAGTAAGTTCCGGTTCCGTTTTGCGTAGTGCGCATGCGATTGTACATGTCAGAGGTTAGCGCCTACTTTCGGCCCGCAGCTGTATGGTCTGGAAGGAGGTTCCGGTCTGAGAGTAAGTTCCGGTTCCGTTTTGCGTACACACAGTACATGTCAAAGGTTAGCGCCTATTTTTGGCCAGCTTAACACGGTGTTTGCCGAAAGAATGTGTGATCCAATTATATTATAGTTTACGTTAATGATACGATTACTTTTGTAATTGTTAGTATACATAACAAAACCTCATAATTAGCATAACTTGTAGTTATTTGCAAAACAAATGGTGTTTTATTTTGATGTCATTGTCTCAGAGCGTTGACGTTGTATCTTACGACTTCGTCACACAGAGCTGCAGTTTTCAGCGCTGTTTATACGCACAGCGGGTTTTGTGGTAAACACAAATGTCCGCATTTTAAATGATATGACACATCCTTATCTCCGTCAGTTTGGCATGTATGAAGCTGAAATTTTGTGTATAATCTAGCAGGCCCATTGGGGGTGGTTCGTAGATTTAGATTTTTAAAAATTCGTCGGGGGTGGGAATCTTGGGGGGTAACAATTGATAAATGACACATATCTCTGTTAATTTGACATATATGAAGCTGAAATGTTTTGTGTGATCTAAGGTGTCCATTGGGGTAGTTTGTACATATAGGTTTTTTTCGAAATTCATCCAGGTGGTGGGGGTCTCGGGGGAGGTCACAATTTTAAAATGCACTTATCTCTGTCATTTTGTCATGTGCTGAGTTGAACTTTTGTATTTGATCTAGCAAGCCCATTGGGATCTAGATATTTAAAGAAAATTCAAAATGTGGGGGTCACAATTTTCAAATGGCAGTTATCTGGGCCTGTTATGCGTGTATGGGGCAGACATTTTTCTGCGATCTAGCGTACCCATTGGGATAGTTCGTAGTTTTATATTTTTTTCTAAATTTTTCCGGGGTGGCGGTCAGGGGGTCACAATTATAAAATAGCACTTATCTCCATCAGTTTTGAAAATATGGGGCTGACATTTTGTGTGCAGTCTGGAAGTCCTATTGAGGCACTTCAAAATTCCTAGAGGGTGGGGATCTTGGGGTCATCATTTCTAAACAGTTTTTCACAACGCAACTCCGAGTAACTTAACAATTCTTTAATAATACATTAATGGAA
This sequence comes from Paraescarpia echinospica, assembly GCA_020002185.1. Taxonomy (NCBI): domain Eukaryota; kingdom Metazoa; phylum Annelida; class Polychaeta; order Sabellida; family Siboglinidae; genus Paraescarpia; species Paraescarpia echinospica. Next base: position 3,962,227 of record CM034535.1, read on the forward strand.
ACGGGTCATGCATTCACGACTTACATAAGTAAACATTTATTATCATGTCAACGTGTATAATTATACAAACAGTATTATTAAATGAAATATAAAATGCCAAAAATGTATTTATTTATACAGATCAAAACTAGCCCTTTGAATACTGTGATGTTTCATCAGACAAGTGATCAAATGCAATTATTAAAAAATAAAACTATTGTTACAAATAATTATTAACTCGTAGATAACATTAGCCTTTCTGGTCATACATATTTACGTCACATTATAGGCAATCTTATGTAATGTAAATTAAACTGAGGAGATCCTTATGAAACTAAAGCTGTGATTGTTATTACGTTAAACAAAGTAACATAAAACAACAGGAATACACTAAAATGATTGGCATACATTTACAAAGAACCAAACCACGTAGCCCGTTATATAACGCTGCACTCGCTTGCAATACAACATTGCTACAAATAAAGTATATCATAATATTTAATCAGCCAAGTAATATAAAATTCATTATTCAGAAATAAAACCATTGTCACAAGTAATCATTAATTCATATATAGCATGACTGCATGACTGTAATAATAATAAAATAAGATATTTTCATAGCGCCATAACCACACAGTGCTCTACGGTGCTTTACAATACAATCATAATACCAAACCTGTATAGTTAGATCATTAAAATATTAAGTTAAATATCATAAAAACAACACAACTAAGAATCGTACAATGAATTAAAAAACTATTTAAATATAAGGGCATTATACCTAAAACATATATAATGAATAAACTCATTTAAATAATAAATTACACTAAGAACCATCACATAATAGGATGAAGTGGGATTAAAATAGTGAGATGACAAACTAAAGTATATAGTCAGTGCTGCTTGTGCCATTGCTGTGTCTTGTATTGCAGGAACTCTGCTAATACTGCCTTCTGAAAGCATCGACATGGCACTGGCATATCTTGTGAGGTGGTACTCCAACGCTGATGGCCTTTGCATACTGGCATACAGATACACATTAATGTTAACATTTCCTTACATAAATAATACACTCATCTGAAAACATATCATCCCTTAATAGCATACATAGATACAGGTCACAATTTTCCTTTGCTAATTCTGTGAAGTATAATACTTTATAAAAACCTACTTGGTACTTGGTAGTGTGATAACATGCTCAATGTTACTGGATCATGTGAAGTTTTCATTCCTACATCAGTGAGGGACGTTTTATGTAACCAGCATTGCGAAAAACTGTTCAAATATGTAACATAGCAAATGTCATGTAGGAATATGCCAGGAAAGAGACTATTGTGTCTCTGTGTATATAGCACCATGTGGAGGATTGGCACATTTGCTGTTTTTTTTCAAATTGGCAGGAATTTATTGTCTTAATATATCCTAAATTACAATTAATGGTAAGACCTAATTGTCTCTCAAATGATGCTCACCATCATTGTGAACACATCACAGATGTGGCTGAGAGGAAGCAGGTTCGAATCTTATGCGGCGGTGTCACATTTTGGGAAAGTTCATTTACTCTGCATTGCTTCAGTTCACTCAGCTGTATGACTGAGTACCTGGCTGTAGACAGTGGTGGATATTTGTGTACGAATAGTCTTCACGCATTAATCACAGCATGGCTGAATACTTCCAAGAGAAGTCGAGATGGTGTTCGATTGAACAGGTCTGCCAGGGAGTAAAGTGTAAAACTCATCGAGCAGTCCTAAGGACTGGATACTGCGCTATATAAGAATTTACATTTTTTAATGTATAATTATCTTATTTGTTAAACGATATGGATGCCAAGACGACACATTATGGTATTTATAAAATATAACACAACACAATAATTAAATACTGAGTATAAAATCTTGTTCTATGATCAATAATTTTTATTACAACAAAGTAATTCACTATACTATGAAGATTCCTTTACATAAAACAATTTGGCATGCTTGCATACCTAAACTTATTTAGTGCAGGAAACATCAAAGAATATTGAGAGCAGGCATGGGAAACTAACTTTGAAAATTATTTAAAATACAAAACTAAGATATTTTCCAGTTAAATTAATTAATATAATACGTTTATCAGGTCAATTAAATTAAATTAACCTCCCAATTTTTTTTTATAAAATAAAATTAACAAATAACTTTCATTTAATTAACATTCAATTTAAACTAACTTCAATGAAATTAGAAATCAACTTGAACTCACCTGACGATTAATTTTAAGACAAAAAGAACACATTATCCGCTAAAGATTTGGAGATTTGAGATTGTGCAAACAATTGCCTGAACCTGAACTAATTGCTTTCATGTCAGTTGGGTCACTGGCTGCTACTAGTGTGCACTTAGAATTTACATCTAATGACAACAGGCCTGTGAAAACCACCTGAGGCATAACATTGACTTAGAATCACGCTTGCATATTATGCATGTGGGTAGTTTTCATCTTACAGCTTGAACCTGGAGCACCAAACGTTTAGGAATTAATATACGACCCCCACAATAGGGTCGCTTCAAGATACTCCATATATTTATATATGGGAGACATCACCAGTACATATCATGTATTTAGATTTTCAGAAAGCTTTCGACAAAGTGCCACATCAACAATTACTACTTAAACTATAGGTCCATAGCATAGGAAATGGTATAATTAACTGGATAAAAAAATGGCTGATTGACAGAAGACAACGGACAGAAGACAACGGATAGTAGTTGATGGGGAGGATTCAAACTGGAAATCAGTTTTGAGTGGGGTACCACTGGAATCAGTACTGGGATCTATATTATTCTTAATATATATCAACGATTTGGACGATGATATAACAAGAAAGGTGTTGAAATTTTCGGATGATACAAAAGTGTTCAGAAGGATTAAACGTTATGTAGATAGACAGCATTTACAAGATGATCTTGACAGGTTGATCAAATGGTCTGAAAAGGGGCAAATGTGGTTCAATTTTTTGAAATGTATATGCCTCCACACAGGACATGGGAACGAAGATGTACAATATACAATGGGGGGTACTGTATTAAGTACAACTGTAAAAGAAAAGGATTTGGGGTTAACCACTAGTGCTGATATGAAGGTTTCTAAGTAGTGCGGAATTGCAGCTACAAAGGGAACTAAAATCCTTGGATTAATTAGGTGAAATATAGTGTATAAGAAAAAAAAAGATAAATTGTACAAAACAGTAGTTAGGCCTCAATTAGAATTTTGTATACAAGCGTGGAGGCCATATCGCAAGAAGGACATAGATATGCTACAAAGAGTACAGAGGAGAGCGATTAAAATGATACAAAAACTGAGGGATCTTAGTTATGAAATACACCTAAAAGAAGATGGTTTAACAACACTAGAGACCAGGAGATTGAGAGGAGATGAGATAGAAGTGTTTAAAATATTGAATGGTTATGAAAATATTGATAGAAATACTTTGTTCTCAGTTAGGAAGGATAGAAGTACTAGAGGACATGAAGTTATATTAGTAAAGGAGCAGTGTAGATTAGGTATAAGAAAGTTCTAATTTTCACAAAGGACTGTAAATGAATAGAACAGATTATCTGCTGATTGTGTGGGTGTTTGCTGCGTGAATATGTGTAAACATACAATCGACACACCTCAGAAGGGCGGGATGCAGAAGGGTTGGATAAAAAAGGGTTGGGCTCTCAATAAGCCAAAAGGCTTCCTTGTCCACCTGCCATCTAGAGTTAATTCTCTGTGTGACAATCTTGTTAGGTGGACAATGGAGGTATGGGGTAAATCAGTTGTTTGGATCTTTTTTCAAAGGATTATATCTGACGATTCAACTGTTGCATCGTTGAAAGTCATTTTAATTAAATATCAACATAATCATACTCGCAGATGCAATGTATCGGTCAATAAGCCCATGCCAGGGGTAATTGTGCACAAAGGTTTGTGCATTTACCTGGCGGATTTGAACCACCAACAGATACCGAGACATTAGCATCTACAGGTGCTCTTAATTTAAAATAAACAATGTTAAAAAGGAAACCACTGTTTCAGGTTTCAATTAAAAACAGACAACTTAATAAAGGCCATTTACAAAATTTGCAGATGCTGCAAAATAGTATTGTTCACTTGTTACAATTGATCAGTAAAGCTTACTACATAAATGATGGCTGAAATTACGAACACAAGTTACCTGATGCTGCACTGCCATAGCCTAGGGCAGTAGGGGTCTAAATTCTAGTGATAAGGGCCTGAGCAAACTATGCAGAGAATGTCATAATTCACTTGAAACAATTTAGCACTACAAAGTCTACCAAGTCAGTATGATACAATTAATTAGTAAATTCCTTACTGTCATGTAACAGTATTCCTACACACTGTCAATAAGCTTATGTGTCATTGTGTCTACTTCTGAGAAAGGAAATATCACTTTATTCATACACAAATACAGTACAGTACAGTGTGACAATAACAATGTAAGTACCTGTGCTAAATGCAATACTGATACGTCCACCAGGTATCCCCTCATCAGAGGGACATTAACATGGTAGAACAATCCGTACATTGCGAAAGTGTCCCGACATAGCAGGTGTCCCCTCGTCAGAGGGTCCGCTGAAGGCAGGAACTACTGTAGCGAGTGATTGTCCATGATTTATTAATCTATTTCATTCATTAATTGCACTATATATGGTCAAATACATTGGTATTTATGTTGGTGTACATTTTAGTGCTAGGCTTCTAGGCTAGGGCTTATACATTTTTAGGTAAAACGATTGTTTAATAGCGTTAATAATTTCAGCTGAAAGAATATTCACAAAATATAATTCACAATTAACAAATTTCAAGTAGCACTTATCGTGGAGGCCAGTGTATTAAGATTTGGCTCCCATGGGCATGGAATGTAAATTTTATGTGACACAAATTAGTGACAAACTAGCAGTACATTTGTTCATTTAAGACTGAAGCCATTTGACATCTTAGGTTGAGTGCAATTTTTATTAATATTTGTCAAAAAGTAACCACCAACCTGTAATGTCTGTCATGTGTGTTTGTTTTGTCAAAGGAATATTTATTTATGGTTCAGGAAATCAAGAGGTACAACCCACAGAAAGATAAGAATAATAACCATTCTAGGTAATAAACGGTGGGCCTGCAGAGCAGCTGTGTTAATAGCCACGTCATTGCGTCCAGCCATCGTTACATAGTTATACTTCTGTCAAAAAATTAGGCCCCTATTCTGACACCTATATAATTTAAGAGACTCATATTAATAGACTGGCTTATGGCATAGTATACTATACGCTAGGCTACAGACTATTAGCCTGGCCCTGGGGCTGGACTGTCTACTCACCGTCTACTTGAATACTATTTGCCAAGCTGCGTAGCTTTCAAGACAGCATTGCGCATTCGCTTTTCACACACCAAGTGCTTTTTGGTGACTAGGTAATGCCTTATGCAAGTCATGTACCGTCGGTACTCATCTCCTATTTTCTTCCGTTGCATCACAGGTATTTTCTCAACAAAAGATATGTGAACT
>CM034535.1:3968747-4026622 GCA_020002185.1 Paraescarpia echinospica
CTGAAATGTTTTGTGTGATCTAAGGTGTCCATTGGGGTAGTTTGTACATATAGGTTTTTTTCGAAATTCATCCAGGTGGTGGGGGTCTCGGGGGAGGTCACAATTTTAAAATGCACTTATCTCTGTCATTTTGTCATGTGCTGAGTTGAACTTTTGTATTTGATCTAGCAAGCCCATTGGGATCTAGATATTTAAAGAAAATTCAAAATGTGGGGGTCACAATTTTCAAATGGCAGTTATCTGGGCCTGTTATGCGTGTATGGGGCAGACATTTTTCTGCGATCTAGCGTACCCATTGGGATAGTTCGTAGTTTTATATTTTTTTCTAAATTTTTCCGGGGTGGCGGTCAGGGGGTCACAATTATAAAATAGCACTTATCTCCATCAGTTTTGAAAATATGGGGCTGACATTTTGTGTGCAGTCTGGAAGTCCTATTGAGGCACTTCAAAATTCCTAGAGGGTGGGGATCTTGGGGTCATCATTTCTAAACAGTTTTTCACAACGCAACTCCGAGTAACTTAACAATTCTTTAATAATACATTAATGGAAACGGGTCATGCATTCACGACTTACATAAGTAAACATTTATTATCATGTCAACGTGTATAATTATACAAACAGTATTATTAAATGAAATATAAAATGCCAAAAATGTATTTATTTATACAGATCAAAACTAGCCCTTTGAATACTGTGATGTTTCATCAGACAAGTGATCAAATGCAATTATTAAAAAATAAAACTATTGTTACAAATAATTATTAACTCGTAGATAACATTAGCCTTTCTGGTCATACATATTTACGTCACATTATAGGCAATCTTATGTAATGTAAATTAAACTGAGGAGATCCTTATGAAACTAAAGCTGTGATTGTTATTACGTTAAACAAAGTAACATAAAACAACAGGAATACACTAAAATGATTGGCATACATTTACAAAGAACCAAACCACGTAGCCCGTTATATAACGCTGCACTCGCTTGCAATACAACATTGCTACAAATAAAGTATATCATAATATTTAATCAGCCAAGTAATATAAAATTCATTATTCAGAAATAAAACCATTGTCACAAGTAATCATTAATTCATATATAGCATGACTGCATGACTGTAATAATAATAAAATAAGATATTTTCATAGCGCCATAACCACACAGTGCTCTACGGTGCTTTACAATACAATCATAATACCAAACCTGTATAGTTAGATCATTAAAATATTAAGTTAAATATCATAAAAACAACACAACTAAGAATCGTACAATGAATTAAAAAACTATTTAAATATAAGGGCATTATACCTAAAACATATATAATGAATAAACTCATTTAAATAATAAATTACACTAAGAACCATCACATAATAGGATGAAGTGGGATTAAAATAGTGAGATGACAAACTAAAGTATATAGTCAGTGCTGCTTGTGCCATTGCTGTGTCTTGTATTGCAGGAACTCTGCTAATACTGCCTTCTGAAAGCATCGACATGGCACTGGCATATCTTGTGAGGTGGTACTCCAACGCTGATGGCCTTTGCATACTGGCATACAGATACACATTAATGTTAACATTTCCTTACATAAATAATACACTCATCTGAAAACATATCATCCCTTAATAGCATACATAGATACAGGTCACAATTTTCCTTTGCTAATTCTGTGAAGTATAATACTTTATAAAAACCTACTTGGTACTTGGTAGTGTGATAACATGCTCAATGTTACTGGATCATGTGAAGTTTTCATTCCTACATCAGTGAGGGACGTTTTATGTAACCAGCATTGCGAAAAACTGTTCAAATATGTAACATAGCAAATGTCATGTAGGAATATGCCAGGAAAGAGACTATTGTGTCTCTGTGTATATAGCACCATGTGGAGGATTGGCACATTTGCTGTTTTTTTTCAAATTGGCAGGAATTTATTGTCTTAATATATCCTAAATTACAATTAATGGTAAGACCTAATTGTCTCTCAAATGATGCTCACCATCATTGTGAACACATCACAGATGTGGCTGAGAGGAAGCAGGTTCGAATCTTATGCGGCGGTGTCACATTTTGGGAAAGTTCATTTACTCTGCATTGCTTCAGTTCACTCAGCTGTATGACTGAGTACCTGGCTGTAGACAGTGGTGGATATTTGTGTACGAATAGTCTTCACGCATTAATCACAGCATGGCTGAATACTTCCAAGAGAAGTCGAGATGGTGTTCGATTGAACAGGTCTGCCAGGGAGTAAAGTGTAAAACTCATCGAGCAGTCCTAAGGACTGGATACTGCGCTATATAAGAATTTACATTTTTTAATGTATAATTATCTTATTTGTTAAACGATATGGATGCCAAGACGACACATTATGGTATTTATAAAATATAACACAACACAATAATTAAATACTGAGTATAAAATCTTGTTCTATGATCAATAATTTTTATTACAACAAAGTAATTCACTATACTATGAAGATTCCTTTACATAAAACAATTTGGCATGCTTGCATACCTAAACTTATTTAGTGCAGGAAACATCAAAGAATATTGAGAGCAGGCATGGGAAACTAACTTTGAAAATTATTTAAAATACAAAACTAAGATATTTTCCAGTTAAATTAATTAATATAATACGTTTATCAGGTCAATTAAATTAAATTAACCTCCCAATTTTTTTTTATAAAATAAAATTAACAAATAACTTTCATTTAATTAACATTCAATTTAAACTAACTTCAATGAAATTAGAAATCAACTTGAACTCACCTGACGATTAATTTTAAGACAAAAAGAACACATTATCCGCTAAAGATTTGGAGATTTGAGATTGTGCAAACAATTGCCTGAACCTGAACTAATTGCTTTCATGTCAGTTGGGTCACTGGCTGCTACTAGTGTGCACTTAGAATTTACATCTAATGACAACAGGCCTGTGAAAACCACCTGAGGCATAACATTGACTTAGAATCACGCTTGCATATTATGCATGTGGGTAGTTTTCATCTTACAGCTTGAACCTGGAGCACCAAACGTTTAGGAATTAATATACGACCCCCACAATAGGGTCGCTTCAAGATACTCCATATATTTATATATGGGAGACATCACCAGTACATATCATGTATTTAGATTTTCAGAAAGCTTTCGACAAAGTGCCACATCAACAATTACTACTTAAACTATAGGTCCATAGCATAGGAAATGGTATAATTAACTGGATAAAAAAATGGCTGATTGACAGAAGACAACGGACAGAAGACAACGGATAGTAGTTGATGGGGAGGATTCAAACTGGAAATCAGTTTTGAGTGGGGTACCACTGGAATCAGTACTGGGATCTATATTATTCTTAATATATATCAACGATTTGGACGATGATATAACAAGAAAGGTGTTGAAATTTTCGGATGATACAAAAGTGTTCAGAAGGATTAAACGTTATGTAGATAGACAGCATTTACAAGATGATCTTGACAGGTTGATCAAATGGTCTGAAAAGGGGCAAATGTGGTTCAATTTTTTGAAATGTATATGCCTCCACACAGGACATGGGAACGAAGATGTACAATATACAATGGGGGGTACTGTATTAAGTACAACTGTAAAAGAAAAGGATTTGGGGTTAACCACTAGTGCTGATATGAAGGTTTCTAAGTAGTGCGGAATTGCAGCTACAAAGGGAACTAAAATCCTTGGATTAATTAGGTGAAATATAGTGTATAAGAAAAAAAAAGATAAATTGTACAAAACAGTAGTTAGGCCTCAATTAGAATTTTGTATACAAGCGTGGAGGCCATATCGCAAGAAGGACATAGATATGCTACAAAGAGTACAGAGGAGAGCGATTAAAATGATACAAAAACTGAGGGATCTTAGTTATGAAATACACCTAAAAGAAGATGGTTTAACAACACTAGAGACCAGGAGATTGAGAGGAGATGAGATAGAAGTGTTTAAAATATTGAATGGTTATGAAAATATTGATAGAAATACTTTGTTCTCAGTTAGGAAGGATAGAAGTACTAGAGGACATGAAGTTATATTAGTAAAGGAGCAGTGTAGATTAGGTATAAGAAAGTTCTAATTTTCACAAAGGACTGTAAATGAATAGAACAGATTATCTGCTGATTGTGTGGGTGTTTGCTGCGTGAATATGTGTAAACATACAATCGACACACCTCAGAAGGGCGGGATGCAGAAGGGTTGGATAAAAAAGGGTTGGGCTCTCAATAAGCCAAAAGGCTTCCTTGTCCACCTGCCATCTAGAGTTAATTCTCTGTGTGACAATCTTGTTAGGTGGACAATGGAGGTATGGGGTAAATCAGTTGTTTGGATCTTTTTTCAAAGGATTATATCTGACGATTCAACTGTTGCATCGTTGAAAGTCATTTTAATTAAATATCAACATAATCATACTCGCAGATGCAATGTATCGGTCAATAAGCCCATGCCAGGGGTAATTGTGCACAAAGGTTTGTGCATTTACCTGGCGGATTTGAACCACCAACAGATACCGAGACATTAGCATCTACAGGTGTACTCTTAATTTAAAATAAACAATGTTAAAAAGGAAACCACTGTTTCAGGTTTCAATTAAAAACAGACAACTTAATAAAGGCCATTTACAAAATTTGCAGATGCTGCAAAATAGTATTGTTCACTTGTTACAATTGATCAGTAAAGCTTACTACATAAATGATGGCTGAAATTACGAACACAAGTTACCTGATGCTGCACTGCCATAGCCTAGGGCAGTAGGGGTCTAAATTCTAGTGATAAGGGCCTGAGCAAACTATGCAGAGAATGTCATAATTCACTTGAAACAATTTAGCACTACAAAGTCTACCAAGTCAGTATGATACAATTAATTAGTAAATTCCTTACTGTCATGTAACAGTATTCCTACACACTGTCAATAAGCTTATGTGTCATTGTGTCTACTTCTGAGAAAGGAAATATCACTTTATTCATACACAAATACAGTACAGTACAGTGTGACAATAACAATGTAAGTACCTGTGCTAAATGCAATACTGATACGTCCACCAGGTATCCCCTCATCAGAGGGACATTAACATGGTAGAACAATCCGTACATTGCGAAAGTGTCCCGACATAGCAGGTGTCCCCTCGTCAGAGGGTCCGCTGAAGGCAGGAACTACTGTAGCGAGTGATTGTCCATGATTTATTAATCTATTTCATTCATTAATTGCACTATATATGGTCAAATACATTGGTATTTATGTTGGTGTACATTTTAGTGCTAGGCTTCTAGGCTAGGGCTTATACATTTTTAGGTAAAACGATTGTTTAATAGCGTTAATAATTTCAGCTGAAAGAATATTCACAAAATATAATTCACAATTAACAAATTTCAAGTAGCACTTATCGTGGAGGCCAGTGTATTAAGATTTGGCTCCCATGGGCATGGAATGTAAATTTTATGTGACACAAATTAGTGACAAACTAGCAGTACATTTGTTCATTTAAGACTGAAGCCATTTGACATCTTAGGTTGAGTGCAATTTTTATTAATATTTGTCAAAAAGTAACCACCAACCTGTAATGTCTGTCATGGGTGTTTGTTTTGTCAAAGGAATATTTATTTATGGTTCAGGAAATCAAGAGGTACAACCCACAGAAAGATAAGAATAATAACCATTCTAGGTAATAAACGGTGGGCCTGCAGAGCAGCTGTGTTAATAGCCACGTCATTGCGTCCAGCCATCGTTACATAGTTATACTTCTGTCAAAAAATTAGGCCCCTATTCTGACACCTATATAATTTAAGAGACTCATATTAATAGACTGGCTTATGGCATAGTATACTATACGCTAGGCTACAGACTATTAGCCTGGCCCTGGGGCTGGACTGTCTACTCACCGTCTACTTGAATACTATTTGCCAAGCTGCGTAGCTTTCAAGACAGCATTGCGCATTCGCTTTTCACACACCAAGTGCTTTTTGGTGACTAGGTAATGCCTTATGCAAGTCATGTACCGTCGGTACTCATCTCCTATTTTCTTCCGTTGCATCACAGGTATTTTCTCAACAAAAGATATGTGAACTAGCTGATACTAACTAATGTGCCTGTAGACAGTCGTCACACGCAGATGTACGATCCTGTTCAGCAACGTAGGGGGCAAATAGGTCGGTGAAGTAACGGTCGCTACAGCAAACGAAACATGATTAATTGTATATCTCAGTCACCGAGTGCGTCGAGCAAGGGTCAAAGTTGATCGGTCACCTGAGGTCACGTTGCTCACAGCGATGTAACTCAGTCGCCGCATACTTCTGGCACGGGGTCAAAGTTGATCGGTCACCTGAGGTCACGTTGCTCATAGTTGGTCGATTTTGATGTACTGCGCTTGCGCGAGCATGCGCAATACGCAAAACGGAACCGGAACTTACTTTCAGACCGGAACCTCCTTCCAGACCAGTACACCGTTACTACGACAGTACGCTCGGAACTCCTGGCTCGTAAAAGCGGTGCCACTGTCGGAGACTACAGTGCACGGGAGACCATGCGTGGCGAACGTTTGACGTAGACTGCGTATTGTCGCCGTAGACGTTGCAGACGACATGACGTGCGCGTCGATATACTTTGAGTGTGCGTCTACGATCACGAGAATCATTTTGCCCTCGAAAGTTCCCCGCATAGTCGATGTGCAGTCTGTACCAGGCCTTGCCAGGCCATTCCCACGGATGTAAGACTGCTTTTGCCGGCAGCTTACTGTGTTCCTGGCATGTTCCGAAACTGCGTACTTTGTTCTCGATTTCGGCGTCCAGTCCTGGCCACCAGACATAGCTGCGAGCCAGTGATTTCATACGCACTATGCCCGGATGGCACTCGTGTAGTTCCTCTAGTATGCGTTCGCGCCCTGGCGTAGGTATGATTACGCGCGAACCCCACAGCAGACAGCCCTGCTGTATGGTTAGTTCGTTACGCCGTCTGTAGTATGCGTCCTCGACGTCATCAGTGTTTGATGGCCATCCCTGCCGCACGTACCCCGCCACTGCGCGATCTTAGCAGCGGTGATCGGTGTGTCGTCGACGATCGACAACGAGAGTACCACTTCAGCCGGTACAGGGATGGACGATGGCTCAGTAGGCAAAGGTAGTCTGCTTAGACCGTCTGCATTGCCGTTCTGAACCCCAGGTTTGTAGCGTAGCGTGTACTGATAGTTCGACAGCGTCAACGCCCAGCGTTGTATGCGCGCGCTGGAGAGTGGAGAAATCAGCTTATGTTCCCCCAGCAGACCTAGTAGTGGCCTGTGATCTGTTTGTATCTCAAAGTTCCGGCCGTAGACGTAGCGGTGGAACTTGTTTACGCCAAACACGACGGCCAGGCCCTCACGTTCAACTTGCGCGTAATTCTTCTCGGCCGTGACGCGAATGCCACAGGCCTGTCTGTGCCGTTTGCCATGCGATGAGAGAGCACGGCGCCGATGCCGTATGGAGACGCGTCGCAACTCAACAGCAGTGGAAGATTCGGGTCGTAATGAACCAGAACTTGCGACGATTGCAACAACGCTTTTGACTGTTCAAACGCACGTTTTTGAGGCGACCCCCAATGCCAGGAAGTGCCTTTCTGGAACAGCTGATGTAGCGGCGCTAGCACAGCGCTCAGGTTTTTTTTAGAAACTTGTGATAATAGTTCACCATGCTCAAGTAGCTTCGCAATTCTGACACTGATGTCGGCGCAGGTGCCTGCTGCACTGCTTGTAGTTTCTCTGTAGTAGTATGGATGCCTTCGGCGTCTAGACGATGCCCCAGGTACACACACGAGGCCTGCATGAACGCGCATTTCTCTAGCCGTAGCCACAAACCTGCTGTTTGTAGTCGGCTCAGCACAGTGACTAGATTCGTCTTAGCCTCCTCGTACGTGTGACCAGACACCAAGATGTCGTCAAGGTACACTGCTACCATCGGTATATTCTGCACTAGTTGCTCCATCTCCCGCTGAAAGATGCCGGGAGCGGATGCTACGCCATAGCATAGGCGTGTATATGCGAATAGTCCCTTCAGCGTAGTGATAGTAGTGAGCTTCTGTGAGTCGGCACTGAGGACGACCTGTTGATAGGCGTTGCTCAAGTCTAGCTTAGAATAAGCCAAGCCCCCTGACAGTTTAGCGTATAAGTCCTCAATGTTAGGGATCGGGAATTTGTCAATCTTAGCAGCTTTATTGACAGTGAGCTTATAGTCCCCGCAAATGCGTACCTCGCCATTAGCTTTTAGAACGGGTACGATTGGTGCCGCCCATTCAGAGTGTTCAACTGGTACCAACACCCCCTCTGCCTGTAATCTATCGTGTTCGCTATTAACTTTGCCCCTCAATGCCAGTGGAACAGTGCGTGGTTTGATGCAGCGTGGCACAGCTTCGCTATCTATGTACAGCTTTGCCTCAACCCCCTTTAGTTTGCCCAGACCTTCACTAAAGAGTTCTGGAAACATGCGCGCGAAATCAACATTTTCCTCTACCCGATGAACTGTAGACCAGTCCAACTTGAGATGCTCCAACCAATCTCTGCCGAGCAAGTTGGGAACATCGCCGTCGACCACCAGGCAAGACAACCGGTGTGTCTCGTCTCGGTGACGCACGTCGACCGTCACGCGCCCTGCCGGCTGAATGAGCTGACCGGCGTAGGTGCGTAGCGTAGGTAGATTGTCGGTGCCTAGCGGTAGCGACTGCGTGCCGCGACGTAGGCTTTCGAGTTGTCGCAGACTGATGATGCTCGTAGCTGCGCCAGTGTCGATTTCCATCTGGGCTACAACATCATTCAGCATGGCAGCATACATGTATGGTTTTACAGTAGCATTCTTTGTTTGCAGTGTTCAAATCGAGAATGTCGTCGCGGTCGCACGATACATGCTGTATCGCCGTTGACAGTTCAGGTTCGATCGCAGTGACGTGTTGAACTTGCGACTTCGAACGACAAACACTCGCGAAGTGATTTTCACGCTGACACAGATGACAGCGTTGGCCCCATGCCGGGCACTGGAGTTGACGTTTAACATGTGGCGCCGCCCCACAGCCATTGCAGAGACTATGGTGTGAACTTGCTCGCCAGTTGTCAGCACCGTCGTTCGGCGACTTCCGATTTCGTTGATGGGAAGTCGTCCTCCATGTAGCAGCAGCTGCGTTTGGTTTCGCCTGCTGGTGTGATCGACTCGGCCAGGTGGAAGCACCTCGCGATTGCGTAGCCGATTTTGTGACTGACAACTTGTTGACAATCGAGCGATCGGTGACATTGCCAGCGCTATTGCCTGTCATCGATGCGTGGTTGTTAGCCATAGCCTGGCCCTGAGCATTCGTAGCTTCTAGCGTACGCCCAAATTTCAACAGTTCAGACAATGTGATGTGTGCGTCACTCAGTCCCTTATCGCGGACTTTGCCGAGTTGACAGCGTTGAATAATTTGTGAGCGAACTTCCCTGTCTAGGTCGTTGAAGTTACAGTTTTTAGCGAGTTGCCTTAGTCGTGCGTGGAACTTATCCAGACTCTCGCTGCCTAGTTGCGCCGCCTGGCGGAACACGTAAACCTCGTACTCGATATTTCTTTGCGGAGCGAAATAGGCCGTAAGTATGCGTTTAGTGTTCTCCAGAGACGTATCATCCACAATGCCTAGTGATTCTGCCAGTTCAAACACTTCCTCACCCACGTAGTGTAAGAGTATAGCCTTCATTCGTCGCTCGTCAGTAATGTCCTTCGCGACTGCCTAGTTCGTGAAGCGTTTCAGCCAACGCTCCCATCTCGACGCTGCAGAGTCTGCTGGTTCCGCTGCAAACGCTGGCAGACCTTCTTGATCCATCGTAGCCGTGGATGCGTAGTTCGAATTTCTCGTCGCCAATTGAAATGTATCGTGGTACTGAGTATTGTGGTAGACTAGGCTAGAATTGAAAACACAACAAACCCAACGGGGTTTTCACTTCCGTTAGCACGGGCAAGCTAAACTGCATAGCGTTCAATTGCAATATTAGGCTAAACAGCGATACACCACAGCTGGGGACCAGTCTAGTCAAGGTTGGATTGTTTTTATGTTTTGCAGTACAGCGGCTATTTCACACACTAGCTTCGATTAACCAGACTCCGTGATGTGGCGCCACTGGTTGTCGCGCACACGAGAGCCTGGATAGGTAGATTACGGAAACATTGAAGAAAAGTGCTGCTTCTACTGTCTCAGTGGTCGACTTGGCACCTGTGATATGGTTAAAGGTGGGCTCACGGAAATGTGAACAAATGCACAACAGAATGGTGATACGAATTAATAAAAATTAACAGTGAATCAGCAGCAGGTTTTTCTTTTAAACTCGACAGGATGTATAGCTTTAATGATACTCGTGTGGTTACTCTTATTACTGTAAAAGAAATCATAAAACTGTGTCACAATAACGATATTAAGAAATTCCTTTCTAACAATATTACGACAAGGAAATTAAGACTTAACAATTATCCATTAGTGGCAACATATACATTTCTTCTAACTGGCAAACACCAACTGCTGACTAACACACGTGTCAATGGCCTGTCACGTACCTGCTGTCAATGCCTGTTTGACATGTAGTAGTACAGCCAGCATCAGAAGCATGTTGACGTGAGAGAGTGCCGGGTCGTCTTGCGGTGTGTCTCGGCTACGAGCGGGACCTCAATACTAACCACTACAATGCTAGGTTACCTATCGCCAATAAGGCACGGCTACTTTCGCATTGGGCTATTCTTCAAACAGGCGACCACAGGTTAACCTCATGAAAACATCAAAATCCGGGTTTCTCTATTATCAACATAGCTTTGGAGTGGTTCAGGGGTCGTATCTGTGTATCGATCGTCACTTCGGGTAAACGTTTCCTGTATGCCGGATAATGGCACCATTCCAAAGGACATGCAACATGTTGTGGTATAAAAGGCAATTTCTTTGTGAATAAGTGACACATTGTGTACTATTTCAATGTTGTGGTCTTTATAGTATACATGCCTAGTATACATACAAAGTCAAAGCCGAGAACTCAGCTATCGTGTTGACATTAACTACGCGTCGTGCCTAGTGTCCCGCCGGCAGCAACTGCCACCGGGCGTAGTACCCCTTCTTTGTCGGGAGTCACGCATCGCCTGGCAAACCCAAAGCATCGGTCACAACTTTCGATGGTTCCCACGCTCTCTCACTAGGAAGTTCACCGTTCGGTATCGGATATCGTTGCTTATTTCTGGCGCTACTGACGTTCCTCGACCGGTGCCCCAGTTCGTTTAGACGGCATATTCTCGCGCCCGTTAACAGTATACCCAGTCCAGTCACGACATTTTGAAAGACGTTATACAATATTTTAAACACTGTAGGACAGTATTAATCAGTAACACATTCACGTGCGCAAGTAGTCAGCTCGTCCATCCTAAACATCACAATTATGATTACTAGATTGTCATTCAGGTTGACGAATAACAAATGCAACACACGTAACATACTTATTCCTTAATAGGTGTATTACGGGTAAATTTACAATTAAATTACTTCATACTTATCCACTTTAAACATTGCATACTCATTGTCTCAAGCAATGTTTCTCATGCGTTTTCCTGATCCACCTATCTGGTATTCCCACCAGTTTGCAACACATAGGTCGCTCAATGTGTTTCATTCTTACTAAAGGTGGAATCCAATATTGTTACGACGGACTAACAGTTAACAAACATGGCTTCTCAAATAGCTAGTACATATGTATACAACGGTATACATACACCCAAGTGGACGTTGCAGGCTCCAGAATGCCGCAAGCTAAACACGACCGTGCATGTTGGCCGGCGGCTATGGTGGCCGAGGAAGTGTGGTATAGGGAAGGTAAAGATAAGCTTCAATGACACAGGTATTTTCCTCGAGGTGTACCGCAACTTGGCAACGATCACGGTCCCATCACAACATTGGGAATTATCAACCCCTAACGATCGTTGCACTACGCTGGATCCACTACAGGCCTACATGAGGATCCAGGAGGAGCAAGGTGGGCGTGTGTCATGTAATTTATTAGCCGCGCGCACTAAGGTGGCCTGCCCCTTGATCTTTCGAAACATTTCCAACAGCACTCCCTCCCTCGGTCTTCCGATGTCAACATCTGACAGCGGAGTCGTGCGGAAGCTCCGGTCAGCCCACCCAATATAAATTTAGTTCGGCCGCCAGTGGTTTTTGCGAGACCCAGTGGCGAGGGGTGGGACAACAACTGGACGTTTTGCCCCGCCTCTTTCTGGATCCGCTCCTGCACTACACCCACTAGATCCCGAATAAGTATTACGTGCGACGCCCGGGAGCGGGGTGAGTGGTACGGGCGGCGAATCGTAGTGCAAGCCTAACCAATATACACACTATAATATCTATCGAAGATGTCGACCCGTGTCAACGTGGAGAAGCGATCCTTATTACATACCAATTCCCTAGATTCTAGCGGGCGGCTGTCACTAGAATGTTGTATTCACGTTGAATACCAATACGTCTTTCGAATGGAGAGATAAACTGCACGGCCGCAATTAAACAACAATCTGTATGGTATGCTGTCGCTCTAGTTTAATAAGGCTTTTGTAAGATAAATATGACAGATACATGCGGAGATAAACATTAGTTAGGTACAAAGTTTCAGTAGTTAGGTCGTTTGGTGTGCGTTTGTGACTCTCTGCTGTCAAACCAACGTGTCTCACCATGGGGCAGCAAATGTTCAAGTCTCTCATTCTTGAAACGCATTAATTAATGTGTTAAATTTCGTTCAGTGTTGATCAATGGATATACGTTTTACAGTTGCATGCACAGTCAGGAAAATAAATTAATTGAAATAGTGCACTATCTTTGATAGCTCAATGCGCTTTACATTAAATGCAGTCAAAATAAATAATATTGCCACACACGCGCGCACGCAGGCACGCACGCATACATACATTGTGATGAAATAAAAACATTAAAATGACATTATAATTATTTAACTCTAAACTAATTAAATATAACAGTAATTAAACAAGGGCACGTCAAAAAGTGAAACATGACTGATCGCTCATACCGTTGTCTAAGAAAGTCACATCGTCGTCCCCAAGGTCGTCCAAGTCATAACCCTCAGTGTCGCACAGACCGTTTTCCAATCCAGTCTCTGTTTCGTCAATTGTAATCATTTCGAAAATGTTCGCTCTCTTTTTATTTTTACCGGGCACAGAAAACAGCTCGACATCGTTCTCTTCGTCAACTGTCAAGTGTTGTTGATGCTGACCTGCATTCGTAATGGCGACCGAGGGTGGTGTCATATCAAATGATTGCCCCTCTGCATTTGGGTCCGGTTTGAAGGTGCGCAGATCGTCCGCATGTATCGATTCATAAGGAGAACCCGATAATCTACAAGAAGCTTTCGGAATGCCGTCGACTGAGGGGGAGACGACCGTGTTCAATGCTTCACTATTGGCATAAGCAGCAGGCACCGGGTACGGTTTGCCGAACACAATGTCTGTTGTTCTTTCCTCCGTTTCCATTCTGAAATTTAAGATAGCTTGAATATGCAAGTCTGCTCTCCATCATTAAATACTGTTCTTAACTTTAGAATAGCTGTTTTGAAGATATACTTCTCGCCTAATTGGGTTATTAAGCCCAAAACATTGCTCGCAGTTTGAATTTGCACGCATGAAACTTTAACAAAGCATACAAGGCATTAACGAAGTACAACTGATTCCTGTTCACGCTATAACCATCTCTTTGCGCTCTTGAAATGCAGTGACCTGATATAGAGTTGACACTTCTGGTAAACTAGATGTCTCTCGAGAGGATATGCAGATTTACGATTAACGGCTATTAATAATGAGTAAATCTCAAATAAGGGATCTGATACTAAACACTGACTTTTCTATATAAGTACATAAAGGAAAGGACACTGTCATTAGCAGCGTTTAAGCTGGTTCTGTGAACACGTTACTTAATATGATGGTTTATTGAACGTACCTCTTGCATACTACCATACCCGCTACCACCACCGCGACGATGAATATAATACAACCAATGGTCACGCCGATGTGTAAGCCCACGTTTGAGGAGTTTCCTGTAAAAAAGATCATAAATATATATATATATATATATATTATTGAAAGAGAGGAAGAGAGAGAGGAAGAGAGAGACAGAGAGAGACAGAGAGAGACAGAGAGAGATAAACAGACATACAGACAGACAGACATACAGACAGAGTACCCCACTCAAAATATATTTACAATTGCAATCCAGTTAATTATGCCATCATCCATATCAGGGGCTTTTAATTTAAGTAGTGACATTTTTTTAACATGTCGGTGCATAGTATTAGTAATCCATGTGAGAAACCTGTTGTTTTGTGTAATGTCACCAGTCCTGACCTATGGCACACGCACGCACACACGCACGCACGCACACACGCAAATCGCACCCCCACATGCGCGCTCACAAACACACGGCATATAACGATATAATTATTACTGACCTGACGTCCTTCTGGCATTTTTCTCTTGTCCAGTTCGCGGGGCCTGTGAACTGGATGTCGACAGGTCAGGCGAGGCCGTGTACTGTCGAGTTACTCCCTCTGACGGTCTTGTGAATATTCCTGTCGTTCTTCTGTTGACTATAAGCTCGTCTGTACTATCGACAGTGTACTCGTCCATTAGCCGTGTTGTACCACCGACCTCCACCGATTCTGGAGTGGTTTCATGAATGTTCGTTGATAAGCTCCCGGTCAGTTCGCCAATGGAGGTGTGTGGAGTTGGATGGTTCTGTGTTGTGTGTGTACTGGGACGTGTGTGTGTTGTTGCTGATGCTGTAGTGTTATGGACGGTAGCATTTAAAGGAGATGTTATTACGTCAGTTGTAGATAAGCCTGTTGTAAACGGTGATTGTGAAGATGTCATAGTTGGTGTAGGTGTTACTGTTGAATTATGTGTGGTTGTTGTAGTAGTAACTGTTGTTACTACTGGTGTAGCTGTTGTCGTCGCTGTGTACGTGGTTGTTGTCTTTGGTGTTGGTGTTGTTGGTGTTATTGTGGATGTTGTGTGTGCTACTGTTCTAACTGGCGTGGACGTAATTGCTGGTGCAGATATTGTTGCTGTTGTAATTGGTTTGCGTGCTGCTGTTGCTGATGTTTCAGTTGTAATTAGGTTTTGTGTTGTCTCTTGACTGGGTGTCATAGTTGTCACTGATGTTGTTACTGGTCTCGGTGATGTCATCGTTGTCGCTGATGTTG
This sequence comes from Paraescarpia echinospica, assembly GCA_020002185.1. NCBI lineage: Eukaryota > Metazoa > Annelida > Polychaeta > Sabellida > Siboglinidae > Paraescarpia > Paraescarpia echinospica. Next base: position 3,983,967 of record CM034535.1, read on the forward strand.
TTACTGGTCTCGGTGATGTCATCGTTGTCACTGATGTTGTTACTGGTCTCGGTGATGTCATCGTTGTCGCTGATGTTGTTATTGGTCTCGGTGATGTCATCGTTGTCACTGATGTTGTTACTGGTCTCGGTGATGTCATCGTTGTCGCTGATGTTGTTACTGGTCTCGGTGATATCATCCTTGTCGCTGATGTTGTTACTGGTCTCGGTGATGTCATCGTTGTCGCTGATGTTGTTACTGGTCTCGGTGATGTCATCGTTGTCGCTGATGTTGTTACTGGTCTCGGTGATGTCATCGTTGTCGCTGATGTTGTTACTGGTCTCGGTGATGTCATCGTTGTTGCTGATGTTGTTACTGGTCTCGGTGATGTCATCGTTGTCGCTGATGTTGTTACTGGTCTCGGTGATATCATCCTTGTCGCTGATGTTGTTACTGGTCCCGGTGATGTCATCGTTGTCGCTGATGTTGTTACTGGTCTCGGTGATGTTATCGTTGTCGCTGATGTTGTTACTGGTCTCGGTGATGTCATCGTTGTCGCTGATGTTGTTACTGGTCTCGGTGATGTCATCGTTGTCGCTGATGTTGTTACTGGTCTCGGTGATGTCATCGTTGTTGCTGATGTTGTTACTGGTCTCGGTGATGTCATCGTTGTCGCTGATGTTGTTACTGGTCTCGGTGATGTCATCGTTGTTGCTGATGTTGTTACTGGTCTCGGTGATGTCATCGTTGTCGCTGATGTTGTTACTGGTCTCGGTGATGTCATCGTTGTCGCTGATGTTGTTACTGGTCTCGGTGATGTCGTTTTCGTAGTTGATAGCGTCGGTGTTGTCATCATTATAAATGTTGATGTTGTAACTGGCGTTCGTGTAGTCGTTGTCAACAGTGACGAGTGTGTTATATTTATTGTAGATGTTGTCATTGTCGACATTGGCGTTGGTGTTGTCGTTGTCTTTGTTGTGGTTGTTGTTGTCACTGGCGTCAGTGTTGTCATTGTTGTGGATGTTGTTGTCACTGGCGTCAGTGTTGTCTTTGTTGTGGATGTTGTGGTCAATGGCGTCAGTGTTGTCTTTGTTGTGGATGTTGTTGTCACTGGCGTCAGTGTTGTCTTTGTTGTGGATGTTGTTTTCAATGGCGTCAGTGTTGTCTTTGTTGTGGATGTTGTTGTCAGTGGCGTCGGTGTTGTCTTTGTTGTGGTTGTTGTTGTCACTGGCGTCAGTGTTGTCTTCGTTGTGGATGTTGTTGTCAATGGCGTCAGTGTTGTCTTTGTTGTGGATGTTGTTGTCACTGGCGTCAGTGTTGTCTTTGTTGTGGATGTTGTTGTCAATGGCGTCAGTGTTGTCTTTGTTGTGGATGTTGTTGTCAGTGGCGTCGGTGTTGTCTTTGTTGTGGATGTTGTTGTCACTGGCGTCAGTGTTGTCTTTGTTGTGGATGTTGTTGTCAATGGCGTCAGTGTTGTCTTTGTTGTGGATGTTGTTGTCACTGGCGTCAGTGTTGTCTTTGTTGTGGATGTTGTTGTCAATGGCGTCAGTGTTGTCTTTGTTGTGGTTGTTGTTGTCACTGGCGTCGGTGTTGTCGTTGTTGTAGATGTTGTTGTCACTGGTGTCGGTGTTGTCTTTGTTGTGGATGTTGTTGTCACTGGCGTCGGTGTTGTCGTCGTTGTAGATGTTGTTGTCACTGGCGTCGGTGTTGTCGTCGTTGTGGATGTTGTTGTCATTGGCGTTGGTGTTGTCGGTGTTGTCGTTGTCGTTGTCGTAGATGTAGTTTGTATTGTTGTCACTACCCTAGGTGTTGTTGTAGATAATGTTGGTGCTGCAAATAAACAAAACGACATCAGTGTATAAATGAACTCTTCAAATACAAAATAACACATACGGTAGATATTTACACGACCATAGGAACACATACGCACGCGGAGTCGACCAGTTCATAGTATCAGCTGGGTACATGCACGCAACATTTACATAGTTTCTATTTTACACACACACACACACACACACACACACACACACACACACACACACACACACACACACACACACACACACACACACACACACACACACACACACACACACACACACACACACACACACCGTCTTTATACAAGCCAATAGATGCTGCCATTACTGAATGAATTAGTCACCTTTCTTGCATATGAATCTGTGATGTCTGCTACAGTATCTGTCGTCCCACAATCCTATCTTTTTGGTGAGCACAGCGCACGCAGCATTGCTGTTCGGCTGCGAGTCTGCCCAATGGTAGAAATCAAACCTGGTCCCGTCGAACCAATGCCAGTCTGCTCGTTTGACAGCAAGCAGTTCCTCTACGCTCGTGTTCCTCCGCAGTCCTAGCCAGTGGTCGTAACCCTTGACTCCTCTCCTACAATAAAATTATACAGCCAAATCACGACGTATAACTCTGTAGTTGTGGACGAATTAAGGCGTTGATTATGTTAAAGATGGTCATGTGGTGAACACCCATCAATGACAAAGTGAATTTTTGATGAGTTGTGTGAAATATTTCGGAACTCTATGGTCTTACTAAAACACGAACACGTAAACTATCACTGTTATATTTGACACTCACAATCATGTGATCGGTAGGGGAGCAATGTCGGATTAATTGATAACTTGCCTTAAATAACAAAACGTTGTAAATTGAAGCTCTACGTCAGTAATGTTTGTCTTTTTTCGAATTAATCTTGACATGGTTAGAGCGGCCGAATCATCCCGCGAATGGAACTTTTGTTAAAACTCCGCAACATTAAGTAGTTTGAGCCAATCAGAATAGTCCCGTTATTTTGCTGCTTGACAGTACATATGTTCGTTTTCAGGAAGAGGCAACACGAATCTCATAATGATTATGTCCCTAATTAAAATGAAATATATCCTGCATTTCAGCGGACACACACACACAAAATAATAACTGAATATTAGGGTATGTTTAATTTTTGTATACACACTTTTGCTGGCGTTTTGTCTGAATAAATAATAGTTACCATATATACTGGGTATCACTCTAAACTCGAAAATATATCGTATTATACAGTCTATCACATTTCATTGTTGACAGTTTAAAACAACAACGCTACGAACAAAATATTACGCTTTTGCTTAAGCACTATTGCATATATTGTAAATTGTGAAGACCATAATTATTGTGATCCGACCGCCATACTTTTGGCGAGCATATTCTATTAGACACCCGACGCCCTGAGGCCAAACCCTGGTTTCGGCCCTGTAAACCAATAGGCAACTGGGCCACCTTTTTGTAGATAACTATTTGTATATAATATAGAGGAGATGCAGCCAAAGAATCCCAACAATAAACGATTAAAAAAGGATCATCTAATATTTGTAAAGTCGACATAACTTGTTCCATAATTTAAAAGTCGTTTTACAGACATTTACACTTCATGTGACTTTGATTGTAGACCATTGATTAGCGACTTCAACTTATAAACAACGAATTACTATTTGTCTTAGACTAACCGGACGTATTGGTACTTACGACCTCGTCAGAAATGTGTGTTCCCCCAGACTGTGTATACTGACTATGTGGGCCGACATTTCGTTGCAGGCGACTTCCGCATCTACCAACGGCTTAAAGCTAGTCGAAAAGTAGTAGCAGTGGTCGGCCCAATGATACCATCCATCGGGACAGTTGGCAATAGCGACACCTGCAACAGTGGTATCTCTGTGCTTACAGCATACGGAGAGTTTTGTTGTAAATAATTACATAGAACTTCGTGTTCTTGTTAGTCCGAGGCAACGACTATACTACACAAGAAATCTAATAATATTAAATAAAGTGTTTTTAACAGTTCACAATTTATGAAAACTCTACTTTTTCCACCCCGTCTCTCCATCTCCATCGCCCCTTCGAACGTCAGTCGCACCTCCTCTAACCTCTATCTTCTCTTCAGTATCGCCTTCATTCTCAATCCCACAGTATAAAAAGGTGTGAGGGGCAGGAGAGAGAGAGAGGGGGGAGAGAGGGGAGAGAGGGGAGAGAGAGAGAGGGGGAGAAAGAGGGGGGATAGAGAGAGAGGGCGAGATGGCGAGGGAGAGAGGGGGAAATATGGAGATAGAGCAAGAGGGAGAGAGAGAGAGAGAGAGAGAGAGGGAGGGAGAGAGAGAGGGAGAGAGAGAGAGAGGGAGAGAGAGAGAGAGAGAGGGAGAGAGCCAGACAGACAGACAGACAGACAGACAGACAGACAGACAGACATACAGACAGACAAAGACAGACAGAGACACACAGAGACAAACAGAGACACACAGAGACAGAGAGAGGGACGGGGGGAGAGAAAGAATGTATGTGGCAGAGGAGGGGGACACAAGGCTTCAGGATGTAATAGGACGATAACGTAAGGTAGGCCAACGTTAATATCCGCCATTGCCGCTCATTCTATGACTGGTCACCTAAATAACATATCATCACTTCCAATTGCCGAAATATCAAGCTTACCAGAACCCATGTACATACCATTTAAAGTACAGCAATACAGTAGTTAGATGGAACACAATGTTTGAAATACATGTCACTCACTTTATAATACATACAAGCACGTCGAAATGCGGACAAGCTCGTGAGTGTTTCCATATCTATGTGTTTGCAAAACCCACGTCCAAATACACTTGATTACTATATGGGCTTGCAAACATTACATATTAACACTCAGGCACATGTACACGCACAGCCGCTTATACATGTACACAGTTACGTTTGTTCAATAATTTACACTAATTTGTGTTAAGTTATAATAAACACTTGTTGCGTATTTTGGAGGGATTGCTATTGTGGGTATCACCGGACGTGAGAAGTTGCTCCACAAGGCTAGTTCAAGGTCACTTACCTGTTGCCTCTGACCAACGGTCGAACAGTACAGCCACGAGACATGCTACCAGCAGCATGCTGACTCCAGGAATTAGTATCTTCGCATGTTGGGTGTTACGAACGTCACCGAATGTTATATCCAAAGTTTAACCTGCATCGGTCGACACACCGTTCAGTTTAATCCTTCCTGTGTGATGTGATTGAATAAAACCACATCATGGTAGAGTCTTGTCCGCCGGATGAAATCATTAAATACCAGCACATCACCACAACAAATATGAACTATGCACGCGGGTTTGCCCGATGGCAATAATAGTTAATGTTGCCGGTTGAGAAATTAGCGCAGTCTTCCCATTTCATTTGGGGTCGTCTCAGACATGATCAATTTCTTCGAACAAACCCATTCCGTCAACGCAATTTAATCCAATGGTAATAATTCAAGAGACACTGAAGTTTTGATAGCATATGGCTTTCTTGTCGGCAGTTCAATGTAGTCACGCCTACAATATATCATGATTTTCAGATACAATATAACACGGTGCACGATAACGCCATTTAGTAGTGGACAACCAATTTATCCTATCGTAGACTACATCACAGTGCATCTACGTGTCTATTCCGTTGGACACCGGCCCTGTGAATCTATCTAACGGCACACAATGACCTGATATTGGATATGATCGACAACAGTTCGGTCTACCCGTTGACACCACCCCTAATATTACATTTCGGCCATGTCGTTTGGCCTGCGGCGTTTTACACGACATAAAATTCCCTTCTTTATCGGGCTTATTCTTCGACAGACGAACACAATGCGCGACTCGTCGCGTCCGAGCGTTCCCACGGTTTTCAAAAGGGATTTTATTATCTGAATGTTTTGCTGTCGCCATACATATAACTGCTCGCGTGATTTGCCAACCAAATCACGTAATGTTCGCACGCAAAATGGGAACTTAACTAATTCGAATCCTTTTCACATGTACATTTCTGACTGTAGAAATATCAAGGGTCTAAAAAGTTTCATTGCATAACTACAGCACCGCATGGGTGGATTGTGCCTCCCATAGGGGTCGCTAGAAAACGTCAGTATCGGGTTGTTGTTCCAGACGGGTGTTGGGAATTTTAATAGTAGATTTATACCTTTTGATCCGTTTTGCTAGATGCAAAGCCAAAATGTCAACAGCCAGTGGCAACTTATTTAAGTCTTTTATCGTAATGTGAACATAGTTCCCCTCCAGTATAGGAGCTGCGTAATACTATGTAATTTCCTTCGTGATATTGACTTGTTGTAGTTCCACTATCAATTGGACCGTGAATTAGGACGTTTACATATGGATTTGCCGGATTTATTTCATTTTATTTTCATAACAGGAAAGAAGACAATGTAACCCAACCAAATAGTTTGTGGACATTTATGCAATATAATTGTATACATAATTGTTACTGTGCGAATATTATAGCGAAGAGAGCGATGTTCACACAATCAAATGTATTCGTAACAATCGTTACACATTGAACATAAATTAATTACAACACTAGCCGTTTTATTGTAACAATATGTGCAAATCATCAAGAAACGTGGCCTTAAAATAAATGCTTACACATATCAATTTGTACATTTGGACTAAATAACATTATAAAGAAATATTAGTTAGACTTCTATGCTGTAACAAAGTTACGACTTGGCTTCAGGATCTCCAGTGTGACACGTGACGACCTCCCTGAATCATACACAAGAAAGAAGAAGAAGCAAAGTTGTCGTATTTCCCAGTCCCGTGTTTAGAACGCGTGACATTCATATAAATACAGTAATACACATATGGGGCAACAGCAGTGATACTGCAAATTGTCACACTCTGTTAACGACTTTAATAAGGTATGAAAGACGGTCTGTTTGTTATGGGATACGAATTACAACACATTATCTAGCTGTGCTTTCTACACATGCAAATAATATAATTATTATTGCTAGACCTTCGGATAATAAGGTACATGAAGTTATATTAAATGTTCAAAGCACGACACTACATTGATCGTAGATATCGTTCTCCACGACATATATGTCGTCATCCACGAATTCCTCATTGTCATCGCCTGCACTCTGATAAAGATCGTTCTCCTCGTGTTCAATCTCCGTCTCATCGTCAGGCGGTGTTTCCGGAGTCTGCTCTTCGTATGTTCTCTTGTTTTTCTTCTTCATTGGTACAGCGTACATGTCAGCAATGTCTTGGTCTGTGTTGTCTGACTTTGGCGACTGTATACGTTGTTGATCGCCATTCAAGGTGGCGTCCGACGGTGTTGCATCAAATGTCTGTCCACCCGAATTTACACTATTTGCATTGGTGTCCTCCATTTGTATTGTTTCGTATGGGCTGTGCAATCTATTGCCGGATCTTCTTGAGTTGTTGTCGGCTGAATCGGCTTCGACTGTATCCGGTATATCGTTTCGCGTGTAGACGTATTCTCCATCGGCTGCCACGTAAGGCTTTGACATGAAATCGGAGTCTCTTGGATGTTTCCTCTTCCTGAAATTGAAAACACAATTAAAGAACCGAAACGCTCTTTGTTAGTAATATCATAAATGATTAACGTCGGGTATGATTTTGTTGCCGGGCCGTGTAGGGCTGCGTGGGATGATCTAACCTGGCAAACGAACACACCAGTTAAACATATTGTTGAACTATTTATAATATATAGCGAATGACACACGAGTAAGACAAATATCACGATACCAGTACATCAAAAAATCCAACAGTAATATGGGATCAATTAGCCCCTAGCTTCTAAAAAACAGGCCCTATAAGATATCAAATGTTGTACTGATGTCAGAACAGGAATGGTGAGAGACAAAACAGGAAGGTATTAGTAGAGAAGTGTTTAAAAATGTCTAAGAATTAGCGGACTTACCTTCTGTACAGAGCTACGACAGCCACAACAACAGCAAGGATGATAACAACACAGCCAGCGGCCACGCCGACGTATAAGCCGACACCTACAGCACAATGTATATCATTTTGGCTTGATGATAATTATTTTATTATTTTTGCGAATACGATTAAAGAACTGGTATGATTTTGTGGCTTCAAAACATCATCAACTGTGTCTGGGTCTATGATGAAATCACTGCCGACTGGAGACATGTTATCATCCTGCCATTCTGGAAACACAACGGCGACCGCCCTATATGCAGCAATCACCGAGGAATAACACTTCTATCGATCCCTGGTAAACTGTTCGCACTCATCTTGCTACAGCGATCTAATGACGGTAGAAGTTCAAAGAGAAGAGTTCAGCCGGCTGGTTTCGTTCCCGGACGTTCCACGATTTATAAGATATTCTCTCTACGTCAGACTATCGAAAAGCTAAATGAATTTCGTCAAACCGCCTTCATTGCTTTTATTGATTTCAAAGCTGCCTTTGATAGCGTCGATCGCAATAGCCTCTGGTTGCTCCGTCAGAACACTGGACTGCCCCCAAAGTTATGCCGATTGTTCAAGCTACTGTACAGCGACAGTAAGAGTTGTGTCCGCCTCGGAAATTATTCCTCGGATCTTTTCCTCCATTGGCTCCGGTGTTCATCAAGGCTGTGTGGTTGCCCCTGACCTGTTCAATCTCACCATTGACCACATCATGCGACAACTTGAGAGGAATGCCGTTCCTTCCCTCTGCATTAAACTTGGAGACACTGTCGTGATAGACCTGGATTATGCAGATGACATGGCCATCTTCTGCACATCGCGTGCTGACCTCATCGTCGTCCTCAAGGAACTCTGCTCTGTAGCCAATGAGGTAGGTCTTGCTATCAGCTGGGCCAAAACAAAAGCTATGGCAATATGCGCGGATGTTGATTTGCTCAACCCCTTCACCATCAACGGCGAAATCATCGCATACTGGCTGTTACGCTCACAAGATTGTTTTAATCAGTTTCCTTTACCACGATTCTCGTTTAATTAACCCATATGCGATTGTGCACACTATTCCCTCCTGCGTATATCATCCATCGTTCTCGGAGCCGAACTAAGACTCGCACATTTAACTTGTTATATTAAACAATGCTACACATCGGAATATGTATCGTCCCTTGTCTACTACAAACCTGTTTTTCCTTTTCCAGCCTGTCTCTCCTGTCTGGTCACCCACGGACTGGACATTGTTGTTGACATGGTCAGATGGTCAGTGGTATTATTGGATAAAACGGAAGTGTCATCGAGTGTACGTGTATTGGGGACACTTTTTGACGTTGTTTTTGTAGATGATATTATTGATGTTGTTGTTGTTGGTGGTGATAGTGGTGGTGTTGTTGTTGTTGTTACGGTGGTAGATGTGGTGGTGGTGATAGTGGGAGTGGGAGTAGTGGTAGTGGTAGTAGTTGTGGTAGTGCTAGGGATAGTGACTGTTGTCGTTGTAGTAGTTGTTGTAGGTTGTAACAAAACTGAAAATAACAATTGTTTGCATTTAGTTCGAAAGTTATTCAACGTTAGACTGTAGGATTAACATCGTGTATGCATGATGTGTGCACATTGGTCAAGATAACGATATCGTGCAACAAATCAACGGTTGGAAGCTTGCACATGGATACATGAACACCTACTAACCATCAGGCACGTACGGTTGAAAGTGGCGTGTGTGCGAACAAGCGTCATTAAATAAAGAACAAACTATGAAAGTGTATGTCTACTGCTGTTCAAAGCATAGACACCGAAACAACAATCATTAACCCATATTTCCGAACAAAAAACCCTACACATCTGTTCAAGACATTGGAACATTAAAACACAGTCATCTGTCATCTGCAAGTATTCATAGACAATTTCTGAAGAGTTTGTACACAGTTTTGTATATTTCTTGTTTAACATGATATCAGTTACATCGGATCCGTCTCACGTACACGTAACCCGCCCAGACCAGGTAGGTTTATCAGGCTTACTGTAGTCGAGTCTGCACAACAAGTTACACTGTTTCTCGGAAATATTAATCCAAGCCTGATCAATGATGTGAACAACGGGACACGTTTATGCATCGAAGAAAACGTATTACTGACGACGCATACCTTTCTTACATATGAACTTATTAGATTGAGTACAATATTCGTCGCCCCAGGATCCGTTCGGTCTGATCACTGCACATTGCGCATTGCTATCTGGTTCTCTGCCAACCCAATTGAAGAAGTTGAAAGTGGTTCCGTCGAGCCAGTGCCAGTCTGTGTATTTACTGGCGGTTGTTCCTTCTCTTGTTGTGTTCCTCCGTAATCCCAGCCAGTGGTCTTCTGTCATTTTTTTATTCCTAGTGCAGTTGCAGCAATTATTCAGCATGGTGACATAGACATGCACATTCCAATACAAAAGGTACGCCATTACATTATTTATACAGAGAGTAGGATAGCAAATACGTTAAACTTATTATCGGGATGCACGGAGTTCAGTGACTGTGGCATGCATATATGAGATGGTTGCACTTACTTTGTTAAAATCGTGCTTTCTTCCAAACTGTGTATACTGATTAGGTGTGCCGACATTTGTGCGCAGGTGTTTGTGGCATTCGCAAATATCACACGTTGAGATACAAATATGTAGCAGTTGTTGGACCAATTCACCCATCCATCAGGACAATCACCAGCAGATACATCTGCAAATGGTAGAGATGCCACTTTGATTTGTTGAAGCACGTTTTTACATGACCTCGGAGAAAAATGGGCTTATTTCCACCTAATATTTATTTTTACATAAATATTGCAAACATGTTTGCACATGTACGCGCACACGCACGCACGCACGCACGCACGCAGCTCTCTTGCTACATCGAAGACTGTATCGCCGCTTCACCGGAGTGCTCCAAGTGTAAAGTCATTTAAACATACGTACCTTTTGCGAATGTCAACAAGACCACGACCCATGTTAGCAGCAGCATGACGACTCATCTGTGTCCGCAGCGTTATCAAACCGACTTATTAAGGAAACACCGAAGAATCATTACTTCCTTGTTGATAGAATGATATTAAACGTATGCAGGTGAATCCCCCCAGAATGTCAATGGACGTGACATGTAAGCATGACTCGAAGACTGCGTTTGATTCGTGTGTCCGTGTTTTATTTAGCAATACATTATGCTGAGAATATGTGACCTATCGACACAATTATCTTCCACGTCTTTACATTCAACGCCACTTAGGGGTCGTGTCATTTCACGATTCGGGGGTATTTATAGGTGCGCCCCTTGCGGTCGTAATATTGATAATGGACGACATTATAAATTTGCTGAAGATTGTGTCATGCAGTCAACACTGGCGTATCCAGGATGTTTCATAGGGGAGCAACATTTTTTAACAGATGCGATTTGGCTCAAACACGCGAGTACTGCCCTGTCTAGTGCATGGCTACCACATATTGGAGAGTGGGGGCGTCACTAGCTCCCACCATTGTGGGGGGTGCAGCATCCCTCATCGCCCCCCCCCCTAAATACGCCGGTGATCATTTGTATTCGAGTAAGCGATGTACTTACATCTTAAGCAACATGGTCTATACGGGAGCGTAATAAAATTGGCTACTTGAGGCATTATACCTTTAGAACATTAGGTGAGTTTAACAAGATTTAACAAGATTGCCATCCAGAGAATTAACTCTAGATGGCAGGTGGACAAGGAAGCCCTTTGGCTTATCGAGAGTCCAACCCTTTTATCTACATATATCCAGCCCTTCTGAGGTATGTGTCGATTTTATTTTTAAACATATTCACACTACTAGCACCCACACAATCATCAGATAATCTGTTCCATTCATTCACAGTCCTTTGTGAAAATGAGAACTTTCTCACGTCTAATCTACACTGCTCCTTTACTAATGTAACTTCATGTCCTCTAGTCTTTCTATCTTTCTTAACTGAAAAAAACATATTTCTATCAATATTTTCATAACCATTCAATATTTTAAACACTTCTATCTGATCTCCTCTCAATCTCCTGGTCTCTAGTGTTGTTAAACCACATTCTTTTAAGCGTTTTTCATAACTAAGATCCCTCAGTTTTGGTATCATTTTAGTCGCTCTCCTCTGTACTCTTTCTAGCATATCTATGTCCTTCTTGCGGTATGGCCTCCACGCTTGTATACAATATTCTAAATGAGGCCTAACTATTGTTTTGTACAGCGGTATTATTAGTTCTTTTTCTTTATATGCTATATTTTGCCTAATCAATCCAAGGATTTGATTTCCTTTTGAAGCTGCAATTCCACACTGCTCTGAAACCTTCATGTCAGCACTAATTGTCAGCCCTAAGTCTTTTTCTTTTACAGTAGTACTTAGTACAGTTCCCCCCATTGTATATTCTACATATTCGTTCCCATGTCCTGTGTGAAGCATTTACATTTCCCAAAATTGAACAACATTTGCCACTTTTCAGACCATTTGATCAACCTGTCAAGATCATCTTGTAAATGCTGTCTATCCCCATCACTTTTAATCCTTCTAAACACTTTTGTATCATCTGCAAATTTCAACACCTTGCTAGCTATATCATCGTCCAAATCGTTTATATATATTAAGAATAATATAGGTCCCAGTACTGATCCCTGTGGAACCCCACTCAAAACTGATTTCCAGTTTGAAGCCTGCCCATCAACAACTACCCGTTGTCTTCTGTCAATCAGCCATTTTTCTATCCAGTTAATTATACCATTTCCTATGCCATGGGCTTTTAGTTTAAGCAGTAATCTCTGATGTGGCACTTTGTCGAAAGCTTTTTGAAAATCTAAGTAGATGATATCTACTGGTGATCCATCATCTACCCACTTAGTGATATCTTCCAAAAAACAAGAAAATCCACCATGTGATCTTTAATTAGTCTTTCTAATAATTTACAAATCACCGATGTTAAACTAACTGGTCTATAATTATTTGACTTGTTTCTCGAACCTTTTTTAAATAACGGTATAATGTTTGCTTCTTTCCATTCTAAAGGAACCACTCCCTCTTCTAATGACAAGTTGAAAACTGTTGCAAGCGGTATACTAATTTGTTCTACAATTTCCACTAGTAGTTTGGGTGGAATACCATCCACTCCAGGTGATTTATTTTCCTTCATAGCCCTAATTTTCTTAGCTACCATTTCTGGGGTTACAATTAATTGTCTTAAATAGTCTGATTCTGCCCCCTTGAACTTAGCCTCTGGTACTGGCAGTGAACTAGTGTCTTCTCTGGTAAACACTGAACTAAAATACTCATTTAGGTCTTCTGCCATTAAGAATCCTTCTGATATTATATTTCCAGCACTATCTTCTAGAGGACCGACCTTATCCTGAACTTTCTGTTTGTTTCGAACATACGCATAAAAACTCTTGCTGTCATGTTTTATATTACAAGCTAATTTATGTTCATAGCTTCTCTTTGAATTTCTAATTTCAGATGTAGCTTGGTTTAGTGCTTCTTTATAAATGTTGTAGTCTTCGTCATTGCCAGTACGTCTATATGACGTCCACATCATTTGTTTATACTTAATTTTTCAAATGGCTTCTTTCGATAAGTATTTCTTTCTGGTCCGTTTCCCTTGTTTTTTGAAGGGAACAAATTTATTTACGATGCACTCTATTTCATTCTTTAAGATATTCCAGCATTCTGTTGTTGTCTTATTCTTCAGTGTATTATTCCAGTCTATCTTTGCTAAATATTTCCTCATTTCCTTATATCTTCCTTTGTGGAAATTTCTCCTGAATTGCTTTTTATTATTTCGTTCTGATTTTACTTTGATGGTAAAATGTATCTGGTTGTGATCACTACTTCCCAGAGGCTCACATAATTTAACATTGTCAACTAATTCATTCTGTGAGGACAAAACTAAGTCTAACACATTCTCTCCCTTGGTTGGTTCTAGCACATGTTGAGAAAGGAAACTATCTTGTACTAAAACTAAAAACTTGTGGTCCTCACTACCCATACCCTGTAGAGATTTCCATTTTATATGCCCATGGTTAAAATCCCCCATAATAACACAGTCCCGTTTGCTCACTTCCCTTATAGCGTTTTGTATTTTTTCATTCTCTTCTATGCTTATGTTTGGACTTCGATAAACTAATCCAACCGTTAACGCTGAGTTTCCTGTAACTATGTTACACCAAACAGCTTCTTCGCAATCTGCTTCTCTGTCTAATTTTATTTCGTAAGCCTGGATAGATTCTTTAATATATAAAATAACTCCACCTCCCCTTCTTCCTATTCTATCTTTCCTAAACATTACATATCCTGTCAGTCCCAATTCGGCATCTGATACATCGGTGGTTGCCCATGATTCGGTTATACCTATTATGTGAGGGTCAATATCTTCTACCATAATGTTTAGTTAAGTTCTTTTGTTTACTATACTCCTTGCATTTAAACAAACACATTTATATCCACCTTCAGAACAGTTTTCCAGACTGTTCTTTGCTAAATAATGTTTGCTGTCTCTATCTATGCCTCCAGTTTCAGACTTCTCTGCGAGTCCCCCCTGCGAATTTAGTTTAAATAGATGCAACCTGTCCCACTGTCAACAGATCTCAGCAGATTCTCTGAGAATACTGCTGCCCCTTTCCACTTAGATGGAGGCCATCTCTCATGTACATATCTTCTCTCCCAACAAAGTACCCCCATAAATCTATGAATCCCACGCCCTCTTCCTCACACATCTGCTCAACTAGTGCGTTGATCGCCATCCTCTTACAGTTTCTGTATCTTGCCCCCTTCCTCCCATTACTGGCAAAATTCCTGAGAGAATAACCTGTTCCACTCTTGTCTTCTTTAGCTTCCTCACTAGATGTCTGTACTTCTGAACTATCCCAGTTGTTCCCTCCTTGTCTGCATTGTTTGTCCTAACGTGTACTAGTATAGACCCTCCCTTGCCATGCCCCAATACCTTCTCTACCCTTTCGGTCACATGCTCTATCCTAGCCCCTGGTAGACATACAACAACGTCCTTCCCCTCGCATATAGTCTTGTCTGTTTTTCTCAGAATTGAATCGCCCATAAACACTCTCTCTTTTCTCTTTGCCCCCTCAATCACCGCCTCGGAGTAGCTCCTCCGGTTTGCATATGTCTGGTTGTTGTCTTTTCCTCTTGTCGTCTTCTCTCCTGTCACATTCTCTTCCATTCCCTTCTTTCCTGTCGTGTTTTCTCTTGTCCCCTTTCCTCCTGTCATCTTCTCTTCTAGCACATTTACTCTCACTTCCTTTCGTCCCTTCTTCTTTCCTCCCATCACATTTTTTTCTCTCCTCTCCCGTCCCTTTTCCCCGGCTACCTCCTTCACTATGGTCACTTTCTCCCCTGTCACCTTCACGCCTGTCATGTTTTCTGTTTTTTGCTGAACACTCTGTCTTCTTCCATCAGTCTTCTGTCTGACAGTCTTACCAACTGCCTCTGTGGTATCTACCTCTTCACCACCTGTATCGCTGTCGTGTCTCTCCTCGTTCTCTACAGTCTGACTACCTGCTGATCTATCCCCACTGGCCTGTTTTCTTTTCCTCTGCCGAACACTTTTCCTCCGTCCCTCTGTTTTCTCAATGTCTTGTTCCTTCACACCGGTCACCTTCCTTCCTCTCAGTCTCCTTTCTTCAGTCTCCGTGTCACAACTCTTCTCCTTCTGTGTTGTAGAATTCTCAACTCTCTCCGCGTCATCCCTCTCTGCTCCATCTATTTCTATGTTGAGTCTCGCCTCCATCTCCTTCACTATATCCGTCAACTTACACACCTCCTTCATAAGACATTCCACCCTCAAACACCCCATACACCGAAAGGTGAATCCGTCATCTTTGGTCTCTGCCCATGATTTTGGACAGCCAGACACCCAAGTCGTTGCAAACTAGGTGTCGTTTTGCCCTGAGTTGCCGCTTGCAAGGTGCCATATCAGAATTTATTTATGTTCAAAGTAGTTTTATGTAGTCTTTGAAAAGACTTTTCTGTGTACAATTTACACCAGATTGTTTAGGTTATAGTTAGTTATATTTGTTAACACACAGTGACACACCGTGCCTTACCTAGTTACGATGTCGATGACAATGTATTCAAGTTAGGCTTAGATACAAGGTAGTCTTTACAAAGACTGTTTCCTGTGTACTATTATACACTTTAAAAGATTGTTATTTCAGGTTTTAATTACTCATCTAACTACACCGATTATCTCAAATAACGCTATTCTATTGTCGTTCACGGTACGCTAACTTCGACAGTGACCTACTTTGTAAACAACGTTCCGATTACATTAACGTCCCCAATTATCGCTCGCAAATCGCCTACTTTTAATCTACCCTAGATTACTACCTCTAACTAACTTTTAACAAAAAATATTGCTTAATATATATGTATAATTACGTTATGTATGCTATACGCTCAATAATATCACTTATCTTGATCAAATATCCTTATATTTTCGCAAGTTTGCTGCACCAAATTCAAATCAATTCACCACCGGAAGTCCCCCAAATCAAGTTTGGAATGAAACGATACGATTATTATGTCTAAATGAAACAAAACGTTGGTTTACGGCAAAATAATAATCCTACCTGATGTAATTACAAACTGGTATAATTACACAACAACAATGATGAAAAATTAGCTGTAAGTCCACGCAAACTTGTTGATAACGGTTTTGACAATATTTATGGACACATTTAAATGGGATAATGTCCTCTTTTGAAATCTGAAAACATGAAATTTAGTAACAGTCAAATATGGCTTATATATTAGCCTAAAGGTAACGCATTACTTTAGTTTGGATGTCACGTAAATTATGTTGTTTATAGACGCGTTTTCAATGACGAATGCCAAGTCGGACAGCCTGTTTTGCCCCCTCCAGACTTAATAGATGACGTCTTATAGAGACATATATTTTAGGAATGTCAAGTGTTTGCTTGCGCCTATATTGTACAGTATTTTTTTAAACTCTGCAATATGTTATTTCTTTGTTAGTTATGAAATAAAACTTGTATGGATATTCCTATAAAAGCAATTGGTATTAAGTATTAAGATTCACTGACTATATTTACGTAATATGTCTCCCGACGCGATGTCTCTTGATATATGCAAGTTATAAGGCGCCGGTCCTTTGTTTTGGGTTCACGTCGTTCTTGCTAATTTTAATGTCGTGGTATTTAAAAAGTCGTACACGGGTTAGTCGCGATGTTGTTTTGACATCACCCCTAACTTCACATCGCGCAGTCGACAACCGAGTAGACCGCCCCTTGTCAGACGTCACGCTTCAGTTGGCAGCCATACACGCGGCGGCTACAACTTTCACTCGTATCCACCTTTGTTCCAATCACTTCGTGTATACCGTGAATACGACTTCGTAACCCCTACTTGACCCAATTGCATAAATTTACAAGAGGTAAACTGGAGGAGCTCGTGAACTTTCTAGTTCGCCAAGTCGTGTTTACGACATAAACGAGCCCACTGGAACGCAGCATAATGGATTACGAAGTCGTATTCACGGTATACATGAGGTGACTGATACGCAGCATCATAATCTGAGTGTGCCCTATAATTAACGAATCTTTAATGTAATGGTTGCATTTGGTGTCGAAAACATTCCAATATGTTTTAAGCTAATACGTAATAGCAAAAATAGATAAGCGAGCGAAAAATGTACAACTGTCAGACACGTTCCAAAAACGCCTTTTGAACGACTGCTAGTACCATTACGGTTCGTCGGATCCCAACAATATTGATGTCGTTTGAAAGTTTAAGCTTTCTGCTATTCAAACATATAAATGGTTTCCTGATAATCGTTCCTAAAATTAACTAAAAACGGACCTACAACCGGGCACGTTCCGGTGTCTTAGACACAGCGAACGATGTTGTTTCGTCGACACAGTTCACCAATTTACCGATTGAGGCACCACTATCTGATTTCATGGTATAAGCTCCACCCACTTTCAAACTGCTGCTAAAATGACATACGCGAAGTAGGCGTGACGTCACAATCACGTATATCAACCAACCAACGCAACGAATTTAGACCCGTTGGGTGGCGTACGTTATTGTGACGTCACGCCGACGTAGAGATATATCGGTTTCGCTGCGATCAAAGCACATAAATTTCGCCGCGGTTTAAAAGTGGGTGGAGCTTATAGCATGAAATAAAGAAATGGTGAAGTGCGCACGTCTGAATCTATACAAATGAGGAAAACAGCGCCGCAATCGGAAGATTAGTGTATTGAGTACCCGCCGCTAACATCGTTCGGAACCGTACAGAACACGGAAAACGGCGTGATTGTAGGTCCGTTTATCGGTGTTCTTTAAACGTTTACCGGGAAATCTAGATGACGCTAGAATAACAAAAGTGCATCCTTTCAAATTATAGCTAGATCGTCGGGACAGGTCGAGCCGTGAGGGTGCTAGCGACCGTAGAATTTCATGTTTTGGACGTGTTCTGAGTTGTTTATTTTTCGCTCGCTTATCT
Source organism: Paraescarpia echinospica (assembly GCA_020002185.1). Taxonomy (NCBI): domain Eukaryota; kingdom Metazoa; phylum Annelida; class Polychaeta; order Sabellida; family Siboglinidae; genus Paraescarpia; species Paraescarpia echinospica. The sequence goes on from CM034535.1 coordinate 4,002,220, forward strand.
ATTTTTGGTAATAGTTTGGTAAGAGTCCTCGGGGCTGTTTGGTTGAGAAAAGTGCTTTACCCGAAACATATCGATTAATACTAAATTTATGTTATTTAAACTAAAAACCCATGGTTGACAGACAGAAGACAGAAAGTAATAGTAGAGGGGGAGATTTCAAACTAGTAACCAGTTTAGAGTGGAGTGACACAGGGGTCAGTGTTGGGACGTATATTATTCTTGATATATATATATATATATAAATGATTTGGATGATGATGTATCAAGCAAAGTACTGACATTTGCAGATGGTACAAACGTGTTCAGAACAGTTAAAACATATGCAGATAAACAAACTTTCCAGGATGATCTAGCCAAATTGGTCATATGGTTTGAAAAATAGCAAATGTTATTCAATTTTGGGAAATGTAAATGCATCCACATAGGACATGAAAATGTGAACAAAGAATACATAATGATGGATACTATATTAGGTAAAACTGTAAAAGAAAAGGGCTTAGGGGTAACAGTTAGTGCTGACGTGAAAGTTTTGGAGCAATATGGAATTGCTGCTTCAAAGGGTAACCAAATATTAGGGCTAATTCGGAGAAATATCACATATACGGAGAAACAGCTAATTGTACCACTGTACAAAGCAATATTGAGGCCACATTTGGAATATTGTATACAAGCATGGAGGCCATATCGTAAGAAGGACATAGATAAGCTAGAAAGAGTGCAACAAAGAGCAACTAAGCTGATTCCTGAACTAAAAGATCTTGGTTATGAAAGACGCCTATTAGAATGTGGGTTAACAACACTAGAGACTAAGAGACTAAGAGGAGACCAAATAGAAGTTTTTTTAGATATTGAATGGTTATGAGGATATTGATAGAAGAATTTTCTTCAAACTGAAAGAAGGCAGTATAACCAGAGGGCACAGTGCTGCAACAGTCAAGGAACAGTGTAGCTTGGATATGAGAAAGTATTCATTCTCTCAGAGGACAATAAATAACTTGAACAAATTATCTGCTGATTCTATTAATGTTAGCAGTGTGAATATGTCCAAAAATAAAATTGACAGCTATCTGGCGAGGGCGGGTTATACGTAGCTTGAAAATTGTTGGACTCTCGATAAGCCAACGGCTTCCTTGTCCACATGCTTATAGCTCTGGGCGGCAATCTTGTTAATTCTTGATCTCCAATTCATCCTCGCATGTGTTTGGTTAGTAGATGGGTAATTTAAATGTTTGTAATACCTTTAAAGTAATTTCTCAATGCCTTTATGTGGTATGTGAGTTATGTCTTTGCTGGAGACTTAAACGCAGTTGTTTTTCATATGTTCATATATTTTGTCTTTCTGATATACTTTATCATTTCATATACACTGCACATCATTCATCCATGTACCTCACTGCCACGACAGTTGCATAAATATACCACATTACCCTGAAAGGAAAATCGCACACAGGTGCTGAACTTTTCGATCTCGTATAACGCAACAAGTGCGGTAGAAGTCCGGAGTGTCGCAATATATAATACAACAACTATATTATATTAATTAATTGCAGCAAATCAAGCCATGCATTTTAACTGTACACTCCCACTTCGTTTTACAGTCCCCTTGGTAATACAACCATCTTACATTACGGTCACCCAAGGACAGTCCCAAACTATTTCATAGCAGTAAAATATTGGAAATTAGTCCCGCTAATAAGTCACCTCTCTATTCAGGTCAATTGCTTGAGGGTGACCGTAATGGCGAGGTCCACTGTAATACATATCCGTGTGCAACGTTGTTCTTTGTCAGCGTGTGGCACTGGATATATGTGAGCGTTTGCAAAAGATAGCTTGAATACATTATGTAAACGACGTCTCCATAGATGAGACACCTGATATTGTTCATAAATAAAGTGCAATTATAACATACTAATACATATCAAATTACATTTAATATATTGTAGCGCATCTGTTCAACCAATTAATAAAAATAGTTCCTGGGCGTCATTGAAGTATTGCACAGTGAAGTTGCTATTCACTCTGTCAGGAAGCGACCTAATACTTTGATGAAATACGTACCGAAAACAGAATCATAGGCATTGCTTGAAAAACTAACGTCTCCAAACAATACAGCCTCAATCCCCAACACATCAACGTTAACCGTCTTTGCGGCATTCGACACAGTTGTCTGTATGGTCAAAGGGAGCAAGATTGTTATTTAACCAAATATGCTTGACTGTTTGTTGCAGCGACGACATATGGTTGTGGGTAATTGTCAGTAGTGTCCTACTAGAACATTGCGCTGAGGGTTTATTTGAGAATGTCTTATTCTGTAGTTAGTGATTTCACTACAGGTTATACATTTATTCCTTCAATGGAATATTTGTTTTCCACTGGCAGATATACACTGTCGAGAAGGAACCAACGGGATTTAATGTCTCATCCGAAAGACACAGGCAATGTGGAGAGAACGAAATTGCTCAAGTTTCGAAAGGTCAACAGGTGGATTCGAACTAGGTCCTCTCGATTGGGAGTCGGGCTCCGGACCACCGCGCCGCACACGACGGAAGACGGCCGTCGCACTGTTCTCCACTGTCCGTTTACATGACTTCAACTCATGTGGCGTGACTGCTGGCTGCTTCGTACACGTGTCTGTTGTCGTCCGTCACATTTCTCAGCGATTCGTAGTCGCCTGATACGACAACACCTGTTGGTTCGGTATTTTCGTACTGTGTCGTCGGTGAAGTCAATATTTCATAATTCGCCTTCGTTTGCTGGAGAGATTCACCATCACTGGGATGCGATTGCAAAGGAGAGACGGTCACATTCTCGTACTGCGAAGGATCATTGATGACGTTCGTGTTTGTTTCACCGGAGTTCACGTAACTAGGCCCACCATTCTTAGCAGTATTCACACAATCAGCTCCACCGATGCCTTGTGTGTTCACATAAGTAGCCCCGCCAGTATTGGCCGTATTCACATAAGTAACAGGTTCGCCATTGCGTGATTTGTTTACGTAACAGTATTCGCCGACGCCGTCTGGTCCTTGTGGACTCAGCTCCTGTCCGTCGGTAGCAGGGGACGAAACAGAAAACAGCGCGGTCTCTCTGTTCTGAGATGATTTAGTCGTTTGTCGTCTGCAAGCACAACACGTGTACATTTACCGACACACCAAATGTGTGTTGTGTATTTATTAATATTTAGTTCAGTTAGCAAAACTATATTTTACAGCTATCGCTTGTGAAAGGTATCAGGATGAGTATGCATATCTTCTTTACAACACGAGAAAGAAAGTTACGCTGAAAAAAACGAATGAAGACGTACTATGTACTAGATATGCCGGTATAGCAATAGGCCAGCGAATGGCGGGTTAATTTAAAAGGATTCCTTCGGTATTTAAACTAAAACTGCTGAGTTAGCGAACCTACCTTCTATATAGAATCATGCCAGCTACCAACACAGCAAGGACAACGACGACAACACACCCAGCGGCCACGCCGATGTATGGGCCCACACCTACAACACCATGTACGTGACGGTATTGCTACAAGTTGGGAATATTTATTTTATTGGTCACCGCACGCGGCAACCATGAAAACCATTGTTGGGAAACTGTTTTGGAGAAAATGTTGGCCGCGTGCGTCCGGCATTAAGTGTGCCCGATATGCTTGTCGATCTGTCGGAGAAGATAGAAACAATGCTAATTGAGTGGCGAACAACTGTCCAGATGGCGGCACTGTGAAAGAACTTAAGAAGACAATTTATTGCTCAAGCCAAATGTCTCTTACAAATCTGACGTTTTTCCTGTTTGTCCATCTTGCCAGGGTGCCGTGGGAAATAGGCCGCTCTGCGGGTTTTTTGACGTTGACGCCCAGTCAGTCATCCACGGACTGGTCGTAGTTGTTGGACTTGTCAGGCGGTCAGTGGGATTAGTGGAGGAAGCGAGAAAGTTAGGGAGTGTGTGTGTGTTCGGGAAGGTTTTGGCCTTATTTGTTGTTGTTGTTATTTGTTGTTGTTGTTGTTATTTGTTGTTGTTGTTATTTGTTGTTGTTGTTGTTGTTGTTGTTATTTGTTGTTGTTGTTATTTGTTGTTGTTGTTGTTGTTATTATTTGTTGTTGTTGTTATTTGTTGTTGTTGTTATTTGTTGTTTTTGTTATTTGTTGTTGTTGTTATTGTTGTTGTTGGGGTGGCGGCGGTTATGACGGTGAGTTTGAAGGATGTTGTTGTTCTTGTTGTTGTCGTTGCGCCAAGTTGAGAGAAATGCCAGTTCTTCCTTTGGTATTAAACTTGGAGACACTGTCGTGACACACTTGGATTATGCAGACGACATTGCCATTTTTTGCACATCGCGTGCTGACCTCGTCGTCGTCCTCAAGGAACTCTGCTCTGTAGCCAGGGATTTTGGTATTTACACCAGCTGAGCCAAAACGAAAGCTTTGGCAATATGCGCGGACGTCGATTAGGTCAAGCCCTTCACCATAAATGGCGAAATCATCGAGTTTTTGGATGACTTTACTTACCTGCGTTCCACCATAGCTGCCGACGGCTCAGTCGAATGTGAGACCTCCGTTAGAATCGTCAAAGCAGCGCTTGCAATAAACCGATTGGCTAATGCTCTGTGGTGCAGACGTTCCGTCTTGCGGGGAACTAAGTTAAATATGTTCAATGCACTCGTCATTTCGATCCTTCTATATGCCTCCGAGACCTGGTAACTGACCATTCAACAGGCCAGGAAAATTGACGCTTTCGCCACGAAGAGCCTCCGTCGCCTCGAGAATTTAAAGTGGTTCCATTACATCCGAAATAATACGAATATAGAACGCACTGGTCAGCATCCTGCATCCGTACTCATTACCCGGAGACGCCTCCGATGGTTCGGTCACATGCAACGCATGGCACCAGACTCACAGGTGTACCAATCCCACCCACATAACGCCGGCCGGAAATGACCCCGAGGTCGCCCTCGCCGACGATGGATTGATTGCGTCAGGGGTTAGGACACTGTTAGACTTCCTGCTTGGTTACGAAAAAAAGTGCAGTATATTTTTGAGAAATGACTTTTTACAATATTCAATTGCTCTGACATAAGTGTATTTGAGTAGTCAGATTTCTAGATATGATTGTAGAAGCTGTTGACAGTAAAATGGAGTCTTTTTAGCTGATTTTACTAAGCGGAAGGGTATCTGGCAGCAATTTCGCTAGTTGACACTTTAGCCGGATTACTGCCTGCATCCATTTGTAAATATTGACGGATGTCATACATACAGGCATTTTGCAAGAGCTAGAGATATTAGATTTTGACTAAACTCGACCAGCATGTCAATGAGATGATAATAACAGCAGGTGAGAAGTTTAAGAAACTTTATAGGTCATGTTTTCTTATAATCACACAAAACATTAACATGGTCACCAATGGGAAAATTGACAGTGTGCTGACCCCGTCAAGCAGAATCTGGTCGGCCTGAGCCTCACGCTTGAGGAGGTCGAGAGGACGGCCATTGAACGCTCCACCCCACGGGCGGTGACAAAGGATGTGCCCTATACGCTGGAGACCCGACAAAAGCATTAAGTCAAGATTAAAGAATAGAATATACTAAAGTTGGTTTCAGTATAGCTTTGCTTTCGTAGTATTTGAACATTGCTGTTGATAATTGGCTGTTGAAATTGTTTCGCCGCTGCGCCGCTTCAGCTTCTCCGCTGTTTCAGTTGTGAACTCATGGCATCCGAACACGGGGGGGGGGGGGTCAGTGTAATTTAAAACCAAGTTATAACCCTAACCCTGTTCCAGCGCCTATGGGTATTACCGTCATATTTCCGCGTACTCACGTAAATTGCCATACGTTTTATCATACAGCAGTGCAGAAAGTTTGAGGCGTTTCCGGACAACCAAAAAAACCCCTGGTACGCCCCTACAGTACGTTACCGTATGGATCATACAATAGTGAGGAATTTTTGGGGGTTTCCGGGCAACCAAAATACACCCCGAGGTACGCCACTGGGCTGACACGTTCACAGGATTGTTTAATTAATTTCTTTTCCCACGGTTCTCGTTTAATTAACCCTTATGCGACTGTGCACGATATTCCCTCCTGCGTACATTATCCATCGTTCTTGGAGCCGAACTATGGCACGCACATTTCTGTCTGTCTGTCTGTCATTTAACTTGTTACATTAAACAATGCTACACATCGGAATATGTTAATTACGCGTCCCTTGTCTACTACAAACCTGTCTTTCCTTTTCCAGCGTGTCTCTCCTGTCTGGGTGTGGAAGGAAATAGACTGCTCTGCGGGGGTTGTGACGTGGCAGTGACGTTGTTCAGCCGGGTCGTCCAGTCAGTTTCTAACGGTCCCGTGGTCACCCACGGACTGGACATTGTTGTCGACATGGTCAGGTGGTCAGTGGGATTAGGGATAGTGACTGTTGTCGTTGTAGTAGTTGTTGTAGGTTGTGTCAAAACTGAAAATAACAATTGTTTGCTTTTAGTTCGAAAGTTATTCAACGTTAGACTCTAGGTTTAACATCATTGATGCATAATGTGTACACATTGGTCAAGATAACGATATCGTGCCACAGATCAACGGTTGAAAGCTTGCACATGGATACATGAACACCTACTGACCAACAGGCACGTACTGTTGCAAGTGGCGTGTGTGCGAACATACATCATTAAATAAATACCGAAATTTGAAAGTGTATATCTAATTAAAAAACATAGACATCGAGTGTAGCATAGACACCGAAATGACAATCCGACATATCCGAGCAGAAAACCCCTATAAATATGTTCAAGGCCATAGTACATTAAGACACAGTCATCTGTCACCTGCAAGTATTCATAGACAATTTCTGAAGAGTGTGTACACAGTTTTGCAAAATTGCAATCAAAGGTGACAAATTAATGGTTGGGAAGCCATTGGTAAACATGTCATGTTTAACTTGATATCAATAAATTTCATCCCTCTCGCGTACACGTAACCCGCCCAGAGCAGGTAGGTTTATTAGGCTTACTTTAGTCGAGTCTGCACAACAAGTTACACTGTTTCTCGTAAACATTAATCCATGCCTGAACAATGATGTGAACAACGGGACACGTTTATGTATCGAAGTTAACGTATTACTGACGACGCATACCTTTCTTACATATGAACTTATTAGATTGAGTACAATATTCGTCGCCCCAGGATCCGTTCGGTGTGATCTCTGCACATTGTGCGTTGCTATCTGGTTCTCTGCCAACCCAATTGAAGAAGTTGAAAGTCGTTCCGTCGAGCCAATGCCAGTCTGTGTATTTACTGGCGGCTGTTCCGTCTCTTGTTGTGTTCCTCCGTATTCCCAACCAGTGGTCTTCTGTCATTTTTCTATTCCTAGTGCAGTTGCAGCAATTATTCAGCATGGTGACATAGACATGCACATTCCAATACAAAAGGTACGCCATTACATTATTTATACAGAGAGTAGGATAGCAAATACGTTAAACTTATAATCGGGATGCACGGAGTTCAGTGACTGTGGCATGCATTTATGAGATGGTTGCACTTACTTTGTTAAAATGTTGCTTTCTTCTAAACTGTGTATACTGATTAGGTGTGCCGACATTTGTGCGCAGGTGTTTTTGGCATTCGCAAATATCACACGTTGAGATACAAATATGTAGCAGTTGTTGGACCAATTCACCCATCCATCAGGACATTCACCAGCAGATACATCTGCAAATGGTAGACAAATATTTATTTGTACATCATGTCGATCAATATATATGAACGCCAGCGTGTTTACAGATAAAATATGTATCCTGGCCTATCCACTGTGTTGAACATAATTTATTACTATCATTTGTTCACTCTATTACACGATTATGCCTAAAGAAAGTTATAGAAGACTGGCAGCAAGTAATAGGGGCCGAGACAAAAACTGTCACAGATAAAAATACAAAACGATAGGAACGATGCAATAGTAGTTGCGTATATAGGATTTTTTGTACTGATTACTTATTACATATTCTATTGTCTTTAAGGCAATTTATATGTAACTGCTAACAACAATCCGACAAAAGATATATGCCATTTTGATTTGTTAAAGCACGTCTGTACAAGGCCTCCGAGAAAAATGGGCCTATTTCTACCTAATATTTATTTTTACATAATTATTGCAAACATGTTCCATTAATGTGGGTACCCTTGTTGAATAACGTTGTCACGCAGGAAATAACAATGTCGGGTTTATTATCCACAGTCTACACGCTCACACACACGAACATAGTCATGCACATTCGCACACTTACACTCACTCGCAAATGAGCTTACACACGCGCGCGCGCGCGCACACACACACACACACACACACACACACACACACGCGCGCAGCAACGCTCACGATCAAGGATAAGCAGATAGACTAGTGTACAGTCTATCAGTTTCTATTGCGACAACGAAGCTATGCATTACTTTGATTGGTGTGCAACTTTCTTGCTACGTCGACGAACGTATCGCCGCTTCACCAGCGTGCTCCAAGTGTAACGTCATTTAAACATACGTACCTTTTGCGAATGTCAACAAGACAACGACCCGTGTTAGCAGCAGCATGACGACTCGTCTGTGTCCGCAGCGTTGTCAAACCGACTTGTTAAGGAAACACCAAAGAATCATTACTTCCTTGTTGATAGAATTATATTTTAAACTTTATGCAGGTGAATCCCCGCAGGATGTCGATGGACGTGACATGTACGCATGACTCGAGGACTGTGTTTGATTCGTGTGTCCGTGTTTTAGCTAGCAATACATTATGCTGAGAATATGCGACCTACCGACACAATTATCTTCCACGCCTTTACATTCAATGCCACTTAGGGGTCGTATAAGGTTATCATTTCACGATTCTGGGGTATTTATATGTGCGCCTCTTGCGGTCGTAATATCGATAATGGATGACATTACAATTTTGCTGAAGATTGTGTCATGCAGTCAACACTGGCGTATCCAGGATATTTTATAGGGGAGCAACCTTGTTAACACAGGCGATGTTGCTCAAACACGCGAGTACTGGCCTGTCTAGCGCATGGCTACCACAGTTTGGAGAGTGGGGCGTCACCAACTCCCACCATTGTGGGGGGCAACAGCCCTTCTCGCCCCCACCCTAAATACGCCGGTGAGCCAGTCTACCATTTAGTGTATTGGTAATTTGTATTCGAATAAGCGATGTACTTATATCTTACGCAGCATGGTCTATACGGGAGCGTAATAAAATTGGCTACTTGAGGCATTATACCTTTAGATCATTAGGTGAGTTTGGAATGAAACGACGCGAATATTATGTGTGAATAAATCAAAACGTTGGTTTACGGCAAAATAATTACGTTTCATACCTGATTTAATTACAAACTGGTATAATCACATAACAAACGCAGTGGTTTTATGGTGCGGTGATGAAAACCAAACGTAAGAAAAAGCTATGAGCTGTAAGTCCACGCAAATTTATTGATAACGGCTTTGACAATATTTATGGACACATTTAAATGGGATATTGTCCTGTTTTGAAATCTGAAAACATGAAATCTAGTAACAGTCAAATATGGCTTATATACTAACCTAAAGGTAACGCTTTACTTTAGTTTGGATGTCGCCTAAGTTATGTTGCAACACGGTCTATACGGGAGCGTAATAAAATTGGCTACTTGAGGCATTATACCTTTAGACCATTAGGTGAGTTTTGAATGAAACGATACGAATATTATGTCTGAATAAAACAAAACGTTGGTTTACGGCGAAATAATTATGTTACCTGCCTGATTTAATTACAAACTGGTATAGTCACGTAACGAACGCAGTGTTTTTCATGGTGCGGTGATGAAAATCAAACATAAGAAAGAACATGGTTATATGAGCTGTAAGTCCTCGCAAACTTATTGATAACGGTTTTGATCATATTTATGGACACATCTAAATGGGATAATGTCCTGTTTTGAAATCTCAAAACATGAACTCTATTAACAGTCAAATATGGCTTACATACTAACCTAAATGTAACGCATTACTTTAGTTTGGATGTCGCGTAAATTATGTCGTTTATAGACGCGATTTCAATGACGAATGCCAAGTCGGACAGCCTGTTTTGGCCCACCAGACTTAATAGATGACTTCTTATAGAAAAATATCTTTTAGGAATGTCAAGTGTTTGCATGCGCCTATATTGTATAGTATATTTTAAAACTCTGCAATACGTTATTTCTTTGTACGTTATGAAATAAAACTTTTATGGATATTCCTATAAAAGCCATTGGTGGTCTAAAAGTATAATGACTCACACCATATTTACGTAATATGTCTCCCGACGCGATGTCTCTTGATATATGCAAGTTATAAGGCGCCGGTCCTTTGTTTTGGGTTCACGTCGTTCTTGCTAATTTTAATGTCGTGGTATTAAAAAAAGTCGTACACGGGTTAGTCGCGAAGTCGTTTTGGCGTCATCCCTAACTTCACACCGCGCAGTCGACAACCGAGTAGACCGCCCCTTAACAGACGTCACGCCTCAGTTGGCAGCCAAACACACGGCGGCTACAAGTTTCACTCGTATCCACCTTTGTTATATGCTGCGTACCAATCACCTGATACATACCGTGAATACGACTTCGTAACGCCTACTTGACCCAATTGCATAAATTTACAAGTGGTAAACTGGAGGAGCTCGTGAACTTTCCAGTTCGCCAAGTCGTGTTTACGATATAAACGAGCTCATTGGAGCGCAGCATAATGGTTTACGAAGTCGTATTCACGGTAACATGATGTGATTGTAAAGCAGTATTATAATCTGAGTGTGCCCTAAAATAAATGAATCGTTAATGTAATGATTACATGTGGTGTCGAAAACATGCCAATATGTTTAAGCTAATACATAATAGCAAAAATAGATAAACTAGCGAAAAATGAACAACTCAGAATACGTCCAAAACATGAAATTCTATGGTCACTAGCACCCTCATGGCTCGTCCTGTCCCGACGATTTTTGAATAATTTGAAAGGATGCATATTTTGTTATTCTAGCGTCATTTATATTCCCCGGTAACCGTTCATAGAACACCTATAAACGGTTGGCGGCGGGTACTCTGTACAATAATCTTCCGATTGCGGCGCATTTTTTCCTCATTTACATAGGTTCAGACATGCGCACTTCACCATTTCTTTATTTCATGTTATAAGCTCCACCCACATTTAAACCGCAACGAAACTGATGTGCTTTGATTGCAGCATAGCCGATATATATCTACGTCGGCGTGACGTCACAATAACATACGCCAACCAACGGGTTAAAATTCATTGCGTTGGTTGGTTGACATACGTGATTGTGACCTCACGCCTACTTCGCTTATGTCATTTTAACATCCGTTTGAAAGTGGGTGAAGCTTATACCATGAAATCAGATAATGGTGCCTCAATCGGTAGATTGGTGAACTGTGTCGACAAAACAACATCGTTCGCAGTGTCTAAGACACCGGAACCAGCACCGTTGTATGTCCGTTTATAGTTTGTTTGAGAAATGACTCTCAGGAAACCATTTATATATTTGAATAGCAGAAATCGTAAGCTTTCAAACGATATCAAGATTGTTTGGATCGGACGAACGGTAATGGTACAAGCAATCTTTCAAAAAAGCATTTTTAGGACGTGTTTTCAGTTGTTCATTTTTCGCTCGCTTATCTATTTTTGGTAATAGTTATTATTAAGGGAGTCGATACATTTAAGCAGGAACAAGTAGTAACAGTCACCGGGGCTATTTGGTTGAGAGAAGTGCTTTAAACGAAACGTACCAATTAATACTAAATATAGGTTACTTAAACTAAAAGCCCATGGTACAGGGGATGGTGTGATCAGTTGGATACAAACAGGGTTGACAGACAGAAGACAGAGTGTAATAGTAGAGGGGGAGATTTCAAACTGGAAACCAGTTTTGAGTGGAGTGCCACAGGGGTCGGTGTTGGGACCTATATTATTCTTGATATATATAAATGATTTGGATGATGACGTATCAAGCAAAGTACTAAAATTTGCAGACGATACAAACGTGTTCAGAACAGTTAAGCAGATGAAGATAAACAAACTGTACATGATGATCTAGCCAAATTGGTCAAATGGTCTGAAAAATGGCAAATGTTATTAAATTTTGGGAAGTGTTAATTCATCCACATAGGACATGAAAATGTGAACAAAGAATACATAATGAGGGATACTATATTAGGTAAAACCATAAAAGAAAAGGACTTAGGAGTAACAGTTAGTGCTGACATGAAAGTTTCGGAGCAATGTGGAATTGCTGCTTCAAAGGGTAACCAAATACTATGGCTAATTAGGAGAAATATCACATTTAAGGAGAAACAGCTAATTGTACCACTGTACACCCTTACAAAAAAGAGTCAATGGTACATTGAATACCACTGAATACCATTCAGTACCGTTGGATCATTCAATGGTAAACCAGTAGGACTCCGTGATACTTTCAATGGTATTTGAATATACCATTCAGTACCATTGGACCATTCAATGATACATCAGTGTCTCAATGGTACTCTCAATGGTATTTGAACATATCATTCAATACCATTCAATGATAAATCAGTGTCTCAATGGTACTAGAACATATCATTCAATACCATTCAATGATAAATCGGTATGTCTCAGTGGTACTCTCAATGGTATTTGCACATACCATTCAGTACCACTGGACCGTTCTATGATAAATCAGGTTTCAATGGTATTTGAACATATCATTCAATACCATTCAATGATAAATCAGTATGTCTCAGTGGTACTCTCAATGGTATTTGAACATATCATTCAGTACCACTGGACCATTCAATGATATATCAGGTTTCAGTTGTACTCTCAATGGTATTTGAACATAATTTATCATTCAATACAATTCAATGATAAATCAATATGTTTCAGTGGTACTCTCAACGGTATTTGAACATGTACCATTCACATCAGTACCACTGGACCATTCATTGATATATCAGGGTCAGAATAAAGATTATAATAATTATATGTATGTCTAAATTACGACGTTTTTTATATATCTCTATTGAATAAACTCGCGAATACACTCAGTCCGCGCCGCAGGCCCGCAGCTGCAGCAGCGCCACTCATTTTAAATTAGCCGTGAGTCATTTCGACGCGCGCGAACTTTTAAACTGATTTGGTTTTGTGTTGCAAAGCAATATTGAGGCCACATTTGGAATATTGTAAACAAGCACGGAGGCCATATCGTAAGAAGGACATAGATAAGCTAGAAAGGGTGCAACGAAGAGCAACTAAGCTGATTCCTGAACTCAAATATCTTGGTTATGAAAGACGCCTATTAGAATATAAGTTGACAAGACTAGAGACTAGGAGACTAAGAGGAAACCAAATAGAATATTTTACGATATTGAATGGTTATGAGGATATTGATAGAAATTTGTTCTCCAAACTGAAAGAAGGCACAATGTAGCATTAGTCAAGGAACAAAATAAAAGAGTAAGTTCTTATATAGCGCAGTACCCAGTCCTCAGGACTGCTCAAAGCGCTTTACACTTTACTCCCTGGCAAACTTGTTCAATTAATACCATCTCGACTTCTCTGGGAAGCATTCAGCCAACATGCAATTAATGCGCGAAGACTATTCGTACATAAATATCCACCACTGTCTATAACCAGGTACTCATTCATACAGCTGAGTGAACTGAAGCAATGTAGAGTAAACGAACGTGCCCAAGATTCGACACCGCCGCACAGAATTCGAACCCGCGTTCTCTCAGTCGAGAGTCCGGAGCTCTTTACGCTGCGCTACTGCGCTCCACAAAGGAACAGTGTAGGTGGGATACGAGAAAGTACTCATTCTCTCATAGGAAAATAAATGACTGGAACACATTATCTGATGATTGCATTAATGCTGGCAGTGTGAATATATTGACCGCTATCTGGCGAGGGCGGGTTATACGTAGCTTAAAAATTGTTGGACTCTCGATAAGCCAAAGGCTTCCTTGTCCACATGCTTATAGCTCTGGGCGGCAATCTTGTTAAATCTTTATCTCCAAATCATCCTCACACGTCGCTGATTACACTAGTCTCAGTAGTGTACGTTGACACCACAGTGTGCCACAGCATTTGCTGTAGATGATTTTTGATGATTTTCTAATAAGCAAGCTGCATCGGCGTGGGAAATATAACAATGAGTGATATGCATTTAGAAATTAATTATTGTAGAATTCCGTGGATGCAGTATTTGGTTCCACAAACACGGGTCATTAACTAACTGATTGGATGCTGTGACGTCATGACCTCTGTTTGTATGCACATACTCCTTGTGTGTATTGTGTTTGGAAATATATGGATAATTTAAATGTTTGTAATGCATTTAAAGTAATTTCTCAATGCCATTATGTCGTATGTGAGTTATGTCTTTGCTGGAGACTTAAACGCAGTTGTTTTTCATATGTTCATATATTTTGTCTTTCTGATATACTTTATCATTTCATATACACTGTACTTCATTTATCCATGTACCTCACTGCCACGACAGTGGCATAAATATACCACATTACCCTGAAAGGAAAATCGCACACAGGAGTTGAACTTTTCGGTCTCGTATAACGCAACAAGTGCGGTAGAAGTCCGGAGTGTCGCAATATATAATACAACAACTATATTATATTAATTAATTGCAGCAAATCAAGCCATGCATTTTAACTGTACACTCGAACTTTGTTTTACCTGGGTAATACAACCACATTACGTTAAAGTCACCCTAGGACAGTGTCAAATTATTTCATAACAGTAATATATTGGAAATTAGTCCCGCTAATAAGTCACCTTTCTATTCAGGTCAATTTCTCGAGGGTGCCGTAATGATGAGGTCCACTGTAATACATATCCATGTGCAACGGTACTCTTTGTCAGCGTGTGGCACTGGATATATGTGAGCGTTTCCAAAAAGATAATTTGAATACATTGTGTAAACGACGTCTCCGTAGATGAGACACCTGATATTGTTCATAAATAAAGTGCAGTTATAACATACTAACAACTAACAAATAACATTTAATATAGTGACGCATCTTTTCAGTTTAATAAAAAATAGTTCCTGGGCGTCATTGAAGTATTGCACAGTGAAGTTGCTATTCACTCTGCCAGGAAGCGACCTAATACTTTGATGAAGTACGTACCGAAAACAGAATCATAGGCATTGCTTGAAAAACTAACGACTTCAAACTATACAGCCTCAATCCCCAACACATCAACGTTAACCGTCTTTGCGGCATTCGACACAGTTGTCTGTATGGCCGAAGGGAGAAAGAATGTTGTTTAACCAAAGATGCTTGACTGTTTGTTGCAGTGACGACATCTGGTTGTGGGTAATTGTCAGCAGTGTCCTACTAGGACATTACGCTGAGGGTTTATTTGAGAGTGTCTTATTCTAGAGTTAGTGAGTTCACTACAGGTTACACGTTTACCCTTGTGTGGAATATGTTCTTCCACTGGCAGAGACACAGTGTTGAGAAGGAACTAACGGAATTTAATATATCAACCAAAAGACACAGGCAATAAGGAGTGAACGAAATTGCTCAAGTTTCGAAAGGTCAGCAGGTGGACTCGAACTAGGTCCTCTCAATTGAGAATCAGGCGCTCTAACTTCGGACCACCGCGCCGCAAACGACGGAAGACGGTCGTCGCTCAGTTCTCCACTGTCCGTTTACCTGACTTCAACTCATGTGCCGTGCCTGCTGTCAGCTTCGTATACGTGTTTGTCGTCATCCGTCGCATTTCTCAGCGATTCGTAGTCGCCTGATACGACAACACCTGTTAGTTCAGTATTTTCGTACTGTGTGTTCGGTGAAGTCATTATTTCATAATTCGCCTTCGTTTGCTGGAGAGATTCACCATCACTGGGATGCGATTGCACTGGAGAGACGGCCACATTTTCGTACTGCGAAGGATCATTGATGACGTTCGTGTTTGTTTCACCGGAGTTCACGTAACTAGGCCCACCACTGTTAGCAGCGTTCACATAATCAGCTCCACCGATGCCTTGTGTGTTCACGTAAGTAGCCCCGCCAGTATTGGCCGTATTCACATAACTAACAGTTTCGCCATTGCGTGATTTGTTTACGTAACAGTATTCGCCGACGCCGTCTGGTCCTTGTGGACTCAACTCCTGTCCGTCGGTAGCAGGGGACGAAACAGAAAACAGCGCGGTCGCTCTGTTCTGTGAGGACTTAGTCGCTTGTCGTCTGCAAACACAACACGTGAACATTTACCGACACACCAAATGTGTGTTGTGTATTTATTAATATTTAGTTCAGTTAGCAAAAATATATTTTACAGCTATCGCTTGTGAAAGGTATCAGGATGAATATGCATATCTTCATTACAACACGAGAATGAAAGTTACGCTGAAAAAAGGAATGAAGACGTACTATGTACTAGATATGCCGGTATAGCAATAGGCCAGCGAATGGCGGGTTAATTTAAACGGATTCCTTCAGTATTTAAACTAAAACTGCTGAGTTATCGGACGTACCTTCTATACAGAATCACGACAGCCGCCACCACAGCAAGGACGACTACTACACACCCAGCGGCCACGCCGATGTATGGGCCCACACCTACAACACCATGTACGTGACGGTATTGCTACAAGTTGGGAATATTTATTTTATTGGTCACCGCACGCGGCAACCATGAAAACCATTGTTGGGAAACTGTTTTGGAGAAAATGTTGGCCGCGTGCGTCTGGCTTTAAGTGTGCCCGATATGCTTGTCGATCTGTCGGAGAAGATAGAAACAATGCTAATTGAGTGGCGAACAACTGTCCAGATGGCGGCAATGTGAAAGAGCTTAAGAAGACAATTTATTGCTCAAGCCAATTGTCTCTTACAAATCTGACGTTTTTCCTGTTTGTCCATCTTGCCAGGGTGCCGTGGGAAATAGGCCGCTCTGCGGGTTTTTTGACGTTGACGCCCAGTCAGTCATCCACGGACTGGTCGTAGTTGTTGGACTTGTCAGGCGGTCAGTGGGATTAGTGGAGGAAGCGAGAAAGTTAGGGAGTGTGTGTGTGTTCGGGAAGGTTTTGGCCTTATTTGTTGTTGTTGTTGTTATTTGTTGTTGTTGTTGTTATTTGTTGTTGTTGTTGTTATTTGTTTTGTTGTTGTTATTTGTTGTTGTTGTTGTTATTTGTTTTTGTTTTTGTTATTTGTTGTTGTTGTTATTGTTGTTGTTGGGGTGGCGGCGGTTATGACGGTGAGTTTGAAGGATGTTGTTGTTCTTGTTGTTGTCGTTGCGACAAGTTGAGAGAAATGCCAGTTCTTCCTTTGGTATTAAACTTGGAGACACTGTCGTGACACACTTGGATTATGCAGACGACATTGCCATTTTTTGCACATCGCGTGCTGACCTCGTCGTCGTCCTCAAGGAACTCTGCTCTGTAGCCAGGGATTTTGGTCTTTACACCAGCTGGGTCAAAACGAAAGCTTTGGCAATATGCGCGGACGTCGATTAGGTCAAGCCCTTCACCATAAATGGCGAAATCATCGAGTTTGTGCATGACTTTACTTACCTGCGTTCCACCATAGCTGCCGACGGCTCGGTCGAATGTGAGACCTCCGTTGGAATCGTCAAAGCAGCGCTTGCAATGAACCGATTGGCTAATGCTCTATGGCGCAGACGTTCCGTCTTGTGGGGAACTAAGTTAAAAATGTTCAATGCAGGCCAGGAAAATTGACGCGTTCGCCATGAAGACACACCGTCGCCTCGAGAATTTAAAGTAGTTCCATTACATCCGAAATAATACGATTATAGAACGCACTGTATCCGTACTCATTACCCGGAGACGCCTCCGATGGTTTGGTCACCTGCAGCGCATGGCACCAGATTACCATGCATTACAGGTGTACCAATCCCACCCACATAGTCGAGCGGACGGCCATTGAACGCTCCACCTCACGGTCGGTGACAAAGGATGTGACCTATACGCTGGAGACCCGACAAAACCATTAAGTCAAGATTAAAGAATAGAATATACTAAAGTTGGTTTCAGTATAGCTTTGCTTTCATAGTATTTGAACATTGTCATTTGGGAAACTTAAGAATTGTTATTACAGGCATAATTGTGCTATCATTGTATTGATCATATCATGTGTATGCATGGAGCAGTGTTATAATGACCCACTCAAATTAACAAATTTAAACAATCAAGTTTATATATTTTTTTATTTCAATAACTTACACAAATTAATAACGACGACCACGATAATAACATCAGCATCAATAGATAACGATCTTAGCATACTGGCTGCAGCGGTGTACCCAGGATTGACATGTTGGGGGTTTCCAAACGGGTATTACCAGTGGCGCCGGAACGAAATTCATATTGGGGGGGTTCGGAGCTTCAGCACCACATTTCGCCGCCGCGCCGCCTCACGTCTTCACATCTTCCTTCACCTTGTGGCTGGCTCTCTGGGCTGTTGAAAATTGTTCGCCGCTGCGCCGCTGTAACTTCAGCTTCTCCGCTGTTTCAGCTGTGAACTCATGACATCCGAAAACGGAGGGGGGAGCAGTGTAATTGAAAACCAAACCCTAACCCTGTTCCACCGCCTATGGGTATTACCGTCATATTTCCGTGTACTCACGTAAATTGCCATAGTTTTTATCATACAGCAGTGCAGAAAATTTGAGGCGTTTCCGGACAACAACAAAATCCCCCTTGGTACGCCCCTACTGAACGTTACCGTATGGATCATACAATAGTGATGAATTTTCGGGGGGTTTCCGGGCAACCAAAAAACACCCCTGGGTACGCCACTGGGCTGACACGTTCACTGTTTAATTAGTTTCCTTTCCCACGGTTCTCGTTTAATTAACCCGTATGCGACTGTGCACGATAGTCCCTCCTGCGTACATTATCCATCGTTCTCGCAGCCGAACTATGACACGCACATTTCTGTATGTCTGTATGTCTGTCATTTAAATTCTCACATAAAACAATGCTACACACCGGAAAATGTTAATTACGCGTCCTTGTCTGTTACAAACCTGTCTTTCCTTTTCCAGCTTGTCTCTCTTGTCTGGGTGTGGAAGGAAATGGCTTGCTCTGCGGGGGTTGTGACGTGGCAGTGACGTTGTTCAGCCGGGTCGTCCAGTCAGTTTCTAACGGTCCCGTGGTCAGCCACGGACTGGACATTCTTGTTGACATGGTCAGGTGGTCAGTGGGATTAGTGGATAAACCGGGAGTGACATTGACTGTGTGTGTATTGGGGACATTTTTGGTAGGGATAGTGACCGTAGTTGTTGTAGTCGTTGTTGTAGGTTGTAACAAAACTGAAAATAACAATAGTTTGCTTTTAGTTCGAAAGTTATTCAACGTTAAACTGTAGGTTTACTTACCACCAGGCACGTACGATTGCAAGTGGCGTGTGTGCGAACATACATAATTAAATGAACAACGAACTATGAAAGTGTTTATCTACTCCAAAAACATAGACATCGAGTGCATATCTACTGCTGAAGCATAGACACCGAAACGACAATTATTAAAGCACATATCCCAACAGAAAACCCCTATAAATCTGTTTAAAGTCATAGTACAGTAAGACACAGTTATCTGTCATCTGCAAGTATTCATAGACAATTTCTGAAGAGTGTGTACACAGTTTTCAAAATTGCAATCAAAGGTGGCAGACTAATGGTTGGGAAGCCATTGGTAAGCATGTCATGTTTAACATGATATCAATCAATTTCATCCCTCTCGCGTACACGTAACCTGCCCAGACCAGGTAAGTTTATTAGGCTTACTTTAGTCGAGTCTGCACAACAAGTTACACTGTTTCTCGTAATTTAATCCACGCATGATCAATGATGTGGACAACGGGACACATTTACGCATCAAAGATAACGTATTACTGATGACACGTACCTTTCTTACATATGAACTTATTAGATTGAGTACAATATTCGTCGCCCCAGGATCCGTTCGGTGTGATCACTGCACATTGCGCATTGCTATCTGGTTCTCTGCCAACCCAATTTATGAAGTTGAAAGTGGTTCCATCGAGCCAGTGCCAGTCTGTGTATTTACTGGCGGCTGTTCCTTCTCTTGTTGTGTTCCTCCGTATTCCCAACCAGTGGTCTTCTGTCATTTTTCTATTCCTAGTGCAGTTGCAGCAATTATTCAGCATGGTGACATAGACATGCACATTCCAGTACAAAAGGTACGCCATTACATTATCTACACAGAGACTAGGATAGCAAATACGTTAAACTTATTATCGGGATGCACGGAGTTCAGTGACTGTGGCATGCATATATGAAATGGTTGCACTTACTTTGTTAAAATCTTGCTTTCTTCTAAACTGTGTATACTGATTAGGTGTGCCGACATTTGTGCGCAGGTGTTTTTGGCATTCACAAATATCACACGTTGAGATACAAATATGTAGCAGTTGTTGGACCAATTCACCCATCCATCAGGACAATCACTGGCAGATACATCTGCAAATGGTAGACAAATATTTATTTGTACATCATGTCGATCAATATATATGAACGCCAGTGTGCTTAAAGATGAAATATGTGTCCTGGCCTCTCAATTGTGCTGAACAGATTTTATTACTTTCATTATTTCACTCTATTACACGATTGTGCCAAAAGAAAGTTAAAGAAGCCTGGCAGCAAGTAATAGGGGCCGAGACAAAAACTGTCAGAGATAAAACATACAAAACGAAAGGAACGATGCAATAGTAGTTGCGTCTCTATGATGTTTTTGTACTGATTACTTATTACATCTTCTATTGTCTTTAACGCAAGATGTGTAACCGATAACAACAATCCGACAAAAGATAGATGCCATTTTGATTTGTTAAAGCACGTCTGTACAAGGCCTCCGAGAAAAATGGGCCTATTTCTACCTACTATTTATTTTTACATAATTATTGCAAACATGTTCCATTAATTGGGGTACCCTTGTTGAATAACGTTGACACGCAGGAAATAACATTGTCGGGTTTATCATACAATCTACACGCTCCCATACACGAACGTAATCATGCACAATCGCTCGCACACATACACTCACTCACAAATGAACTTACAGACGTACACGCGCGCGCGCACGCACGCACGCGCACACACACACGCACAGCAACGCTCACGATCAAGGATAAGCAGATAGACTAGTGTACAGTCTTCCAGTTTCTATTGCGACAATGAAGCTATGCATTACTTTGATTGGTGTGCAACTTTCTTGCTACATCGACGAACGTATCGCCGCTTCACCAGCGTGCTCCAAGTGTAACGTCATTTAAACATACGTACCTTTTGCGAATGTCAACAAGACCACGACCCGTGTTAGCAGCAGCATGACGACCCGTCTGTGTCCGCAGCGACGTCAAACCGACTGGTTAAGGAAACACCGAAGAATCATTACTTCATTGTTGATACCATGATATTAAACGTTATGCAGGTGAATCCCCGCTGGGTGTCGATGGACGTGACATGTAAGCAAGACTCGAGGACTGCGTTTCATTCGTGTGTCCGTGTTTTATTTAGCAATACATTATGCTGAGAACATATCACCTACCGACACAATTATCTTTCCCGTCTTTACATTCAACGCCACTTAGGGGTCGTATACGATTATCGTTTCACGATTCGGGGGTATTTATAGGTGCGCCCCTTGAGGTCGTAATATCGACAATGGATGGCATTACAATTTTGCTGAAGATTGTGTCATGCAGTCAACACTGTCGTATCCAGGAAATTTCTTAGGGGAGCAACATTTTTAACACATGCAATATGGCTCAAACACGCGAGTACTGCCCTGTCTAGTTTATGGCTACCACAGTTTGGAGAGTTGGGGCGTCACCAGCTCCCACCAATCAACATTCCATTGTGGGGGGTGCAACAGCCCTCATCGCCTACCTAAATACGCCGGTAAGCCAGTCTACCATTTAGTTTATTGGTAACTTGTATTCGAATAAGCGATGTACTTATATCTTACGCAACACGGTCTATACGGGAGCGTAATAAAATTGGCTACTTGAGGCATTATACCTTTAGACCATTAGGTGAGTTTTGAATGAAACGATACGAATATTATGTCTGAATAAAACAAAACGTTGGTTTACGGCGAAATAATTATGTTACCTGCCTGATTTAATTACAAACTGGTATAGTCACGTAACGAACGCAGTGTTTTTCATGGTGCGGTGATGAAAATCAAACATAAGAAAGAACATGGTTATATGAGCTGTAAGTCCTCGCAAACTTATTGATAACGGTTTTGATCATATTTATGGACACATCTAAATGGGATAATGTCCTGTTTTGAAATCTCAAAACATGAACTCTATTAACAGTCAAATATGGCTTACATACTAACCTAAATGTAACGCATTACTTTAGTTTGGATGTCGCGTAAATTATGTCGTTTATAGACGCGATTTCAATGACGAATGCCAAGTCGGACAGCCTGTTTTGGCCCACCAGACTTAATAGATGACTTCTTATAGAAAAATATCTTTTAGGAATGTCAAGTGTTTGCATGCGCCTATATTGTATAGTATATTTTAAAACTCTGCAATACGTTATTTCTTTGTACGTTATGAAATAAAACTTTTATGGATATTCCTATAAAAGCCATTGGTGGTCTAAAAGTATAATGACTCAGACCATATTTACGTAATATGTCTCCCGA
Source organism: Paraescarpia echinospica (assembly GCA_020002185.1). Taxonomy (NCBI): domain Eukaryota; kingdom Metazoa; phylum Annelida; class Polychaeta; order Sabellida; family Siboglinidae; genus Paraescarpia; species Paraescarpia echinospica. Next base: position 4,024,920 of record CM034535.1, read on the forward strand.
CGCGATGTCTCTTGATATATGCAAGTTATAAGGCGCCGGTCCTTTGTTTTGGGTTCACGTCGTTCTTGCTAATTTTAATGTCGTGGTATTAAAAAAAGTCGTACACGGGTTAGTCGCGAAGTCGTTTTGGCGTCATCCCTAACTTCACACCGCGCAGTCGACAACCGAGTAGACCGCCCCTTAACAGACGTCACGCCTCAGTTGGCAGCCAAACACACGGCGGCTACAAGTTTCACTCGTATCCACCTTTGTTATGCCGCGTTCCAATCACTTCGTGTATACCATGAATACGACTTCGTAACCCCTACTTGACCCAATTGCGTTCCAGTTCGCGTGTTGACGCTATAGACGAGCCCATTGGAACGCAGCTTACGAATTCGTATTCACGGTATACATGAGGTATTTGGAACGCAGCATTATAATCTGAGTGTGCCTTATAATTAATGAATCTTTAACGTAATGGTTGCTTGTGGTATCGAAAACATCCCAATACGTTTTAAGCTAATACGTAATAGTTATTATTACGGGAGTCGATACATTTAAGCAAGAACAAGTAGTAAGAGTCATCGGGGCTGTTTGGTTGAGAAAAGTGCTTTACCCGAAACATACCGATTAATACTAAATATATGTTACTGAAACTAAAAGCCCATGGTATAGGGGATGGCGTGCATCCACATAGGACATGGAAATGTGAACAAAGAATACATAATGAGGGATACTATAAGGTAAAACTGTAAAAGAAAAGGACTTAGGGGTAACAGTTAGTGCTGACATGAAAGTTTCGGAGCAATGTGGAATTGCTGCTTCAAAGGGTAACCAAATGATAGGGCTAATTGGGAGAAATATCAGCTAAGTGTACTGTCCAAAGCAATATTGAGGCCACATTTGGAATATTGTATACAAGCATGGAGGAGATATCGCAAGAAGAAAGAACACAAATAAGCTAGAAAGAGTGCAACGAAGAGCAACTAAGCTGATTCCTGAACTCAAATATATTGGTTATGAAAGACGTCTATTAGAATGTGGGTTGACAACACTAGAGACTAGGAGACTAAGAGGAGACCAAATAGAAGTTTTTAAGATATTGAATGGTTATGAGGATATTGATAGAAATATTTTCTTCAAACTGAAAGAAGGCAGTATAACCAGAGGGCACAATGCAGCATTAGTCAAGGTACAGTGTAGGTTGGATATGAGAAAGTACCCATTCTCTCAGAGGACAATAAATGACTGGAACGAATTATCTGATGATTGTGTTAATGCTAGCAGTGTGAATCTGTTCAATAATAAAATTGACAACTATCTGGCGAGGGCGGTTTACACGTAGCTTGAAAATTGTTGGACTTTCGATAAGCCAAAGGCTTTCTTGTCCGCATGCCGTCTGGAGCTTATAGCTCTAGACGGCAATCTTGTTAAATTTTGATCTCCAAATAATCCTCGCACGTCGCTGATTACACTAGTCTCAGTAGTGTACGTTGACACCACAGTGTGCCACAGCATTTGCTGTAGATGCATTTGTAGAGATGTTTGATGATTTTCTAATAAGCACGCTGTATTGGCGTGGGAAATATAACAATGAATGATATGCAACTAGAAATTAATAATCGTAGAATTCCGTGGATGCAGTATTCGGTTCCACAAACACGGGTAACTAAACTAACTGATTGCATGCCGTGACGTCATGAAGTAATTTCTAAATGCCA
>CM034535.1:4027622-4061853 GCA_020002185.1 Paraescarpia echinospica
TTGGTTTCAGTATAGCTTTGCTTTCATAGTATTTGAACATTGTCATTTGGGAAACTTAAGAATTGTTATTACAGGCATAATTGTGCTATCATTGTATTGATCATATCATGTGTATGCATGGAGCAGTGTTATAATGACCCACTCAAATTAACAAATTTAAACAATCAAGTTTATATATTTTTTTATTTCAATAACTTACACAAATTAATAACGACGACCACGATAATAACATCAGCATCAATAGATAACGATCTTAGCATACTGGCTGCAGCGGTGTACCCAGGATTGACATGTTGGGGGTTTCCAAACGGGTATTACCAGTGGCGCCGGAACGAAATAAAATATGCCATAGTTTTATCACCTTTAGCGGTGGAAATTTGGGGCGTTTCCGGTTAACAACAAAGTCCTTGGTACGCTACTGGGCGTTTAGTATGGCTCATGCAATGGTGATGGATTTTTCCGGGGTTTCCGAACTGACAAAAACACCCTGGATTACGCCACTGGGCTGACACGTTCACTGTTTAATTAGTTTCCTTTCCCACGGTTCTCGTTTAATTAACCCGTATGCGACTGTGCACGATAGTCCCTCCTGCGTACATTATCCATCGTTCTCGCAGCCGAACTATGACACGCACATTTCTGTATGTCTGTATGTCTGTCATTTAAATTCTCACATAAAACAATGCTACACACCGGAAAATGTTAATTACGCGTCCTTGTCTGTTACAAACCTGTCTTTCCTTTTCCAGCTTGTCTCTCTTGTCTGGGTGTGGAAGGAAATGGCTTGCTCTGCGGGGGTTGTGACGTGGCAGTGACGTTGTTCAGCCGGGTCGTCCAGTCAGTTTCTAACGGTCCCGTGGTCAGCCACGGACTGGACATTCTTGTTGACATGGTCAGGTGGTCAGTGGGATTAGTGGATAAACCGGGAGTGACATTGACTGTGTGTGTATTGGGGACATTTTTGGTAGGGATAGTGACCGTAGTTGTTGTAGGTTGTAACAAAACTGAAAATAACAATAGTTTGCTTTTAGTTCGAAAGTTATTCAACGTTAAACTGTAGGTTTACTTACCACCAGGCACGTACGATTGCAAGTGGCGTGTGTGCGAACATACATAATTAAATGAACAACGAACTATGAAAGTGTTTATCTACTCCAAAAACATAGACATCGAGTGCATATCTACTGCTGAAGCATAGACACCGAAACGACAATTATTAAAGCACATATCCCAACAGAAAACCCCTATAAATATGTTCAAAGCCATAGTACAGTAAGACACAGTTATCTGTCATCTGCAAGTATTCATAGACAATTTCTGAAGAGTGTGTACACAGTTTTCAAAATTGCAATCAAAGGTGGCAGACTAATGGTTGGGAAGCCATTGGTAAGCATGTCATGTTTAACATGATATCAATCAATTTCATCCCTCTCGCGTACACGTAACCTGCCCAGACCAGGTAAGTTTATTAGGCTTACTTTAGTCGAGTCTGCACAACAAGTTACACTGTTTCTCGTAATTTAATCCACGCATGATCAATGATGTGGACAACGGGACACATTTACGCATCAAAGATAACGTATTACTGATGACACGTACCTTTCTTACATATGAACTTATTAGATTGAGTACAATATTCGTCGCCCCAGGATCCGTTCGGTGTGATCACTGCACATTGCGCATTGCTATCTGGTTCTCTGCCAACCCAATTTATGAAGTTGAAAGTGGTTCCATCGAGCCAGTGCCAGTCTGTGTATTTACTGGCGGCTGTTCCTTCTCTTGTTGTGTTCCTCCGTATTCCCAACCAGTGGTCTTCTGTCATTTTTCTATTCCTAGTGCAGTTGCAGCAATTATTCAGCATGGTGACATAGACATGCACATTCCAATACAAACGGTACGCCATTACATTATGTATACAGAGAGTAGGATAGCAAATACGTTAAACTTATTATCGGGATGCACGGAGTTCAGTGACTGTGGCATGCATATATGAAATGGTTGCACTTACTTTGTTAAAATCTTGCTTTCTTCTAAACTGTGTATACTGATTAGGTGTGCCGACATTTGTGCGCAGGTGTTTTTGGCATTCACAAATATCACACGTTGAGATACAAATATGTAGCAGTTGTTGGACCAATTCACCCATCCATCAGGACAATCACCAGCAGATACATCTGCAAATGGTAGACAAATATTTATTTGTACATCATGTCGATCAATATATATGAACGCCAGTGTGCTTAAAGATGAAATATGTGTCCTGGCCTCTCAATTGTGCTGAACAGATTTTATTACTTTCATTATTTCACTCTATTACACGATTGTGCCAAAAGAAAGTTAAAGAAGCCTGGCAGCAAGTAATAGGGGCCGAGACAAAAACTGTCAGAGATAAAACATACAAAACGAAAGGAACGATGCAATAGTAGTTGCGTCTCTATGATGTTTTTGTACTGATTACTTATTACATCTTCTATTGTCTTTAACGCAAGATGTGTAACCGATAACAACAATCCGACAAAAGATAGATGCCATTTTGATTTGTTAAAGCACGTCTGTACAAGGCCTCCGAGAAAAATGGGCCTATTTCTACCTACTATTTATTTTTACATAATTATTGCAAACATGTTCCATTAATTGGGGTACCCTTGTTGAATAACGTTGACACGCAGGAAATAACATTGTCGGGTTTATCATACAATCTACACGCTCCCATACACGAACGTAATCATGCACAATCGCTCGCACACATACACTCACTCACAAATGAACTTACAGACGTACACGCGCGCGCGCACGCACGCACGCGCACACACACACGCACAGCAACGCTCACGATCAAGGATAAGCAGATAGACTAGTGTACAGTCTTCCAGTTTCTATTGCGACAATGAAGCTATGCATTACTTTGATTGGTGTGCAACTTTCTTGCTACATCGACGAACGTATCGCCGCTTCACCAGCGTGCTCCAAGTGTAACGTCATTTAAACATACGTACCTTTTGCGAATGTCAACAAGACCACGACCCGTGTTAGCAGCAGCATGACGACCCGTCTGTGTCCGCAGCGACGTCAAACCGACTGGTTAAGGAAACACCGAAGAATCATTACTTCATTGTTGATACCATGATATTAAACGTTATGCAGGTGAATCCCCGCTGGGTGTCGATGGACGTGACATGTAAGCAAGACTCGAGGACTGCGTTTCATTCGTGTGTCCGTGTTTTATTTAGCAATACATTATGCTGAGAACATATCACCTACCGACACAATTATCTTTCCCGTCTTTACATTCAACGCCACTTAGGGGTCGTATACGATTATCGTTTCACGATTCGGGGGTATTTATAGGTGCGCCCCTTGAGGTCGTAATATCGACAATGGATGGCATTACAATTTTGCTGAAGATTGTGTCATGCAGTCAACACTGTCGTATCCAGGAAATTTCTTAGGGGAGCAACATTTTTAACACATGCAATATGGCTCAAACACGCGAGTACTGCCCTGTCTAGTTTATGGCTACCACAGTTTGGAGAGTTGGGGCGTCACCAGCTCCCACCAATCAACATTCCATTGTGGGGGGTGCAACAGCCCTCATCGCCTACCTAAATACGCCGGTAAGCCAGTCTACCATTTAGTTTATTGGTAACTTGTATTCGAATAAGCGATGTACTTATATCTTACGCAACACGGTCTATACGGGAGCGTAATAAAATTGGCTACTTGAGGCATTATACCTTTAGACCATTAGGTGAGTTTTGAATGAAACGATACGAATATTATGTCTGAATAAAACAAAACGTTGGTTTACGGCGAAATAATTATGTTACCTGCCTGATTTAATTACAAACTGGTATAGTCACGTAACGAACGCAGTGTTTTTCATGGTGCGGTGATGAAAATCAAACGTAAGAAAGAACATGGTTATATGAGCTGTAAGTCCACGCAAACTTATTGATAACGGTTTTGATCATATTTATGGACACATCTAAATGGGATAATGTCCTGTTTTGAAATCTCAAAACATGAACTCTATTAACAGTCAAATATGGCTTATATACTAACCTAAATGTAACGCATTACTTTAGTTTGGATGTCGCGTAAATTATGTCGTTTATAGACGCGATTTCAATGACGAATGCCAAATCGGACAGCCTGTTTTGACCCGCCAGACTTAATAGATGACTTCTTATAGAAAAATATCTTTTAGGAATGTCAAGTGTTTGCATGCGCCTATATTGTATAGTATATTTTAAAACTCTGCAATACGTTATTTCTTTGTACGTTATGAAATAAAACTTTTATGGATATTCCTATAAAAGCCATTGGTGGTCTAAAAGTATAATGACTCACACCAAATTTACGTAATATGTCTCCCGACGCGATGTCTCTTGATATATGCAAGTTATAAGGCGCCGGTCCTTTGTTTTGGGTTCACGTCGTTCTTGCTAATTTTAATGTCGTGGTATTAAAAAAAGTCGTACACGGGTTAGTCGCGAAGTCGTTTTGGCGTCATCCCTAACTTCACACCGCGCAGTCGACAACCGAGTAGACCGCCCCTTAACAGACGTCACGCCTCAGTTGGCAGCCAAACACACGGCGGCTACAAGTTTCACTCGTATCCACCTTTGTTATGCCGCGTTCCAATCACTTCGTGTATACCATGAATACGACTTCGTAACCCCTACTTGACCCAATTGCGTTCCAGTTCGCGTGTTGACGCTATAGACGAGCCCATTGGAACGCAGCTTACGAATTCGTATTCACGGTATACATGAGGTATTTGGAACGCAGCATTATAATCTGAGTGTGCCCTATAATTAATGAATCTTTAACGTAATGGTTGCTTGTGGTATCGAAAACATCCCAATACGTTTTAAGCTAATACGTAATAGTTATTATTACGGGAGTCGATACATTTAAGCAAGAACAAGTAGTAAGAGTCATCGGGGCTGTTTGGTTGAGAAAAGTGCTTTACCCGAAACATACCGATTAATACTAAATATATGTTACTGAAACTAAAAGCCCATGGTATAGGGGATGGCGTGCATCCACATAGGACATGGAAATGTGAACAAAGAATATGTAATGAGGGATACTATATAAGGTAAAACTGTAAAAGAAAAGGACTTAGGGGTAATAGTTAGTGCTGACATGAAAGTTTCGGAGCAATGTGGAATTGCTGCTTCAAAGGGTAACCAAATGATAGGGCTAATTGGGAGAAATATCAGCTAAGTGTACTGTCCAAAGCAATATTGAGGCCACATTTGGAATATTGTATACAAGCATGGAGGAGATATCGCAAGAAGAAAGAACACAAATAAGCTAGAAAGAGTGCAACGAAGAGCAACTAAGCTGATTCCTGAACTCAAATATATTGGTTATGAAAGACGTCTATTAGAATGTGGGTTGACAACATTAGAGACTAGGAGACTAAGAGGAGACCAAATAGAAGTTTTTAAGATATTGAATGGTTATGAGGATATTGATAGAAATATTTTCTTCAAACTGAAAGAAGGCAGTATAACCAGAGGGCACAATGCAGCATTAGTCAAGGTACAGTGTAGGTTGGATATGAGAAAGTACCCATTCTCTCAGAGGACAATAAATGACTGGAACGAATTATCTGATGATTGTGTTAATGCTAGCAGTGTGAATCTGTTCAATAATAAAATTGACAACTATCTGGCGAGGGCGGTTTACACGTAGCTTGAAAATTGTTGGACTTTCGATAAGCCAAAGGCTTTCTTGTCCGCATGCCGTCTGGAGCTTATAGCTCTAGACGGCAATCTTGTTAAATTTTGATCTCCAAATAATCTTCGCACGTCGCTGATTACACTAGTCTCAGTAGTGTACGTTGACACCACAGTGTGCCACAGCATTTGCTGTAGATGCATTTGTAGAGATGTTTGATGATTTTCTAATAAGCACGCTGTATTGGCGTGGGAAATATAACAATGAATGATATGCAACTAGAAATTAATAATCGTAGAATTCCGTGGATGCAGTATTCGGTTCCACAAACACGGGTAACTAAACTAACTGATTGCATGCCGTGACGTCATGAAGTAATTTCTAAATGCCATAAGGTAGTGTGGGAGTTAATTGTGTCTTTGCTGGAGACTTAAACGCACAGTTGTTTTTCATATGTTCATATAGTTTGTTTTTCTGATATACGTTAACATTTCATATACTTCATTCATCCATGTACCTCACTGCCACGACAGTGGCATACATATACCACATCACTATGAAAGAAAAATTGCAAACGGGATCTGAACAGTGATTCTGTTTTCGGTACGTATTTCACCAAAGTATTACATTGCTTCCTGGCAGAGTAAATAGCAACTTCAATGATGCCCTGGAACCATTTTTTATTAAACTGATTGAAAAGATGCGTCGCGATATTAAATGTTATTTGTTATTTATTAGCATGCTATAACTGCACTTTATTTATGAACAATATCAGGTGTCTCATCTATGGAGACGTCGTTTACATAATGTATTCAAGTTATCTTTTGCAAACGCTCCCATAAAATGTTATCCAATGCCACACGCCGACAAAGGGCAACGTTGCACATGGATATGTATTACAGTGGACCTCGTCATTGCGGTCACGCTCGAGAAATTGACCTGAATAGAGAGGTGACGTATTAGAGGGACTAATTTCCAATATTTTACTGTTATTAAATAATGTGGAACTGTCCTAGGGTGATCTTAACGTAAAGATTGCTCAAAGGCCATATCTTGTCCAAATGTTTTTTCCAAAGAACTGTAAATATACTTGTACATGTGTGTTATTCGATGTTATCGCAAATTTTCCAAAAACATTGATAACATTGGTCTTAAACTATGACCGATCACAATGCAAACCTGGAAATGTCTGCGCAGATACCTGACGTCACTCGTGGAACCGCCTACACGGTCACATGGTCTACGCTGCTAAATGCTATTTCATTATACTGTGTTTATCATTCACGTGTATAATTTATGTAGATATATGTTGTGAGAAACAGTCGCAATTTGGGGTTTGACTGGAAATTCGGTGCACATCTTCCTCAAAGACCCAATTTGTCGGCAGAAAATGGAACATTTTGTGTGTAAAGGACGGAATCCATGCTACGCCGACAGCGAATAACATCACTTGTGGTTCAGATCTACCGATGGATATATCTTATGAGGTGGAAGATGGATGTCAAAATACAGTTAGATGACAATAAATCAACAGTCCTTAAAATGACTAAAAAGATGCGTCAATATGCGAACGAGTACCACAACAACACCACTGGCAATTTCACCACAACAAACTCAACAGCCAGCCGTCAGTTGCCGGTCTCTCTCGACAGGTTCATGCCTTGGCCTGTATACGTTGCATCGCATCAACACCAGGCAATCTAACATCAGCAGAAACAACATTAATCTCTCAAATATCATCATCGCTGTCACGAAAATATATTTGATCATCGTATGCATCGGTCTCGGTAACAGAAGAGACACCGCTCTCAAGCCACCTGCCGCCATTTTATGAGTTGTTTACACGAGGCGGGTCGCGCGCGGGGCGGCTGTCAATCGGTCAGGGCGGTCCAGGCTGGGGGCCGTTTTCCTCGGCAGTTACTCGGCAGTTTCCGTAAGACGGCAAATTCAGAGGTTCTTTTTTATCTTGTACGCTCTTATGCGATTCATAAACATATTTTCAATAGCATCATCTGAAAGTGCATATATCATTTATTACAGTGTATTATGGAACACAGCACATTTTATCCCAGGATATGGCCTTAAAAAACTGACGTCTCCAAACCATACAGCCTCAATCCCCAACACATCAACGTTAACCGTCTTTGCGGCATTCGACACAGTTGTCTGTATGGCCGAAGGGAGAAAGAATGTTGTTTAACCAAAGATGCTTGACTGTTTGTTGCAGCGACGACATTTGGGTCAGGATAATTGGATACTGAGCTGAGGGTTTATTTGAAAGTGTCTTATTCTAAAGTTAGTGAGTTCACTACAGGTTACACATTTATCCCTTGTATGGAATATTTTTCTTCCACTGGCAGAGACACAATGTTGAGAAGGAAACAACGGGATGTAGTGTCTCACCCGAAAGACACAGGCAATGTGGAATGAATGAAATTGCCCAAGTTTCAAAAGGTCAACAGGTGGATTCGAACTCTCGATTGGGAGTCAGGCCCTCTAACTCCGGACCACCGCGCCGCACACGACGGAAGACGGTCGTCGCACAGTTCTCCACTGTCCGTTTACATGACTTCAATTCATGTGACGTGACTGCTGGCAGCTTCGTATACATGTTTGTCGTCATCCGTCGCATTTCTCAGCGATTCGTAGTCGCCTGATACGACAACACCTGTTGGTTCGATATTTTCGTACTGTGTCGTCGGTGAAGTCATTATTTCATAATTCGCCTTCGTTTGCTGGAGAGATTCACCATCACTGGGATGCGATTGCACAGGAGAGACGGTCACATTCTCGTACTGCGAAGGATCATTGATGACGTTCGTGTTTGTTTCACCGGGGTTCAGGTAACTAGGCCCGCCACAGCTAGCAGTGTTCACATAATCAGCTCCATCGATCCCTTGTGTGTTTACGTAAGTAGCCCCGCCAGTACTGGCCGTGTTCACATAACTAACAGGTTCGCCATTGCGTGATTTGTTTATGTAACAGTATTCGCCGACGCCGTCTGGTCCTTGTGGATTTAGCTCCTGTCCGTCGATAGGAGGGGGCGAAATAAAAGATAGGGCTGTCTCTCTGTTCTGAGAGGATTTAGTCGTGTGTCGTCTGCAAGCACAACACGTGAACATTTACCAACATACCGAATGTGTGTTGTGTATTTATTAATATTTAGTTCAGTCAGCAGAAATATATTTGACAGCTTTTGTTTGTGAAAGGTTTCAGGATGAGCTTACACACCTTCTTTACAATACGAGAATGAACGTTACGTTGAAAAAAGAATGAAGACATACTATATTTGTCGGTGTAGCAATAGGCAAAAGAAAGGTAGGTTGACTAATGAATTAAACGGGTTCCTTCGGTATTTGAACTAAAACTACTGAGTTAGCGGACGTACCTTCTAAGTAGAATCACGACAGCCACCACCACAGCAAGGACGACGACAATACAACCAGCAGCCATGTAAAGGCCAACACCTACAACACAGTGTTTTTGTTATTACAAGCTCAGAAAATTAATTTTATTGGTCACCGCACGCGGACACCATGAAAACCATTGTTGACTTTTTTGAAGAAAATGTTGGCCGCGTGCGCCTGGCTTTGCGTGTACCCGATATGTTTGTCTACATTTCGGAGAAAGATAGAACAAATGTGAATTAAGTGGCAAACAACTCTCCAGCCACTGTGGACGAGCTTCAGTATAAGACACTGCAATGGTGTAATGGTGATATCTGACTAGTTTATTTACCTTTGGTTTATTTCACAATGGGTAAGCTAATTGTCTCTTACAAACTTGACCTTTTTCCTACTTGACCATTCTGCCAGGGTGCCGTGGGAAATAGGCCGCTCTGCGGGGTTTCTGACGTTGCCACCCACTCAGGTTCTGACGGTCCCGTGGTCATCGACGAACTGGACGTAGTTGTTGGAGTTGTCAGATGGTCTGTGGGACTAGTGAAAACAATGGTTGCGAGTGTGTGTGTAATGGGAACAGTTTTGGCGTTGATTGTTGTTGTTGTTGTTGTTATTGTTGTTGTTGTTGTTGTTGGGGTGGCGGAGGTGGAGGTGAAGGTGAGTTTTAAGGATGTTGTTGTTCTTGTTGTTGTCGTCGTTGTACATTGTGATAGAACTGTAAACAAAACAAGACACACGCTTTAATTTTAATAAGCATAGTTATTCAATGCCTGGTTCAACAAAAGAAAAGTAGATGTTCGCAAACAAATCAAATACACGATCCGAAGCCACGCTAGAACGCTTGTTTGTGCGTACGGATGCAATGCATATGGTTACTGATGATGCATGGGCACCAACTTGATATTATCAAAAAGAATAGACGGCAAGAGGAACCACTTCGCTGTTTTTAGTGAAGCCGGTGCGCAGCAGCGGCCTTCGGCGGCGAGCTAGGAGAACTACTTGCCGAGACGCGACAGCACCGCTTGGTGTAGCGTACCGAATTGTTCAAACTCTAGAAATAAACGTTCGGAGAATTTTTTTTCGTTTCCCAAAAGATGCCGAAATGCACGTATAATTGAGCATGGTGGTGCTATAATTCACTGTTGACATTCCTGATATTTTATAACTGATAAAATAAATCGAAGAATTCACTTGCTCAACGCACCCATCCTACGGCTACGCACACACCTACACATTAGTAGTCGCTTTAGTTGTGCATAATTGAATGTTCACCTATATGTAGCAATTACCTGAGGAAAAGAGAGTAGCAAGTTGTGTAGTGTACGTAAAATATTTAGGGCTTTTGTAATAAATAAAAATCTGAATAATTTCGTGTACTCCGAGTCCGACTATGAGTTATGAGGATGTCAACAGGCAGTGCCACTATTTCAAACGGACGAGAATCCGTTACAACTATGATTTAGACGATTTGCAACTTGCATCCATGTAAATACATTTTGTTCCTATATACACATATACCAGTGTCTCATTATTAAGTGTGTGATATGTTTCTGACTGATCGTTCTTGTACTCAAATTGGAGGTTATCGACGGTGATGCCGCAGTTTCAAACGGACAAGAATCCTTTACGATTAGGGATATAAAAGAATACAATAAGTGCTTTCTTTCTTTCTATCTTTCTATGTACATATGCCGAACATGGATGCAATTTAGAAGATGAGCGGATGTTCTTGGCAAGCCATCAGGCTATAATTAGGTGTTCAGTTTATTTACCAACATTTTCCTTCATGCTGTCTTAAGGAACAATAATAACAAATTCGCCACATCAAGAGGGAGAAACAGGAAAGTACTCATACGTGTGAGGACTTCAGCTCAGTTTTCACACGCCCAGGACAGCAGCATATTCCGACAGCGGGCATAAATCTACGCCCCATGCAACAGTATTGAAAACTTTCGCCTATGCGTAGTTCTCCTAGCTAACCACTCAGTAGCGCCACTGATAGCGTGGCTTCACTTTTCGACCACTATTTAGGCTGAGTGGTTCCTCTTGCCCTATATTCTTTTTGATATTATTGAAAACAATTGTTCTTTAAACAAGAAACTACGCGCTCAAACCCGTAGTATATTAATACACAACAAACGAACTGCAAATATTCAAAGACATATTCACAAGATTGTTGACGCTAACAAGATTACTACTTAGGCAAAAACACATGTCGCACGTGGACTGAGACGGTTGCACTTACGTTGTCACAAACGTGCTTTCTTCCCAACTGTGCATACTGACTAGATATGCCGACGCGTGTGCGCAGGTACTTTTAGCATTTGCAAATATCACACGTTGAGACACAAATATGTAGCAGTTGTTGAACCAATTCACTCATCCATCAGGACAGACAGCGACATCTACAAATGGTAGACGAATATTGATTTGAACATCATGTTAATCATTTATGTAAACCGCAATGCGTTCACGGATGAAATGTGTATCCTGTGCTAGAAATCACCCACCTACTGAGTTGAACAGATTTACGTTATTTGCTATCATTGCATCACCATAAGTGAAGAGGTTCATCAGACTGAATGGTTCAAATGGGTGACATTTGTACTTATTTCACTGTCAGTTTATTTTATTTCCTGTGATGTTTTACTGCTACGAGCAATCTTCACCAGACGACTACAGCTAGGCTGCAACACTAGTTATTCTGTCAGATGTATCTGAAGAAAGCACATGAAATGCTATACGACGAAAACACATACTCCAAATTGAAGTCGGGTCCAACAAGAAAACACTTATTGCCACTCTCGCCAGATTGAATAGAGAAGGGAAGCTGACGGTACTACTACCTCTAACCTTCAGCTGAGCCATCCCGAGACTGTATTGCACACACAAAATCCACAAAAAAGACAACCATCTAAGAGCGAAACACTTGTGACAGAGGGGGAAGATATACAACACGAAAGACTACACATCATGTAATGAGATGCGGGTTTCCACAGTGGACCATAATAGCTGTACAGAGAAAGATGAAACAAAAGAAGGAAGGCAAAATCACGAAGACAGTGGAAACAGACAAGGGCAAAGGCATGATGGTACTTCTGTAAGGTAAAACGTAAACAAGGTCAACACAGCGATGAAGTCATATACATCGGAGAAACGAAACGTACCTCTTGAATCTGCTTCAAAGTACACAAAGAACACATCAAGAAATCATCGGCAAGCAGACCCTACACCCGAAGCAACATAACACCATCGGAAAGAGAAATGCCCAAATCAGCTATAACAGATCACACGACACAACAGAACCACATACTAGACTGGGAGGGAGTCAGATTTGTCGCCAGGGAGTCGGACTGGAGAACAAGACATCAAAGAAGCGCTCTGGATAAGAAAAAGCGAAGACAGCATGTATCGAGTTGAGGGCTGGTACCGGCTCTCACATATCGTACCGAGAGAGCCACCCAGGCTGCGGCCGAGGACACTCACCAGAATTAACCGTTTGCGCAGAATGTCCATGGTGTTGTCATCTAGCAAAAGCCGTCTGATAAAGATTGCTGCGAGCAGTCTAAACGTCAAGGGAAATACCGTAAACTGACCGTGAAATAAGTAAAAAAAACATTACCAATTACATTACCATTTTACACAAATACGTTTAGAAAAAGTATATACTTAAAGACCGCTTGCCTGTAGTTGATAAACATTTAGGATCTGTTGCCTGATTTGCTACAAGGTCTAGGTGCCGTTGATTGGTTTCGAGTTAGTTTATAGGAAAACGTCCACCCCTCCTTCCTCGGTCTACTCTGTGTCTTATTTGCATAATATTGGCTGCAAGCGATATGCCCTGAGACAAAAACTGTCAGCAGTAAGTTTAGCTAAATAAAAGGAACGTAGCAATGTTATTTCGCGTATACGGGTTATTTGTACTGATTACTTAATAGAGCTCTTATTATCGTGAATGCAAGATATGTAATTGATATCAGTAATCCTACAAACGATAGACACCATCGTAATTTGTTGAAGCAAGTTTTTTTTAAGAATGCCTCCTAAACATGAGCATGTATAGCTACCTAACATCTGACATAATATAGCTATTGTTGATGTGTTCCTGTTCGAAATTTAATTTAAACGAACATATCCATGCGCACTCGCACACAAGTTTACACCCACCAAAAACAATAGCACTTAAACTGACGCGCAAGCACACGCGCACACGCACACACACGCACACACAACACTCACACACACAAACACAAACATACTCACACACACGCACACACACACAAATACACATACACACACGCACACACACAAACACACACACGCGCACACACACATACACACACAAAAATACACATACACACACACGCACACACAACACTCACACACACACAACACTCACACACACACACACGCACGCACACACACCCACACGCACGCACACAAATACGCACACAGAGATCGCGTCGTCGTCGTCGCTGGAGGTGTCGGTGGCGTTGTAGGTTGTGATAAAACTGTAAAAAAAATACTCGTTTTAATTCGAGTAAGCATGATTATTCGAGGTATGCGTCAACGAAGCTGCAATAGATATTCGCAAACAAATTATGTACACGATCCGAAGCCACCCTATAACACAGAAGTGGAATTATGCATATTTTGTTAGACAAGAAACGATGCGGGCAAACGCTTACTGAATCACCGAAGTGTGACGTCACGCTGCAGCGCTGGTTCCAACAAACGTCTCCCGTCGTATCTGTCAACATGGTATTATGTTTCGTTCTGGACTGTAATCATTACTCTGATAGTCAAACTTGTAGTTTTTTGTTTCCCAAAAGTGGAAAGTGAGAAGTAAAGATAGATGAAACAAATCATGTATTTTATGCATTCTGGAATGACAAAAATAATTTAACAAGATTTAACAATATTTAACAAGATTGCCACCCAGAGAATTAACTCTAGATGGCAGTTGGACTAGGAAGCCCTTTGGCTTACCGAGAGTCCAACCCTTTTATCTACATGTACCCGCCCTTCTTTCTAGCATATTTATGTTCTTCTTGCGGTATGGCCTCCACGCTTGTACACAATATTCTCAATGAGGTCTAACTATTGTTTTATGCAGCGGTATTATTAGTTCTTTTTCCTTATACGCTATATTTTGCCAAATTAATCCGAGAATTTGATTTCCCTTTGAAGCTGCAATTTCGCTCTGCTCTGAAACCTTCATATCAGCACTAATGGTTAACACCTAAGTCTTTTTATTTTACAGTAGTACTTAGTACATTACAACCCATTGTATATTCTATATCTTCGTTCCCACGTCCTGTGTGGAGGCATTTACATTTCCCAAAATTGAACATCATTTGCCACTTTTCAGACCATTTGGTCAACCTGTCAAGATCATCTTGTAAATACTGTCTATCTCCATCACTTTTAATCCTTTTAAACATTTTTATATCATCCGCAAATTTCAACACCTTGCTTGTTATATATATATATATATATTAAGAAAAATATAGGTCCCAGTAATGATCCTTGTGATACCCCACTCAAAACTGATTTCCAGTTTGAAGCCTCCCCATCAACAACTACCCGTTGTCTTCTGTCAATCAGCCTTTTTTCTATCCAGTTAATGATACCATTTCCTATGCCATGGACCTTTAGTTTAAGCAGTAATCTTTGATGTGGCTCTTTCTTCTGGCTTCTTTCGATAAGTGTTTCTTTTTGGACCGTTTCCCTTGTTTTTCAAATGTTTAATGTAGATAGTTGGATGGAGGGTAATAGTTACATGCACCGAATTTGAGGTTAGGGTAGTTTGTTAATCAGGAAGTGTTCCCTGGTTCTTTCGGCCCACCCTCTGATAATCCATAAACGCTCCCTTAGAGATAATACTTTCTAATTAATGAAAATGTTACTCTCCCTCTGCATTAACGGGAAACAAAAGGTATTTCGAGGTTGGCTTATGTACCTAAAGAGTTAATGTAAACTAACCATTTGTTACTAAAATAAACAATATCACTCAGTATTTTATTAGGAACACATTGTTGAACACACAGCTACCGCATTCCATGGACCTTGCCGGTTTGCCCAGTAAGTCTACGTCATAAGTTCCTGCTTCAACAAAAAAACTCTTGTTGTTAACTGAACTGAAACAATGAAGAAAGCAATGACAACGTTTTGTTCATTTAACATTTAACTATTGCATGTAACATAACAATGTCTTATTTTTCTTCACAGTAACAGGCGTTCTGATAGAGATCTCAGTGCTAGTTCACGAGTATGCAGCTGTCATTTAGAAATGGCCCAGAAGGCGGCCCCGACCTGTTTTAACGTAATGCTGAGAAGGTTTTTCCCTTGGAGGGGCCATTTATGTCCTTGAAATATGCTAAGAGGCAGAAAACCGACCCTGTTGCATCTTCCAACATCCCTTCTGCAAATGGAATACAGAGAAGACAGGTGCGTGTTCTTCAAGCGCCTGCAAGAAAACGAGCGCTGAAAATGTCATTCTGCATATGAAGCTGGATGAAACACCAAGAGAACTCAACAAGCTAAAGGAGAAGATCCATTACTCAAGGAAAAGGTACATTACAAAACCAACCTGAATGATGAAGTTGCCTGCATGGAAACGGGTCTTCCTGACAAGACCATCATAAACATCCTGATACAATATGTGATGTGATTTGAATCGTCAATTTCATACTTTGCTGGCTGGAAGGTGGACACTCTCTCTCTCGAAGACCAGATTTTGATGACGCCCATGAAACTGAAGCAGAATAAAACTTCACTTCCGGGATCATTCGCTTTGTTCGGGAACTACACGATGATCATTGATTGTACCGACATAGACGTAGCGGCGCCAGGCCTGATGAGTAGCCAGAAGATGACATAATCTGTCTACCGCGGAATGCACTCTTTCAAACTTCTTCTCGGTGTTGCGCCGAATGCCTTCATCGAGTACGTTAGCTCTCTCTTTCCCGGATCGGTGACTGACAAGGCCATTGTACAGCAAAGCAATGTGTCGGACATGTCTGAGGCTGGGGATCTGATCTTGGCTGACAAAGATTTTCCCATTCAAGACATTGTTCCAGAAGGAGTATCTGTGAATATACACCCCTTCCTGAACCAAGGCAAATTCATCGCGAGTGAAATAAAGATGACGAAGAACATCGCGAAGTGTCGCATTCATGTTAAAACGGCCATTGCAAGACTAAAGGAATTCAAAGTACTTGGCTTTTTACCTCCCTATCTTCGCTGCGCCGCTCTAGTCAACCTGCAGCACTTCCTCATCAAAGAAATTAGCAGAACAATGGATTTCCAGTAAGGTGGATTTCTCAACTACTTAGTTGCGTTCTTCAATGAGACGAGGAACCATGTGCTTCTTGTATAAGACCTCCAGGATGGCAACGTTAGGTGCCCACGATGCATATCTCTCGATCTTCAAAATATGATTGCCTTTTGTTGTCCACACAACAAAGTAGCACGCTTTCTTGCCTTCACGTACAGCTGTCCCTGGACTTGATGGTAGTACTGGTGGTGCTCGTTTAGTACAATCAGTTCATCCTTATCAGAAGTCTTTATGTTCACCTGCCTCATACAACACATTGTGTTGTTCCAGTTGCTACACGGGCAATTCACTTCCAACAAACAGTCATCTCCAACAAGCCCATCCGGTGAAGCTCCAAGAATCCCCTACTCCGTAACTCACAAACCAGTTGGCATCACTACCAGACCAGTCACCGACGTAAAGGCTTTCACGCCTTCGTCTTCATAGATGACGCCCCAGTGGAATGCATGTATCCGGTAAAAGTCGTACTCTTCGAGTACTCGCTTCATCAGTGAAGGTAACACCCTCTTCGCTTTTATGACACAGCTAAAATTAGTAGCTGTCAGTCTACCTTTGCGTAGAAGTTGCCTGGCTAGGCTATCACGTTGTCCCATAGGAGCCACCGAAATCGCAACTTGCTGGTCTGGTGTTACTCTTAGTTTCGCCAAAAGGTGATCACCTTTCAATTCATGTTGTATGAAGTCTTTGGATAATATCACGTCTTCCACGGTGTCAACCGGTAAATGCTCCTTCCATGGCTTTGATGACAGAAGCCAGTAGATGCCAGTAAACTGTCCATAGCTCTTTAGTTGGCTTTCCAACCACTGACGATCATCTTGTGTCTC
Organism: Paraescarpia echinospica; assembly: GCA_020002185.1. NCBI lineage: Eukaryota > Metazoa > Annelida > Polychaeta > Sabellida > Siboglinidae > Paraescarpia > Paraescarpia echinospica. The sequence goes on from CM034535.1 coordinate 4,044,878, forward strand.
CGATCTATACAAAGGATTGTACTATTGTCTCGGTGGGGGATGTAATTCCTCAACATATTTCACGCTTGTGCTGGCTTGTGCCTTTTCCATTGTCATTCCACGTCCGTTCGGCTGACGTTGTCGATGACAAGTATCACAAGCGCTACTGCGTGGCTGCATTTATATGCTCCACGAGCACATTCACATTCTGTGGTTGCTATTGAACTCTCTTCAAGATAAATCTGAAAACACATGTTATAACAGTTTGCTTAGATCAGTAATACTTTTAAAGCACGTCACTGTATTATGTTTCTTAGACATAATGGACAGTTATGTATCAATGTATACAACGACTTAAGTAACATGTTTTTGCATAAAAAGATTCACGTTTGTTTTGTAAAGTGAATGTAGAACAAAACCCAAAAGTGCAAATACTCAACCAAAAGTACACTCTATTCAAAACATTTTCCAATAATAGTTTTAAGATAACCATTCACATCATATAAACATAGGCGTCGGAATCGGGGAGAGGAGGTTGGGGGGACTGAATTTAAAAGAGGTGCAGTTGGAAGGTTTTGGTGAGCATTAGCCTCCCAATATTCACCATGTTCCAACGCCTTTATAAAATGATAAATAGCACATTTAAATATAAGCAAAATTACAAAATCGATTATTTTATTAAACACACATTGTACATTTTATCAACAATATTATTGATCATATTTAATGCATATCATAATTAATTCCACCAATGTCTATGAACACCGAACAGTGATGCAGTCTTACTACCACGAAAACTGGCTATTGTTTAACATGTATTTTTGGTGTCTTGGATTTGGAAAAATTTCAAACTTTCCGTTACTTTATACGACTTCTCCTTCATGCTTGCATGAACTGTACCCCGAAGAACATTTGGAAAATAATTTGTATTGTATCCATTGTTGCATTCCACTTACAGCTTTTGGAAATCATTTGAAAATGTGACCTGTCCACGCTTGACTGATAAATATGCACATGGAAACACAACTAAAACTATTGTTTGTACATTGTGTGCCCTTAAGATTAGTTAACCCCACATTTTCAACACTGAAATGAGAGACCTCCCCTGATTCTACAAGACCACGTCCCTGGTAAATGATGATCCCTCCCGAAATTATCAGCCTGAAATCAATTTTATTCCATATTTCAATATAATCAAATCCTTTGATAGTGACGATTTCGTACATGAATTTATTATTGTTGACAGGATCTCTTTCCGCATTCTGTTGTGAAAATAGCGTGATGTACAACAAATATAGTACTACAACAAAACCTAAGTTGCACCGCGATCGACATTGTCACAATGATGAAATAGCTTGCAATAAAACATTATTTTTGTCATTATAGAATACATAAAATACATAATTTGTTTCATCCATCTATGCTTTTCACCTTTATCGTTTTGGAAACCAAAAAGAACTACAAGTACGACTTTCAGAATAATTATTACAGTTTGGAACAAAACAACACCATGCGAACAGATACTGTAATGACAGATCACACGCATCTCGTACCATTATTACCCTTACGGGTCGCACATGTTTGGTTGGCGGATGCGCCGTGCACGGCCATGTTCTTAGTGTACGGTTATACACAATAAAAGTATTACATCTTATACCATTATCTATATCATTTCAGATACGACGGGAGACATTTGTCGGCACCAGCTGGGCCGGTTGTCTTGCAGCGTGACGTCATCACTTCCGTTCTCTATATATTAAGACACAAACAACTAGCGTTTTTACAAGATTGTTTACGCGTTCTAACAAGATTTATGCAAAAACATGTCGCACTTGGGCTCCGAACCCAGCATGCTATCGTAAATATTTCATTGTTAGCATTTTATCAGTTACTCCCTTCAAACGTTTTGTGTAACCCACCTTGACCAGCTTCTTATTAGTTATGTCTTTTTTGTCTCCATTGCAATCTTTGCGGCTTCTCGTAAATAGCAAGTTGCGCTTGAACAATTTTGTCGACAACACAACAATATTTTAACGCATAGGTAATAAAACGAGGAGTTCATTTTCATAATTGATGACACATACCTTTCTTACACGTAAAACTGTTAGCTTGAGTACAATATTCGTCACCCCAGGACCCTTGCGGTGTGATCACTGCACATTGCGCGTTGCTGTCTGGTTCTCCGCCAAACTAGTTATAAAAGTTGAAAGTAGTTCCGTCGAGCCAATGCCAGTCTGTGTATTTACTGGCGGCTGTTCCTTCTCTTGTTGGGTTCCACCGCATTCCCAGCCAGTGGTCTTCTGTCATTTTCCTATTCCTAGTGTAGGTGCAACAATTATTTAGTAGGATGACATAGTACATTCCAATACAAAATGTACGCCATTAAAAAAAATATTATCTATACAGAGACTATGATAACAAATACGTTACACTTATTATTAGGACGAACTGCAGTGAGTGTGGCATATATTTATGAGACGTATGTGTATACTGACTAGATGCGCCGACATTTGTGCGCAGGTATTTTTGGCATTCGCAAATATCACACGTTGAGATACAAATAGGTAGCAGTTGTTAGACCAATTCACCCATCCATCAGGACAGCCAGCGATATCTACAAATAGTAGACGAGTGTTTATTTGAACATCATGGTCATGTGAACGCCAATGGTTAAGTGAACGCCAATGGTCATGTGAACGCCAATGGTCATATGAACGCCAATGGTCATGTGAACGCCAATGGTCATGTTAACGCCAATGGTAATGTGAACGCCAATGGTCATATGAACGCCAATGGTCATGTGAACGCCAGTGCATTCACGGATTAAATATGTATAATGGTCCATCTATTGTGTTAAACAGACTTTATTCATCATTACTTCACCACGCGCATGTATATGCTTAAAGACCGTTATTCTGTAGTTGATAAACCTTTAGGGTCTACATCCTGTTTTGCTACAATGTTGAGATCTTTCAAGTTAGTAAACAAGAACTATACCTTCGAAGCAATATTGTTTCTCGTCTATACGGATTATTTGTATTGATTTCCAAATACATATATTATTGTCGTGAACGCAAAATATGAAACTGATATAAATAATCCGACAAATTATAGACACCATCATAATTTGTTGAAGCACGTTTTTTCATGGCCTACGAGAAACACGAGCCTATTTCTATCTAATATTTATTTTACACAACTATTGCAAACGTGTTCAGTTAATTGGAGTACTCTTGTTGAATAACGTTGTCACGCAGAACATAACAGTGTCAGGTGTATCACACATAGTCTACATGCTCGCACACACGAACGTAGTCACGCGCACTCGCACATTTATGCACTCACAAAAGCACTTACGCTTACACACGTACATACACCCCACACACGTGCGCTCACCAAACACACACACACACACACACACACACACACACACACACACACACACACACACACACACACACACACACACACACACACACACACACACAAATTAGCTTGTAATATAAAACAAGACAGCAAGAGTTTTTATGCATATGTTCGGAGCAAACAGAAAGTTCAGGATTAGCTCGGAAGATCTAGAAGATAGTGCTGGAAATATAATACCAGAGGGATTTTTAATGGCAGAAGAACTGAATGAGTATTTTAGTTCGGTGTTTACCAGAGAAGGTATTAGATCACTGCCAGTACCAGAGACTAAGTTCAAGGGGGCAGAATCAGACTATTTAGGACAGTTAATTGTAACCCCGGAAATGGTAGCTAAGAAAATTAGGGCTATGAAGGGTAATAAATCACCTGGAGTGGATGGGATTCCGCCCAAACTACTATTGGAAATTGTAAAACAAATTAGCATACCACTTGCCACAGTTTTCAACTTGTCATTAGAAGAGGGAGTGGTTCCTTAAGATTGGAAAGAAGCAAACATTATACCGTTATTTAAGAAAGGTTCCAGAAACAAGTCAGATAACTACAGACCAGTGAGTTTAACGTCAGTGGTTTGCAAATTATTAGAAAGATTAACTAACTATCACATGTTGGATTTTCTTGTTACACATGACTTGTTAAACCCAACATGGGTTTCTAAAAGCGAGGTCATGCTTAACAAATATATTATGTTTTTTGGAAGATATCACTAAGTGGGTAGACGAGGGATCCCCAGTAGATATCATCTACTTGGATTTTCAGAAAGCGTTCGACAAAGTGCCACATCAAAGGTTACTGCTTAAACTAAAAGCCCATGGCATAGGAAATGGTTTAATTAACTGGATAGAAAATTGGCTGATTGACAGAAGACAACGGGTAGTAGTTGATGGGGAGGCTTCAAACTGGAAATCAGTTTTGAGCGGGGTACCACATGGATCACTACTGGGACCTATACTATTCTTAATATATATCGACAATTTGGACGATGATATAACAAGCAATGTGTTGAAATTTGCGGACGATACAAAATTGTTTAGAAGGAATAAACGTGATGGAGATAGACAGCATTTACAAGATGATCTGAACAGTTTGATAAAATGGTTTGACAAATGGCAAATGTTGTTCAATTTTGGGAAATGTAAATGCCTCCACAGAGGACATGGGAACGAAGAGGTAGAATATACAGTGGGGGGTACTGTACTGAGTACTGCTGTAAAAGAAAAAGACTTAGGGTTAACCATTAGTGCTGATATGAAGTTTTCAGAGCAGTGCGGTATTGCCGCTTCATAGGGAAATAAAATCCTTGGATTAATTAGGCGAAACATAACGTATAAGGAAAAAGAGCTAATAATACCGCTGTACAAAACAATAGTTACGCCTCATTTAGAATATTGTATTCAAGCGTGGAGACCAGATCGCAGGAAGGTCATAGATATGCTAGAAAGAGTACAGAGGAGAGCGACTAAAATGATACAAAAACTGAGGGATCTTAGTTTCGAAATACGCCTAAAAATGCGTTTCAACAACACTAGAGACCAGAAGATTGAGAGGAAATCAGATATATAAGTGTTTAAAATATTGAATTGTTATGAAAATGTTGATAGAAATATGTTTTTCTCAGTTACGAAAGATAGAAGGACAAGAGGACATGAAGTTACATTAGTAAAGGATCAGTGTAGATTAGATATAAGAAAGTTCTCATTCTCACAAAGGACTCTAAATGAATGGAACAGATTATCTCCTGATTGTGTTGGTGCTAGTAGCGTGAATATGTTTAAACATAAAATTGACACGTACCTTAAAAGGGCGGGATACACGTAGATAAAAAGTATTGGACTCTCGATAAGCCAAAAGGCTTCCTTGTCCACCTGCCATCTAGAGTTAATTTTCGAGATTGCAATCTTGTTAAAGGTTGCACGATTTGGTGAATTTATTGGTGCGTCCCTTGCGGTCGTGATATTGACAATGGATGGCATTACAATGTTGCAGTATAATGTGCCACGCAGTCAATCACTTAGTATATTGGCAACTTTTATTCTAATAAGCAATGTATCTATTTAACACAACACAGCCTGTAAGGGAGCGTAGTAAAATTGGATACTTGAGGCATTAGACTATTTGTTGGGTTTGGAACGAAACAAAACGAAAACTATGTCTGAATAAAACAAAACGTTGGTTAACGGAGAAACAATTACGTCTCTTACCTGATTTACTTACAAACTGGTGAAATCACACAACAAACGCAGTGTTCTTCATGGTGTGTGGATGAAAATCAAACGGCTGCGCCATACAACGAATGAAAAAGCATTAATATGAGCTGTAAATCTATGCAAACTCACTGGTAACGGTGTTGACATTTTTTAAACAAAAAATATAAACTTATATATTAAACTAACGCGTACGCATTACGTCCCATAGACGATGCTGCTTATAGACGCGTTTTCAATGACGAATGCCAAATCGGACAGCTTGTTTTGGCCTTCTAGACTTAATAGTTGACCTCTTATGAAAATTGTTTTGACGAAATGCCAAATTTTGCATGCACCTACCTTGTATATTGTATGGTACATTTTTACTCTCTGCAATACGTTATTTTTTGCAGTTTATGAAATGTAACTTTTATTGACATTCCCAAAAAAACAATTAGTTGTCTAAAAGTATAATGACTTTGTGTAACTTGTGAAATATAACTTTTATGGATATTCTTATAAAAGCAATTGGTGGTCTAAACGTATAATGATTCACTGACTATATATACGTAATACATCTCCCGATGTGATGTGTCATGTTACGTGTAAGCTGTAAGACGCCGGTCCTTTGTGTTTGGTTCATGTCGTTCTTGTTCATATTAATGTCGTTGGTTTGGTTTGAAATATTACACGGGATAGCCGCGATGTTGTTTTGACATAACCCCTAACTACACACAGCGTAGTCGACAACCGAATATACACCCCCTTTGTCAGACGTCACGCCTCAGTTGGCAGCCAGACACCCGGCGGCTACAGCTTTCACTCGTAGCCACCCCTGTTAAAGTCAGAGTGTATCCTATAATTAATGAACGTTTAATATATGATTGCATGTGGTGTCGAAAACATTCCGATATGTTGTAATTTATTACGTAATTGTTAATACTATCGGAGTCGATAAAGTTAACCATGACTAAGTAATGAGAGGCGGGACTATTGAAACATACACACATATATATATAAACTTGAAACTTTATGCGTATCAGTGAATTCAAGGTTTTAGAACGCTCTATAGACAGACATACAGACAGACAAACAGACAGACAGACAGATAGGCAAACACACAGACAGATAATAACACTCTACACAACATTGTAACATGTTTTAATTAAAACTATTAAGTGTGCAACACTCGTCGCTTACGTCAGAATTATCGATCGATCTCTTTGTTTGGAAACGTTTGTTGTCACGTACTGGCACATCGAATCGACGACTGCTGTTGCACCGATCGTTCAATGACCATCACATGTAGGGGTGTAATACCATATCTAAATGTCGGTGCATCGGGATAATCGATGAGACGATACTGTACTATCGATAGTAAACTTAGCTATGGATAGTTATATCGTCGACAGTACACTGAACTATCTATAGTAGCTATTGCTGGCAAGCCACACAATGGCTATGTTTGTTTAAAAAAAAATATTTAATTTTATAATTATATTGATTTACCGAACTAATATCAAACAGTTGTCAACAATGAGAGCGTCATCCACGGATTCATCTCTTTCGTAATCAACTGGTTTCAACCACATGCGATGCCGCCACAGTTGCATTATGGTCTCGGACTGCTTTTCCTCGGTATTCGATATTACACGATTGTATTGAGATACTATTACAATAGTTTTGACACTATCGTAGTAGTATTGCAATACTAATACAACAATGGTAGTATTATTACAATAATAAAACTCCCCTCTACAGTTATCCCTAGTCAGTGTTCAACTCGTACGACATCGCTATTAAGTGATTCGTACACGCTGATCTTGTTATTCGTTTCATTGCTCAGCTACACGTAGTAGTCAGACAGTGCTGGTCCGGTTCGCTCTACGTTTTGGTACAGTGTCGTTGGAGGCGTCATCATTTCGTAATCAGAATCTGTGTCAGTCTGATGACATGATTCGACAGCGTCTGACTGAGCTTGAAATGGAAAAACGCATACGTTTGCGTAATGTGTAGAACAAGTGGCGACGTCCAGATTGGTTTTACTCATGTCTAAGTAAGTACACATAGTTATGTCATTACCACCGGTGTCCACGTAATCATCGCCACCTGTGTTCACGTAATCATCTCCAACAGTGTTCACGTAATCATCCTCGCTAACATCTCTTGTGTTCATGGATTCATCTCCTCCGCCATCATCTTGGTTCGTGTATTCATCCCCTCCAACATTTTTCCCGTCAGTATATCCAGTGTTCACATAATCTGCTCCACCGATATCCCGTGTGTTCACGTTTGTATCACACCACGAATTGCCCGTGTTCACATCAACACCGTGTTCTGCATGACGCGAGGTCTCTACGAATGGGTGTTCGCCCGATTCTTCCTGCCCGTGTATTTCTGCCTGTTGTCCATCATCAGAGGACGCAATGGAAGATTGTGTTGTTTCTTTCTTCTCTATTAATTGTCTCCTGCAAATATGACGTAATTGAATTTAAATGGACACATTCCTGAATGGGTGTTGCATGTCTATTAGTAGTTCAATGTGATTCATAATAATAATATATTGCATAACAATAGTTTGTGCCCCAATACAAGAACAATAATAAGTATAATATAACACGATTAAATATATAAAGATTATATAGAAATCAAAACGGTTATGTTTCTGTTAATTATTATGAAATTTACATAATACTATATAACGAATGCACAGTTACAGAGCATACCTCTTGTAGACGAACACTGCCACCACAACGGCGGCCAGGGAGACGACCAGTAAGCCAGTTGGAACACCAATTTCGACACCTGCAGTCAACACAGAGTAATGATGACAGAAGAACTCGTGACAGATGTGTACTCGTGACAGATGTGTACTCGTGACAGATGTGTACATGTTTGTACACATTAGACAAGTAAATACATCATTAGTTGCCATAGTTTCAATTATTCTTGGACTCCATCGTCCCGTCTGTATCCAATGTATTTGTTATCTACAATATTTATCTGTACAGTGCCTATGCGGAACTAATATTGAATAGGATAATCAAACAAAACAGTACGCTATAAATGGTACATGAACAGGGAAGCTCATGGTGGCTTATTGATACTCTACAACATTCTAAATCCAGATTCGACCCAACGCTGTCATATAATGATACGCAAACAGCGTATCAGCATTTGGTAATTTCCATACCCGCATCAGAAGAGCTGCTGCCGGGGTACTTTTCTGAACCGATAATTAGTTAGCGTCGGCACGGCAACTGTGGTTGTTCGAAACGTCATTATACTGAACTCTCTCATTTTTTAATTTTAAAGAGCAATGACGACCCTAACTATATTAACTATATTACTATAAAGATTGTATATATATATATATATATAAACTGTTACTGTTCAAGTTAGTTAATTATAGTAGATTTTGAAGAAAAAAAATATACCAGTTTTCAGTGTCACTTACACACCTAAATTCCCGTTGTCGTCTTCAACTTGTTCAATTTGATCGGGTGTGGCGGAAGACCACTCAGTTATCGACGAACTTGATATCCCGGTTGTTGCCATGGGTGTTGACGGCCGACCAGTGGTGACGATTGAATAAGGTGGAATGTGTATACAAACAACACATAGAGATACCTCCCAACGTGCGTGTCATCATTGAACAAGGTGAACTGCAAAGAAGAAGTAGTAAACACATAGCGGCCTAAGGCCTACCAACATAACTTCTATTTTGAAATAAAACATTTCAGACGGCAGGCGATTGAAATATCTGAATGTTTCTGCTTCAACAAATTAAAGAGTCACACCAATACACCAACATGATGCGTAATTTGTTTACATGAGATATACGATAAATGTTTTGTTTAAACATCGCGAGTATATTGCTTATTAAGGAGAATGGAGTGAATAGAGTATAGTTCGGGTTTCACTCACACCCGCGCGCAAGCACATGCACGCGCATACGCATGCACGCACGCACACACACACACACACACACACACACACACACACACACACACACACACACACACACACACACACCGCACACGACATGTACAGTAAATACTCATTGATAATTTTCTGAAGCTTTTGTAGCAGGTACTATAGTTAAACACTATAGTTGTCATAGAGCTGCCACACTGTGGCAGGTATTTAATAAAAGGGTATATTTGACACATTAGCCATCAAGGAATTGAGGTGTCAACCTGGACAGAGACCTGGCACTGGCTGGTAAGGCCACATGTTGTTACATAGACTCTGCTATTAAAACAGCATTACACCTTTTTACAGGTGTGGAGTTGTAGTGATTCTCTCGAACTACCGAACTGAGCTGACCGCGAGAGTGGCGCCCGATGTGAGGCTAGAGAGGCCGCACAGCTTGTTGAAACTTGGGACACTGACTGTAGACAGCCAAAGCCCTGGTCAGTCCCTGTGACTGGCAGAGAAGCAGACAGGGAGTGGTGCTGCAGGTGCAGGTGTAACTGTCTGGCTGCTGCACTGGGCAAGTGCAGTGAAGCGGAACATTGATTGTGTCTTTTGTTGAATGTATTTGTTGTTCTCCATTATGGAGTATGATGCTTAATGTTTGTTAAACTTTGAAATGTGTAATTGTGAAGGTGCAAATTGAATGATTGATTGTTGATTACCTGTACTGGTAAATTACTGGTGAATATGGCTGAAGCTGATGTCATAGTAGTGGAAAGAGATGAGAGGGGTGACATAGTAGAGGATAAAGGGGGTGACATAGATCACCAATTGCTGGGTCTAATCAAGACCATGTCTACTTCACAAAAGGAGAAATTGCTAGGGTCTCTCACAGAGGAGACATCTGTGAAGCAGGAGCCCAGTGAGTCTCCGCATGTGGGATTTTCGCCATATGTATTGCGGGAAATCCCCAAACTGCCAGTATTCTCTGGAACCAATAAGGATGCCACATATTCGAGGTGGAAGTATGAGGTGAATTGCTTGGTGGAGGAGTCACAGTATACAGAATGTGATATTATGACAAGTGTGAGGAAATCACTTAGAAGCCCTGCTGCAGATGAAATGATTTATTTGGGAGAAAAGGCTACACTCGCCAACATTCTCTACAAATTACAATCACTGTATGGTACAGTGATGTCAGGTCGTACTAGAACATTTCTACAGCGAACCGCAGCGTGTAGGTGAACCTTGTACAAAGTGGTCGACAAGACTGGAAGACCTCTGTCATGTTGCCCTGGAAAAGGGTGTTGTGTCTAGGGAATCCATGCCCACTATGTTGCGAGACACATTCTGGGCAGGCCTCAGGGACTTGCAGATAAAAAATGCACTTCGCCACAGAAAAGATTCTCTAAACTTCGAGCAGATTGTGATCGAGGCGCGGACCCAGGAGGAAGAGTTTGGAAACCAGAATGCAGTGCAAGTTCATGTACAACAAGGGCAACAGACAGAACCAACCTTGCAAGCTCTTGTGAAGAAAGTGGAAGAGTTGGAAGGATTGATCAAGAAGAGACAGTCCAGGGCACAGATGAAACAAAGGAAGGAGCCACTTACCTGCAATGATTGCGGTATACCTGGACATCTATCTTTTGGTTGTCGCAAGAATACCGGCATCGAATGCCACCGTTGCAAACAGAAGGGGCATTTGTCCAAAAGTTGCAGAGTGCATTTAAACGCAAACTGATCCCTTTTAGAGGGCAAAAAGGGGTCAGTAACAGGAAACATAATCACAGCCCTACTTGTGACTTGGTCGGCGGCTCGTGCCAAATTGGGATTACCAATGAGGGTAAAACATGTACAGCACTGCTCGATTGTGGGTCTATGGTCACCACATTTGGAAAGCCATTCTTTGACAGAGAGTTGTCTCACCTTACCTTGCAACCCCTGTCACGACTAGTTGACATTGAAGGTGCTGGAGGACAGTCGGTACCTTACCTGGGTTACATTGAAGTTGAGGTGAAGTTGTAGTCGTCTACGGGAGAAAGTGAAGAAAATTGCTGTGCCAGCATTTGTTGTGCCCCCTAGTCGGTCGAACAGAATAGTGCCTGTTATAATTGGAACTGCATCATGGAATACCCCATTCCATGATGCAGTCATCTTAGAAGCACTTGCTCACCTTGACCAATCAGAAGTCACAGAACAGGAAGTAGCAGTGTACTCATGTCGCCACACAGTGATCCCTGCAAACACATCTATCATTGTGAAAGGAAGAATGGGAGCCCAGAAAGGTTTCTCAGCTGGCATGCTTCAACCAGCAGAAACACTCCCCGGGGGAATACTCATCCCCGCCTCAGTTGTGCAAGCTGACAACAACCACCGAGTTGATGTCGTCCTAACGAATGTTTCATGTAGGGAAATGAAAATTCCCAAACGACAGAAGATAGCGACTATGACGAATATAGTCATTTTAGACAGGGATACGACTGTTGGAGACTTAACAACACATAGTGATGTGTTGAGTAATGGAGATTGCGGCAAAGGTACAAAGGGTGAAGTACCAGTGAATCTAGATGCCACAAAACTCTCGGAAGAACACAAGAAGCAGGTACAAGCACTGTGTCATGATTTCGGTGACATTTTTGCCTCTCGGACAATGGAGCTAGGCAAAGCTGTAGGAGTGAAGCAGAAAATTCGACTGACAGATGAAACACCATTTCAAGATAGACCGAGACGCATTCCTCCAGCAATGTACGAGGAAGTTAGACAACACCTGAAAGAGATGTTGGCATGCGGTGCAATACGTCATTCGCACAGTCCATGGACCTCGAAAGTAATCCTAGTGCGGAAGAAGGATGAGTGTTTGCGCTTGTGTTTGGACTTCAAGCGTTTGAACAGCCGGACAATTAGAGATGCGTACATGCTGCTTCTCATTGAGTCGACGCTGGACAGGCTATCTGGCGCAAAATGGTTGACATCATTAGACCTCCAGAGTGGCTACTGGCAAGTGGAAATAGAGGAGTGTGATAAAACCAAGACTGTATTCAGAGTGGGAAACCTCGGTTTTTATGAATGCAATCGAATGCCGTTTGGTCTCACGAACGCTCCTGCTGCGTTCCAAAGGCTTATGGAACACACTCTAGCTGACTTGGCCAATGTGTTGGTCTACCTGGATGATATCATCATTCATACACGGACATTTGAGACTCACCTTGAACATATGCAGGCTGTGTTTACTAGCCTGCGAGCAGCTGGTCTGAAATTGAAACCTGCGAAGTGTCATCTTTGCCAAGAGCGTGTGAAGTATTTAGGCCACATCATCTCGGAGGCAGGGATCGAAGCCGATCCAGGCAAAATAGAGAGTGTAAAGGCATGGCCTATACCGACAACCGTACACGAGCTTCGCCAAGTGTTTGGGTTTTTCGGCTACTACCGTCGCTTTGTGAAGGGTTATGCTGATATATGCAAACCCTTACACTATGTGTTAAAAGGGCAGGAAAACAAAACATATGTAAATAAAACCACCAAGATTGTGATGACCACAAGTGCAATCGTTGCATTTAACAGACTGAAGGAAAGACTGATAGAACCACCCATTTTGGCATATGCTGACTACAGTCTTCCTTTCGAATTACACGTGGATGCATCCCTACAAGGCCTTGGAGCAGTACTGTATCAGGAACAGCAAGGTCAGCAGCGAGTCATAGCCTATGCAAGTCGTGCACTCAAGCCAAGCGAGGTTAATGTGGGCCGTGTCTGAGAAGTACCAGGACTATCTGTACGGACACCAATTTGTGGTCATGACTAATAACAACCCATTGGCCTATGTCTTGACTTCTGCAAAGCTGGATGCGACAAGTCATCGGTGGCTAGCAGAACTTGCAATTTATGATTTCAGCATCAAGTACCGTTCGGGAAAAAATAATGCTGATGCCGATGCACTCTCTAGAATGCACACAAAGCCTGCACAAGGAGAACACTTACCTGAACATGTGGTACAGGCAGTGTGTGAGATGGCAGCAATGGAAGAAGATGATGGCACATTTGGCCTGATTGAGGTGATGTGCTGCAGCCAAACAGCTGTAACCTACGAGGAGGAACTGGTAGATGCCGGAGGGACAAAGATCAATGACCCTAATTGGGAGCTCATCCAAAGTGAAGATTCGGTGATCAAGAAGATGCTAATGTTGCTGAGACAGGGCAGCAAACCCAGTCTAGATCAACAGCACAAACTAGAGCAGGAATCACCAGAGTTCAAGATATGCCTGAAGGAATGGGATAAGCTGTGTATAAGAGATGGTTTGCTTCACAGAAAGAGAGTACACCAGGACGGTAACGAATCGTTCCAGCTAGTTCTTCCAGCGGCAAAGAGAGACGAAGCAATGATCGGTCTGCATGATCAGTTAGGCCACTTGGGAAGAACTAGGACCCTAGACCTTGTTCGTGCCAGATTCTTCTGGCCACACATGGCAGAAGATGTGCGCAAGAAACTGCAAACATGTGAAGCCTGTATACGAAGAAAAGTCAACCCAGATCGAGCACCACTTGTGAACATTCGCACACACCAGCCGTTTGAGATTGTCTGTATTGATTATCTAACCCTGGAACCATCAAAAGGAGGGATTGAAAATGTATTAGTCATGACTGACCACTTCACTCGGTATGCCCAAGCTGTTCCCACACGCAATCAAACTGCCAAGACCACAGCAAAAGCTTTGTATGACACATTTCTACACTATGGTTTTCCGCAGAGACTCCATTCGGACCAGGGTAGAAATTTTGAGAGTCATGTCATCAAAGAATTGTGTCAACTTGCAGGGATTGAAAAAAGCCGAACTACATCGTATCGTCCAATGGGAAATGGGCAGTGTGAAAAGTTCAATTCAACACTGATGAAAATGTTAGGTACATTAAGTGTAACGAAGAAGGCCAACTGGAAGGCTTATGTACCAACATTGGTGCACGCTTACAATGCTACCAGAAACGAAGCAACTGGCTTCTCGCCATTCTACCTGGTATTTGGCAGACATCCACGACTGCCAATTGATCTGGCCATGGGTGTAGAATCAAGTGAACGTCAATCAGAAGTGGTAGACCACACTGATTACACCAAGCAGCTGCGGGAACGGTTGGAATCTTCTTATAAGATTGCTACAACAGAAAGCAACAAGTCTGCCAGGCGTCATAAAAGGCACTACGACAGACGCGCTAGAGGAGGAACAGTTGAAATTGGTGATCGCGTGTTGGTACGGAACGTTGGCTTGCGAGGCCGCAATAAGCTGGCAAACCGCTGGGAAGAAGATATCTGTGTAGTGAAGGAGCAGCCGGATAGAGAGATTCCTGTGTTTGTGGTGCAGCGAGAAGGAGGCCGTGGAGTCAAGAGGACACTGCACCGGAACATGTTGCTACCAGTAAACTATGACGACTGTGTTAGAGTGGTCATGAGGAAGCCACTTGATCCAGAGGCTGGAGAGTTTGTGCCTGCCGCATTAGAACATGCGTCAGAAGGAACACCTGGAGACATGGATATTCCAGATCCCAATTGCGAGATGGAACTACTTGATGAGGATGTATGCAGGGAGTATCAGATGTCAGATGAGGAAAGGGACGAAGGAGAGCTTGCTGAGGATGGAAGCACGGAATCGGAAGGGTCAGATGAGGAAAAGGGCGAAGGAGAGCTTGGTGAGCATGCAGAGATTCCGGACATTGCTGAACGCTCACCGTGTCGGGTGAGGTAGCTGTGCGTAACCGGCCTAAACGGGAAATACGGAAACCTGCTCGTTACACTGACTTTGCTCAACAAGTACCGACTCCTGCCTTAGCACTTTCCATGTTTAATCAAGGATTTTGTGATGTACTTGCTAAATTGTCATAGACAACATTTGAACATGTGCTCAAGAGTAATATGTATTATTGTGTTTACTATTGGAATGTCGGGACGACATTCATTGATGGAGGGGGTAGATGTAGCAGGTACTATAGTTAAACACTATAGTTGTCATAGAGCTGCCACACTGTGGCAGGTATTTAATAAAAGGGTATACTTGACACATTAGCCATCAAGGGATTGATGTCAACCTGGACAGAGTCCTGGCACTGGCTGGTAAAGCCACGTGTTGTTACATAGACTCTGCTATTAAAACAGCATTACACCTTTTTACAGGTGTGGAGTTTAGTGATTCTCTCGAACTACCGAACTGAGCTGACCGCGAGATAAATGTTTTGTTTAAACATCGCGAGTATATTGCTTATTAAGGAGAATGGAGTGAATAGAGTATAGTTCGGGTTTCACTCACACCCGCGCGCAAGCACACGCACGCACACACACACACACACACACACACACACACACCGCACACGACATGTACACTGAATACTCATTGATAATTTTCTGAAGCTTTGAAAAAGAAAATGGTCGGGTTGGGTCGGTGTCTGTCGGCTAGTGGATCCACACGTCTGATTGAAATCGGGTCTACTTGGTGTCAGTCTGACGTAGTCAAAAGTTTTCAAGCAGTGTCGTAACTTAGATCCTTCTTTACCGTTGGTTGGTTGGTTGGTTGGTTGGTTGGTTGGTTGGTTGATGTGTTGGTTGAAAAAGTGGGAATGTGTTATACTTTGTGCACACAAACAACACATGGATTTTGGTTGTTTTTGGTTGACTGGTTGGTTGGTTGGTTGGTTGGTTGGTTGGTTGGTTGGTTGGTTGGTTGGTTGGTTGGTTGGTTGGCTAGTTGGTTGGTTGCTTGGTTAGTTTACTTGATTCTGACGTCACGCTGAATTCGAGACATTTTCAAGGTCGGCATCCGAATACTTTGCTGCTAACGTCAGGTCAGTAGCCCCCGATCAAGTCTGACTCAGTCGGTATCAGTCGGTGTGGTGGTGTATATACTGCAGTCGGGGTATGTCGGGCATACGAACCGACCGAGCCAGTCTGGGTCAATTTGGTCCGGTTGTGTCGGGCAAAAAGTGCTGTCGGACCCCGGGATTAAGATTGCTATACTATAGTACACGAGTGGTAAATGACGGATCCAATACATTACTGTTTGCCTATGTCACAATAATAATTTTGCTCGTCACCTCAGTCAAGCCTTTTTAACAATGTTTACATATTTGCATTACATTACAATGACGCCATGGCAGCTACCAGATCAATCTTTCCCGCAAACAGTTCTCACTTAAACAACTTTTCTGGCAACGAAACCTAATTGGAGCCAAAATGTCAACACATTATGCAATGAATCACGTGATGAATAGGTCAATGTCACTTGTACCATGGGTTCAGTTACTTGGTATCAATGTCCAGCGATCAAGCTGGAGCGGATACTACACACTACTAAACAAGTATGCTGAGAGCTTGTCAGCATGGGCGTGTGTCGTGTGGCAATGGGTGACGTCACCGCAACTGTTCCCGTGCCCGCTATTGCGACATACCTTTGCTGCTGATGAACATCTGCCACACCGAGTAGCTCAGATGGA